>JAYDZK010000113.1:10787174-10840309 GCA_034509185.1 Euphonia xanthogaster
TTTTTTTCCATGCCTAATCAGTTCCCACATTTAAACCAGACACTCACATTACAAAAAAAAAATTTCTTGCCTGCTTTTTTTGACATGGTCTAGGGTTTTTATTCTCTTGAAACCTGTGATCGTTTTGGTTAAAGGCTGTTTGCAAAAGGATGCATTTTTTAGTGACAATTTGCACAACTGAATTCTCGGCCTCCTGCTGAGAAGTTGGTTGGTAGCAAGAAAAGTAGAATTTTCTTCCCCAGGCTTCAGAAATGCTTGTCAGAAAACAAGTGGTGGATTTGTACCCTCCAGTTATTGTACGCAGAATTAAAAAAAAAAAAAATCCCAAAGTATAAAAAAACTGTCATTTGCAGCACTACCTTTCCTGTGAGACTAGTAGTAGACAACTATTCAGGGAGAATGGTATTTTGTGATTAATAAAACCTGTGTTAAGAAAGGTTGTGGTAATTCTGTGGCTAAAATATTTATATGCCACAAGTTTTCTGTCTTCTGCTGGATTTAATTCAATACAAATGGGCCATGTATTTCACAGAAATGGTTTTGTTAAACCTTAGTCTTATTTATTAGTAAGAATAATTAGAGGCCACCAATACTTTACATGGAATCTGGGTCAAGGTTGATCTCTGGAAAATTCAGTATGAGTTGCTTTATGTCTTGGTGAGACTTGCTTTTATAAAATCCCAGTTCATCTCCTTTCCTCTCCTTAGCATAAAATAGCTTACTTACTAACCATAACAGTTCTTAAATAGTGTGATAATGCTGCTATTAGTGATAGTCAGTTTTTGTAGTAATGTGAATTTCTGGATTTGTCAGTGCGTAGGGAGATTGATACACTGAATGAGCGCCTAGCGGGTGAAGGACAGACAGTTGATGGTGCTGAACTGAGCAAAGGACAACTGAAAACAAAAGGTAAGAGAGCCACAAAGAATCCTAAACCAGTATTTTTGAATCCACTTTTTTGTGCTTTGTTGAGCAAAACTTAAAATGTTACTGAAGGGAATGAATACCAGTTACTTATACAAACAAGCTAATGCTGTATTTGAAATATCTTCCTTTGTATTTATTTGTCTCCACAGCCAGTCATAGTACCAGTCAGCTTTCTCAGAAATTAAAGACAACTTACAAGGCATCTACTAGCAAGGTATGAGACAAATTAATCTCTACTCATCCATGTGTACTTGTGAGACTAATGTGACTGTCTTTTAAGTTGTAAATTGTGGTTTCTTTAAGCTGGGTGGTGCTGATCTGTAAATAAATCTGCCTCCTAAGGAGCAGCATGTTTATCTTGAATTCATCAATGACCTATTACTTCAACCATACCATATGATACTGTGACAATAATTGCTCACCTTTTTGAAGAAGGGATGTTGGAGGGGAGAGAGTGTGCGCATGTGTATGTGGGAGTGATATTTTGTAAACAGGACTAAAAAGATAATTCTGTTTCTGAGGGAAATAGAGAACTTACTAGTGGATTTCTGAATAAAGATTTGGGTATTGCTGTTGAAATGGGGATTTAAGTAGGCGCCTCTACGTGTACTATTATACATTCCTTTTAAAAATAATTTTTATTTTTAGCTATGAGATTAGAACAATTTATTTCCTTAATGTTGCAAGCCTTGCTCATCAGTAGCTAGTGATGTTTTTTTGCTTGGTGTACTGGCACAGTTAACCTTTCTGATTCTTTTCATTTTCTACATTTGCATCAGCCTGGTATTTTTGTTTCCCTGAGTCTTTCCTCTTTTTCAATTTTTGCAGAGTGTTTACCTGCTGCTCTTTTTTGTCTATATCAGAGTCATTTAATGATACATTATTAAGGTTGAATAAAATATGAAGAAACCACAGTGGAATCTGGAATGTGAATCAGCTGTATAGTCAGCTCTGTGGTGACCTGTAATGCAGGCTGATATGTGGTGTAGGTGTCTTGGAAATGCCTTCTCTTAAGTGTGAAAGTTTGAGAGTAAGAATAGGGTAGTGAAATAGACTGAAGCTACTGTGGTTTATTTGGTCTCCTTTTTATTTTCTTGTTTTTCAAACTTTTATTCTTGCCAATTTGATGCATAAAGGTGCCTCTTTCAAGACTTAAAGACTTGAAAATTCTTTAATGAGACCACATAAATAGTGTCAACATAATATTAATAGGGGCTGTATAGTTTTGGTACACCTACTATGTAGTTATGAATTAGTACCCTCTAGTGTAATGTTGTGTTTTGTGGGGTTTTTTTGGTCTTTTTTTTTTAATTTATTTGTTTGTTTAGTTTCCTTTGTTTGTGGGGTTCTTTTTTTTTTGTTTAGGCTTTTAAGGCAGGTGCTTGTCTTCTTTTACTTTCTTGCAATGTAGCACTTGTATTTTTTCCTCAGAGCTTCAGCATGGGAAGCTGGGAAGTATGAGGAGGAGACTCCTGAGGAGCTGATATGCATGCACAGCAAAGCAGCCATGAGTAGTGGAGCATGGAGAATTTAATACCTGAACATTATGCACATCTCTTGTATCAATTGGTAGCCAGCAGATATCTGCATGTGCTGATGTATTTCACAACTTTGAGTCAGAATGTACTGGGGAGTAGACAGGAGTTGAAGGAAGTTACAACACTGAGAATATCTCTGTCCAGTGTGTTCTTTGAAACCTTAATGTACTTCACAGAGGTGCTTTATTTTGACCTCTCCTTCCTCCCCACACAGAAGAGTCAAAGCTGTAAACTATTGCCTCTTGACCCACAGAGAGACTATAGCAAAGAGTTAGGAAAGAACATAACTTTCTAACAAACCATGATTTTTCCATCTGTACCCTGACTGGATGTAGTTCCCCAATACCCTGTCTGAGGAAGAACACATTTAGAGTTTTAAGAGTTTAGCAGCTTTGAAATTTTTATGGCTGAACTTTCTATGAGCATTGAATGAACAATGCTGTTTCCCAAAATGGTTGTGTTCCAAACTCCCTGGGGTAGCAGATCACAAGTTTTCTCTTCAGCCCTGCCTTTATACTACTACCACACAGGGGTTTCTTGGTTGTGTGGTTTTTTGGATTGGTTGGTTTTTTTTTTTCCCTGTGGAAGATTAGAAGAGGCTTAAGTTTTACAAACCAATTGTTTTGTGTAATTGCACACAACTACATTTTTCAGATTGGCAGTGCAGATAGAATGAATTTTTTTCCTGAAAAAAACCTTCCACTATTTGCTTAATGTAATGAGAAGGCTGATCCTTGACTGCTTTAATATTGGTAATAAATACTGGGACATGGTAAGAAATACTAAAGCAATCTATTCATTCTCTGTGGAAAATGCTGAAGTGAACATTCAAGCCCTTTGTATGAAATTTCCATGCTGGAATACTTTTCATCACTTAGCTGTATATCAAGTTGGCAAAATTCATTTCAGAAAAGCATGGTTTTAGTATCAAGGGTTATCCACCAGTGTCCAAATCCTGAAGAGGTAGAGTAGATTTAATGCTTGGTACTCTTAAAACTCATTTTTTTGTTAATGGACAAGATTCTGTAATTTAACTGCAGTTGGTTTTAGATGCAGGAATCACTATATGAAATCTGAAATCCATGTTTTGATATTAACAAAATGTAATGGCTGCTGTTAATGATGCCTGGCTTATGAAAGTTGTTACAACATCAGGGAAACATCAATTGTTTATGCAGAGTCCTAAAATAAACTGAAATGATGTAACTTGCTCCTTCCAAACTAAATACCAAGATCTCTGATTTGTCTAGATCAGGATAAAGACTCTTTAAAAAAAGTATTTATGCACCCAGTAGTTAAAATGAATAAAACTTTTTTGACTATGTAGTTCTGCCCTCACTGCTTAAAGTTGCTTCACAGGACATTCTGTTCATCAGGCACAGTGTAATGCTGCTGGACTGGTCCTGAGTTGGTCAAGTTTTCATTCTTATTTCTAATGTGCCTGTCTGTGTAAGAAACTTTGTTACAGGGTGCCTCACTCTGCTTGCCATTCAATTGTTTCAGTTTGTATTCGATTTTCACTTGTTCACATAGTAAACAATTGTTTTCCTATTAAAAAATCTTCTTGTAGAAGAAAGTACATGAAACTGGTATCAATTTAAGAAAGAGGACAGGCAAATGTGAAACACACTCAGGATGTGGTTGGTCATTTATTTGTGTATGATGATCTACAGAAGTTACTTCAGAAATTTTCTGCACTACAGAGACCTCTTTTTAGCGAGTTGCATGTTCTTTAAATATTTCCTTTCCTGGCCTGGGACATTGTTTATGTGTGTTGCAAAGCAGGAAGTACTCCGGGCCCTGTCTAGTTTATCCAGTTACTGGTATGTGAGGTGAAGGGCAGCAAAAAAGGAAAGGAAAAAAAACTTGGAAAAAGTGTGTGTTGAGTAAATATCTGTATCAGGATGTTTACTGTTGGATAGTGTTCTTGAACTCTTCTGTGTGTTAATTAAAGACTGCTGATACCTCAAAAGGAGTTTTACATCCTTGCCATTAAATGATCAGTGAAACAACTGTCCAGCAGTTTTGGAAATTCTTTTTGTTGATGGGTAGGGGATAGCTTCTCCTAGAAAACTTTTGCATGGGAGTTTGACTCAACATTAGAAGGACAGAAGAGAATGCAAGCATGGGCTGAGTTGGAAAATGCCAAGTTTGGAGTTTGAGCTGAATGCTGTATTAGTCCTTTCCTGTTAGTATGTAATTCAGCTGTTCTACTTCTCATACACAAGTCCATTTAATTTGAGGACGGTATGCAATGTGAAAGTTGTATCTGTAGGATGATGTTCAAAATTTAGGAAATTCTCCAGTATGGTTGAACTAGCAATCTTTACCATTAGCCCATTTTCTTTTCAGTGCATCTGTAATGACTGTTCCTTCTGCTGCTGTGAAACCAAAATGCATATTAGCTGATAATTTGGAATTCAAATAGGCCATTATCATTTCATCATTGGAGAGTTGACATGCTCAGGGTTTGGAATGCTCTTGCAGATTTTCTTTTAGCTTTAAAAATCTTTTTTGAAGTAATTTGCTTTAATGACATACTTAAGATCGTCTATTTTAATACCAGAAACTAATGGGATTTTAACCTTAGTTTATTGTATCTGAAATGTAGACTTAATTAACTTTCTAACTTTTACTAAGCTGTAGATAAGTCTTAATGTGATTTGTGTTGATGTATTTAAAGGTTTTGATTTAACTGGTCAAATACCTGCCTGTAATTCCATGCTGAGGAAAACACTGATAAATCAAAGCTGGCTTTTTGTTTCAGTTTAACAAAGCTTTTGAGGTAATCTTTCTCAAAGAACAGTTATGAGCTTCAAGACTTGTGGGGTACAGATAGGATATTTGTAACAGTGGTCTTAACTTTTTTAAGTCATCTTTCACGACTCTTGGTTTCAATTGTCTCTGGAAGTGTTCAGCAAGAGAAACTCTTTTTTTTGGAGTATTGCACTTCCCTTTATCTGAAAATGTAGAATTTCTGCAATTTGCATCTTTTCTGTAGATGCTGAGTGTTTTGAGCATTCCTGCACTGTAGTGACTTGTAGTTTTACTGTTTTACTCCACTTTTCTTCCTTTTGTTTGATATTACTTATGCACATAGTAATTTGGATTTAATGAGCCTTCTCTGTTTTTCCACTAATAGCCTCACTTTGAGGGAGCATGCTTATCAAATGTTTAGATGAGTTTGACATATATTTTTAAAAGCTTCATTACACAAATAAACAGGCATATGCTCTCAGGTTGATGTTTGATTTGATTAGCTTCATACAGTTTTAAAGAAAAACAGCTGTGAGTGTTTTTAATTGGAATGTTTCTGGGTTTTACGAGAGTTATATAATAAGTACATTTTTTTCAAAGACATTACTTGGGCTAGCAGGGACTGAGTTATCAGATGTACTTGTTTGGGAATAGGCAAGGAAAGTTTTAAGGTCTTTTGCTGGGTTTGCTCTTTTTCTTTTTTTTTCCCATTAAAATCCTTGCCCAGACTGAATGAGAAATGCACTCAGCAATTGTACAACTCATTCTTCCAATAAGATTGCATTATTGTAGTACAGAATAGTTTGTCTTGCATTCTGTAAAAGGGCTGCTGTTAAAAAAAAAGAAAAAAAATAAATGAGAGGTATGTTTGCATCCAAACTCACTTTCCTACCATCAAATGTCACATTTTTGACAGTAGTGATTTGTCAGAATATTAAAGAATCATGGAAAAGTTAATACCTATTTTTATTTGTGAGATAATTACCTAATCTTGGATTGATGTGGAAAAAAAATGTTGGTGTCTCTGCTATTTCAGATTGTATCCAGTTTTAAAACTACAACATCAAGGGCAATCTGTCAGCTGGTAAAGGAGTATGTTGGCCACAGGGATGGTATTTGGGATGTCAGTGTCGCGAAAACTCAGCCAGTGGTGTTGGGAACTGCATCTGCTGGTAAAGTTTGGTCTTGCTTGAATATTTAAAAAATTCTGGTTAAGTCCCTAAGCTATAGCAAATACAGATCCAAAGCGTACTCAAAAACTGAGCTTCGCACTGAAAGAGTCCTTTTAAAGAAGTTCTGTAGCTGAAAAATTCTTAAAACTGGAATTTCCTTTCCCTTAGAAGGTTCAAGCATACTTGTTGGTCTTCCTAAAGTGTGTGCCAGTTCACTTCCATGCAGGTCACACTCTCCCTAGTCAGCTCTGGCATGTTGGGTGGGGTGGGTGGGTGGGATGGGGAGCTGCTTGCTTGGGGAGGCCTCTGGCACAGAATTCCATATGGCTGGATACAGAGATCCCTGCAGGCTTTCTATCCTAGTATTGTTTGGTCTTTGCTTTATAGAAGCTGTACATGTGGTCATAGTTGGCATATTCTTGTATTCTTGCATTCTGTCTTTTGCCTCAGAACTCAGGGACAGCTAAAAATCTTAATTTTCAGTCCTATTTATTAGATTTATTCCTTCCACTTGAGGGGGTACAAGTACTAATGAACAAATCACTAAATCTATTATAGTCCAAAAATCAATTTAGAGACTTGTGTAGTTTTGGAAAATTATTAGGAAAATAAATCACAATCAGATAGAATCAGTCAATTTGAAGTGACATTCTTTTGAAGCTGGAAGAGAATCTGAAGGTATTGACCAGGCTTTAACATTTACAGACCAGGAATCTCTGCTTCTTGAACTGAACTGTTACAATTTTAATGTGCTTGCTGAGGGGACACATTTTGTCTTTGTGTGAGACATCTTGTCTTTGTTCTGATTTAACCTGGAAACCACTCTCCAGTTCAGCTTTAAGGTACTACCCACTTAAATACTTAAATTAATTATTTATTTTTGGGTGTGGCAGGATAAAGGAGTAGCATTTGGAGTGATTTCCTTTTTAAATTAATTTTCTTAGTGCACTGCAGTGACCTGTATGCATTTGGGATTTCTATGCAGGAAGTAAATAGATTCTGCATAGAATTCCTGTTTGTAGTGGCTGCCTTTTTCACCATGGAATGCTTTCTCTTTTTGTTTCTGAGTCTCATGATACACAGCTGGAGCATTATACAGAATTTGCCTTTCAATTTGCCTTGCTGCAAATTAATCTGATTAGGACAGCACCTTTACTTTTTGGGGAGATGTGTACAATGATAAGAAAATGTATAAGGTTTTGTATATAAGGTGGTAGTCAAGAGTTCTGCATTTAAAATCTATTTCATATGGTATGTGCTACAGTGGAAAATAACTTGTTTGTTGAAAGGGTGAAAATGAAAAACATATGTTTTTAACTATTTACAGCTGCTTTTTAATCTTTGTAGATCACACTGCTTTGCTGTGGAGCATAGAAACAGGGAAGTGCCTTGTCAAGTATGTAGGGCATGTTGGCTCAGGTAAGATAAGGGCATGTTGTGAAAACTGGGAACAAAGCATGGGAGGGGGAAATGTGTTTTGGCCAGCTACAGAAATGCTTATTGTGGTTTCACTTGCAGGTTTGCCAACATCATTAACAAGTCAATCGTGAAGTTCCACTAATTTTCATACAGAGAACGTTTTGTAATATGATTCTTTATTGGAGAGGCACATCAAGACAGTTCTGCAAATGCTAAATGAATAAACAAGTCCATATAAAGAAATTTACAGGCACAGTTACGACACTCAGAAGTTAAATGTCATAACTCATTGTGGTCTTGTGCATGTGGAGAACAAAAGAAGCTTATATAATCAGAAATTAGCTGTCTTGCAGGATCTCTGTTATATTTGGGTTAGAACTACAGATGCTAGGTGAATATCTTTTTTCACTTTAAGATCTCAGATATAATCTGCTGCATAATACAGAGATCTTGTTTTTTTGACAGTTAATGAAATATAAGTATTTTTCTTTATACCAGTATGAATATTGTGGAAACTGTTTTTTAAACCCCTCTTTGGGTGGGGAGGTGCAGTGCAGTGAATGTCTTTGATGTTAATTTTTAGTGTCCAATTTGACAGGAACTTGATTAACGCCCTTCTGCCTCTTAATGAGTTAGAATACAGGATTTTAAAGACCAAAGCTGGAGAGGTTTTCCACATCTTTGACTTGCTGTTGTTACCTGAGCACTTTGAGTGATCATACCCTGGGAAAGTGAGGAACCCAGTTATTGACCAGGATTGTTTGGTTAAGTAACTCAGCACATCACATGAACTTTGTGGCAAGGGTACAAATAGAATTAAATTCTCTAGATCTGCTTCAGCTGTGAGTTGTACTTTTGCTTGCTGCTACATGACTTTTAGCTCCTACAGTGAAAGGATAAATGCATAGAAACAAATGGTAATGTTAATGCATTCAGATATCTGAGGTTGTTTGCTGCATGGACCTCTAAGTTCTATAAAGTCATGTTTGAAAACTTCACTCACTTGAACTTTCATGCTGGTAGTTTTCTTTTAAAATTGGTATTTGGATAACTATGAAAATAAGAAGTTCTAACCTGTATTTAAACAGTTGTGTTTGAACAACTGTGTTGGAACAAAAATAAAAGGTAAATAGTATTGTATATACATTTTATATAACTATATACATCTATAAATTATAATATAAATAATGTATTTTTTATGTAATAAAACTTCTTTTTTTGACAGTTGATTTGAAGTGGTGCAAAGGTGTTGGGTGCCAGCAGCTGCTGCATCATAAAGTTCAGTTTAAGGAGTATTTTTTTAGACTTATTACACCACGCTCTCCCAACAACATATGCATCTATTTTACTTGTATAATGGATGGAAATGAGTTCTAAGTTCTGTCTTGAATGAATCTTAAACACTGAAATGAAATGAAGAGCTTTGTTAGTTGACAGAATTCTTGCAGGACACTGTTTTGATTACATATGGTTGCAGGACTGAAATCTGATTTGTGTTACTTGCATCAGGTTTTCAGGCATTTGTTCTTGCAATGCTAAGTAATAAGAAGGATGTTGATGGTTACATACAGTAAGTTTTCATTGAGCTAGAAATAATTATGAATGCTTAAATTCTCTGTGTGGAATTCCAGAGCATTATCCCCTGTCAGCTTACATATGATTTGAATGTGGTTTGTCTGTCCTCTCTAACATGAACCACTTGTACTGGATTCAGGAAAGAACTTGCTAGAAAATGTGTTGTTGTATGTGTTGTAGCTTCTTTCAGTTGTTTCAATTGTGGCTGCTTTCATTGATACTACATTTTCATATCACCTAAAAGATGACTACCAAAAATTGCTGAAAACTTAAGACTACTTGATTTTTCAACGCTTTTAATGATAAAATGTTGTGAAAGAATTCTTTTACGATACTAACTTAAAACTTTGTTTTGTTTCATACAGTAAACTCCATAAAGTTTCATCCCACTGAGCAAGTGGCTCTTACAGGTATGTAAAGTTTTTCCATATGTTAAGTATGTTAATCTTGATGGAAAATAAGTGTGATTTGCTAGTTTGTTCTGGTTGTAGCCTCTCTCCCTATTGCTTGCCAGCATCCTTGTTGATTGAATTATTTTTACATTTGAAGGCATAACAAATCAGAGCTAGATCTTGCCATCTGTGTTTTTCATGTCATATTGTCAATTGTGCTTGTCTGCTCCAAACCAGACACTTAGAATCATACATCAGGTGAATGTTCTGGAATTCATCCCAGAATACTCAAAGAACTAGTGGGTGTTATGGCAGGATATCTCCTGATTACCTACCAAAGTTCTTGGGAGTCTGGAGAGGTCCCTTCTGACTAGTGTTACTCCAATATTACAAGAAGCGTGTGAGGAAAGACAGTGGAATAATCCAATTAATCCAATCTCAGTTCCTGAAAAAATTATGGAGGTTATACTGGGTACTGCTGAAAGGCATTTAAAGAATAGTGCAGTCATCAGGCACTGTCAACATGGGTTCACAAAGGGAAGGTCCTGTTTAATTAATTTGACATCCTTCTAGGATAAGGTCACCTTCCTTGTGGATGAAGATGTGGTGGATTAAATTTTTCTGGTTTTTAGTAAGGGTTTTGGTGCTGTCCTTCACAGTCTTGTTCTGGACAAGTTGTCCAGCTGTGGGATGAGCTGGTTCATGGTGTGCTGGGCAGCTGGCTGAAGGGCAGAGCTCAAAGGGTTGCAGTAAATGGGGCTGTGTCTGCCTGGCAGAGGATCACCAGTGGTGTTCCTCAGGAATCAATTCGAGGGCCAGCCCTGTTCTATAGATTTATCACCTGAATGCAGGAGTTGAATGCATCATTAGCAAGTTTTTTTGGTGATACCAAACTGGGAGGTGCTGCTGATTCTCATGAGGACAGGAGGCCTTTCAGAGGGATCCAGATAAGTGAGAGCACTGGGTGGTATCCCATTAATGGGTTGAAATGTAACAAGTTCCAATGCCAGATGCTGCAGATAAAACAGAGTAATGTTGAGCACAAGTATAAATTGGGAGAGGAGTGGCTAGAGAGCAGTTCTAATCCTGCAGGATTAGAATATATTTGTTCTGACCGTAGCAAGGACAATCTTGAGTTTGTCCTTAGTTAATAATGAATAAATCTGTTTTAAAACAGATGGAGTTAAAATCACATGGTGCCTTCTGAGTTGTAAACTGCCACTAGTTAAGCTAAATTCTTTAAGGCAGAAGAGGAATAGCTTCACACTTGGCTATTTTGGGTTTCTCATTAAAACCATGATAAAAATATTTAATGGAAGAAATCATTGAATAAAGAACCCCAGCTTTTGAGAAACAGTAAATGCATATCTGGTGATGTAGTAAGTGCCTTCTGCAAATGCTACATATTGAGCAGTGGTGAGACTCATGTTCTGATGTGTAGTATTCAAGTGCATGTTTCACTGTAGGAGTGATTAATTTGGTAGCTGCTTATATCTTGCATAATGAGTTATGTTTGAGATGTTGAGACTTGTTTACCATAAAGTTCATACTGGTTTCTGTTAGGAAAAGATACAACTTAGTACTGCTAAATGTAATATTAAAGCCTGTTTTTATTGCCCATGGAATGATTCTTACTTTTCTCTCTCTCTCTCTTTTTTTTTTGCTTCTCTTTCCCTGTGCAGCATCTGGAGACCAGACAGCTCACATCTGGCGATACATAGTACAGTTGCCTACACCTCAGCCAACTGCAGACAGCAATGTAAGCAATCATCTGGCTGCAACTAAACTAATTGCACAGCAATTTCATCAGATACAGGCTTTATGATAAGACCGAATGTTAAATTTACACATAATTAAAAAGTTACATGATTTCAGGAGTGCCAAAGGTGGGATTTTGAGGTTTTAGTTTATCAGCTGCATTTCAGCTTTTCTTTGAAAATAGACTCCCTTCATGTTTTCAAAAGCATTTGGTGCAGAATGGAATTTACAGCTTCACGTAGATGAATTGACTTTTTGTTCAAGGTAGTAAATGTGTAAATGAACTGTAAATGAACAGTTAAATAACTTCTTTTTTGTAATAATGAAGTTCTTTTTAAACTGGTTAAATTTTTGTAGCCCAACTTACTGAGGCACCTCTCTTAGCTATAGCTGTTGTGGATTGAAAACTGATGGTAAAGGCTTGTAATTTTGGCATTTATTTGAGTCTTCATTGATTTCTAATCAACCCTTGCCAGCACACATCACACTGTCTGATTTTGTTGTCCCCAGGCCGTTATTTAGTCAGTGTTTAATTTAAAGTAGAAACCTGTCAAATGCTTCTTTTACTTAAAAGCACCCTTACTAAATTGTGAAGAAAACATAGTTTATAGCATGAGCTTCTCAGTAGGCTAAGTAGGGGCAAGAGTTGACTGTATAATATGAGATAGATTTCTGAATGGAAAATGTTTGATTCAGTTTAATTGATTTGGCATTTCCATTTTGAAAGAAGGTACAAATGTTATCTTTTCCACCCCCAAGTAACATAAAAGAAAGATGTTTCTGTCTTGTAAGTGTAGGAGGAGTTCAGAGAATGGTGTTTAGTGATGAGCAAAATAATTTATTTTGTGTCCAGTTTACATCAGCATTGCATGATGACTGTGTATTGACCAACAGACAAATATTGCTGTAATTATTTGATTTTTAATGGATAAAAATGTCTGTAAATTGTTGTCTTCCCAAAGATTAACATAGTCAGTGTCTTGTTAGATGCTTCCTACCTCTAAAAATTGAAAGGAGAAAAGTCCCTTGATATTGTGCTGCAATGAAACTCTAGGGTTATACTCTTACCAGATAGTAAAGGGGACTGATGCTCAGAGCTAAAGAATTTGGAGGAGATTTTAAAATGAAATAGAAACATAGAATCATTTAGATTGGAAAAAGTCTCTTAAGATCATCAAGTCCAGCTGTTAATCCAGCACTGTCACAGCCCTCCACTACACCATGTCCTTAAGGGTGACATCTACACATCTTTTAAATACCTTCAGGAATGTTGGTTTCACCACATCCCTGACCTGATAACCTTTTTGGTGAAGAAATTTTTCCTGATATCCAGTCTAAACATCCCCTGGTGCAACTTGAGGACACTTCCTCTTGTCCTAGCACTTGTTCCTTGGGAGGATTGACACCCACCTGGCTGCACTGTCCTCTCAGGGAGTTGTAGAGAGCAAAAAGATCTCCCCTGAGCCTCCTTTTCTGCAGGCTGAACAACTCCAGTTCCCTCAGCTGCACCATCAGCAAGTTGTTAAAAGGAGGTATTAAAACTGCATTTAACTTACAGGTTATATTCCTTCATATAGTTTGTGATAGTGAGTACTGGAATAGGCTGGGTGCAGCAAAATTAATTTACCCACATTCACATTAAGGGGATTGGGAAGCATTTACACTGCAAAATGTAACTTAGGGACATTCTTTCCCTTTTATTCTGTATCTTTTTTTACCTTGCATTTTACAGCAAGTGTCTGGAGAAGATGAAGTTGAAATCTCAGATAAAGATGAACCTGATGGAGATGGAGATGGTTCCAGTGATTGCCCCACTGTCAGAGCCCCATTAACCTCACTGAAAAGCCACCAAGGAGTGGTCATAGCAGCTGACTGGCTTGTTGGGGGGAAGCAAGCTGTGACAGCATCGTGGGACAGGACAGCAAATCTGTATGATGTAGAGACTTCTGAACTTGTCCATTCTCTTACAGGTATTTGTTCACTTGCAAAAAAAATTAAATGCCTGGTTTGTTTTTATATAAGGGATTATTTGTGGATACTAAAACATTGAGAAAAGAAAGTTGTTTCTCTGGAGCAGGATGTGAGTGTGTACCATCTGCTGCTCAGTGTTGTAAACTAAAATTGCAGTCTTGTAAATCCCCTGAGCATGAATTTGTCTTCTTTCTACTTTATGATTTAACCTATGAAAAAAATAGTTGTTTAAATTGAATGTACCCAAATTTTAGTTCTTGCAAAAGGCTTTTGCTGTGTTCATGGTGTGTTAAGCAGCAATAACCTACACTACTGAATCTGAAACAAGTAGCATGGTTTTTGCTTTCAAATACATTCCCAAACTTTTACAGCAGTAACAGGATTAAAGTTCAAAATGACCATTACTCCTTTCTGTTTAGGAAAAAGAGAAAAAATCATCAGCATGTCGTTCCAAGTGTATGTGGAAATGAAAAGTCCTATTTTCATTACCTTACACGTTCTCATGTGTGGTTGCAGGGCACGACCAGGAGCTCACGCATTGCTGTACGCATCCCACCCAGCGCCTGGTGGTGACATCGTCCCGCGACACCACCTTCCGCCTGTGGGATTTCAGAGATCCTTCTATCCATTCTGTGAATGTCTTTCAGGGCCACACAGAGTAAGTGACAGCTCCTTCACAGGCTTTCTTCAAGTCTGAAAAGTTGCAAATCTGCCCAGAACTGTTCCTGTGTGCTTTTTGAGGTCCAGAGTTCATTCCTGTTTTGTGAGACTGATTTTCACAGAAGCCCCCAGTTGTCCTCCTTCAAATGTAGCACAGCAGTACATAATTTCCAAAACAGCTGCCAGGGCTCTTGGTGTGCTGTTGCTCATATGGTAAGTCTTGATAAGAATTGTTTCAATTAAAGGTGATTTAGGGTGTGTGGTTCTTTTTGGCATTGGCTATGCTTGCAGTTTGGGGTTATTGCTGTAATGCAGTGGATCAAGCAGATTGCCTCTGCTTGTCTTGATACTCGCTGTGAAGTAAAGGTTACTCCTTTGAAACCAGTGGATAAAAATGGATTAATTTTTTCTCTTAAAAGCTTCTAATTTTTACATAAAATAAGAACTAAAAGTACAGGCATTGATTTCCATGTTCTGTTGAAACAGTGATTTCTGATGTAACATTTTTAGTTACCAGTTTAGGCTTAATGTTGTTACACTGACTACTATTGATCCTGGACAAATGTAGTCCTGAGAATTTGTGTTCTGGTGTTTACTTAACTGTCTGGTCTTTGGAGCTCTGATACATGGAAAATGCAGGTGTAACTTGGAAATATTTTACCCACGGAAGCAAGTCTTTTCTTGACTTGTGAATATGTGAGCTTGACTGTTTCAGAAGAAAATTCACCTCTCTTCTTCAGAATAAAAGATGATTGTTAATCCTAGCTCAAAATACAAACCCCAAGTATTTATTCACATTTCTGGTTTTTGTTAATGGGGTAATTTACATTGTAACTGAGTTGCAATACCCTCTTTTTCATTTTCTCAGCTATTGACTAGCCTATATATAACCAAAAAGCTCTTTAACCCCATCTGCCCTGGACTCCTGAGCTTGATAAATTACTTGGTTCTTCACAATCATCCTGCATAAGTGGTCTTCTGTTCAAGCACTAAGCTTGATTTTGTGGCCTATATCCTAGAATTGTTTCATCTCATCACTTTTGTATTCTTCTATCACTTTTCCTAGAATGTTGTATAAAGTTGTATAGTTTTGTATCCATTGGTGCTTAAATTTTTCCCCATGCTGATTAACTGCTTTGTCTCAGTATGTTTTTTCAGAGAAATGACAAAGACTGACATTTGTGTTTTCCTGTATATTTGCTGAGACCAAATGATGTTGACCTTGGGTGATGGTGCACACTGTAAAAACTGTTAGCTTGTGTTTTGGCTTCTATTGCTGAGACCTATAAACTAGCAGAAAGTTTATTCTTTAGGAATGGAATAGACCTTGTGCAACCTCTTCAGTCACTCTTACTCTAGCTTTTCATCATCTTTATATTTGTGTTTGTCTGCTGTATCACCTGTCTCTGTTTTGTACTTTGATTGTATGAGTTTTTAGTTTTGACATGGGCTTTTTCACCAAATACACCCTAAATTTGACGGTCTCAAATTTTACTTTTCAGTGTGGCCAGGGCTGCTGAGGTCTCATTTGTGGAAGGGGTAATTTTGTTACAGAAGGTCTTTCACTGATGAATGCAGACAGAGCAGAGATGGGGATGGGGGGGTTGATATTTTTGCAGTTGAGACATACTTTAAGGAATTTTATTTTTGTTGTTTTATTGTACTGCCTACTGGCAAAATATTTTTAAATTACCCTCTAATCAACACTGCAACAATCTCTTCACATTAAGACATTAAGCAGCATAGAAGAAACTGTTTGGGTTTTTTTGCTTTTCTGAATGTCTGTTTGAATAATTTGCCAAGTATTTAATATTTTGATAGACCCTTGGCATCAGTTCTGTAATTTGGATGTTACAGTTGTTAATGCTGATGATTTAAAGTTCTGAACCGTAAGTTTTAACACCCTCTGGCTGAATAGTACCTGATGAGTCTGTTGCTCAATAGCAGCTATTTTTTCACCAGATCAACTCCTAATGCGCTATGCCAATACAATTAGATGCCGAACATCTCAATCACGAGGACAGCATTCCGTGTTTATTATGTCGTACACCCAAAATCTCATTCCAGCCATCCCTTCCTCCGGGCGCGGGATCCGCGCTGCCGCCGCTCGCCAGCAGGTGGCAGCACCGCGCCGCGGCGAGCGCCCGGCCGGGCCCGAGGCAGCGGGGCGATCCCGGCCGCCTTTGATTAGCCTTAATGAGCCTTAATGAGCGACCCTGGGGCTGGGCTCGCAGCGCCTCGTTATCGTGTAAAAACTAAAACTGATGCTGATGTGCTGAGAGACTAAAGAATCCTGTTACCGGCAGAGTATAGAGAGCTTTTATAGAGTTAATTGATGTCAAAAAATGAAGAGTTGCAGAGCGTTGTCCTGTATGTCAGAGTGATGGTATGTCATCATCTGGGAGAGATTATTTGTATCTTAAGTGGACTTTCATTTTAGTGTCCTGAACATAGCTTTATTAAAAGCAGAGTATATCTTATCAGCTATTACTAAGACAGTTTAAGAAAGTAAATTCTCTTCCAGTGAGGCCAGAAGGAATCATTGTGATCAACCTGTCTTGAGCTGCTTGCATTGATAACTGTTTTGAATTAGGAGGTAATTTTAGAATTGCCAACTGTATGTTAGGTTGTTCCAATGGTAAAGATTTCAACTTACCTCTGGGCAAATTCTCTAAGTTGCTTGTTTAATATCCCTGTTAAACTTTTTGGGCCTCCCTAGTTGGCCTAGCTTCAGCTTCATCTTACTTTTTTTTAGCGTCAAGATCTTTGTTTCTTATGTTAATTATGGAAATTTCCTGTATTTTCTTCTTATATTTTTTGTTCTTATTTACAAGTTACCTAATTTGCCTCAAAGTGTGTTTCCAATGTATTTTGACATTTATAGACAAAGCATAATACATTGATAGTACTTCTGCCCTTTGAGTCTGCATTCAGCTGGGTCTTTTTCGAAGTTGCATCTTACCATGGAAGTTTCCAGTTCTGTAAACATTGCTTGTTTACATTTTCATATATATGTGTGTGTGTGTGTATAAATATGACTGTTCCAGTTCAATAAATTACTTATTTGCCTATGCCCTATTCACATAGCAGTAAAAGTATCTTGTCACTTACTGCTTTAGATCTGCCATGCCCCCAGCTCATCTCACTTACTTATTCTTTACTGATGAAAAAAATATGAAATGGTGTGGAAATAAGACCGATGTTTGCTTAAATATAAATATTTGTTATTGTCTGGTTCTGTATGTGCACCATTAGGAATTTGTCTTGCTAGTGCTGTGACTCCCCAGTCACATCCCCATATGAAGAGATTAACAGAGCATTGGGGAAAGATTACATTTATGTTATAATCCAGCCACTAACTTGTAGCCTTTAACTAAATTGATCTCCTGAGTTAAACCCTCCAAAAATCACACTAGTGACTTATATTCCAATATCTTTTTTCCAGCAGATACTGCTTTGAAATACCTGATTGATAATAACAGCTGTTCTCCTATTGAGAAATTATTCAATTTAGAGGTTATTGATTAGAGCTCTTCAAACTGAACTAAGGTTTTGTTCTGTGGAGCAAACTGGTTCTGGCATCTACATGGCAGTTTTCATTTCACTTCACTTGTGCCTTCCTTTGCTGACACCTGCACAGCCCATCTTGTCCCAGCTGTGAAGGCCTTGCTTTTCCCAACACATTGGCCTAGTTGAGTAACTCTGGTATTGGCATGCTCTTGAATATCTGCTTGATGAGTTTTTCTGTCCTTTTAAGCACTCTGCATGTGCTGGGGTGTGTCTTGATGTGTGGAGCCTTCTAAAATTTTAATGCTGGAAATGTTTACCATTTGTAGCTTAAAAAAAATTTAAAAATTAGCCTATACAGGTCTAGCTAGTACTTTACAGATTTTATACATTTGTTCTGACAGTTTAGTAACACAGGTAATAAATTAATCCCCTATGGGCAACAGAATGTTTATTAGCTAGTGGATTCACATACAGTGTTTAAACTACAGCTTTTGCTATACATTTGAAGTATACTGATGCTTATATGCAGCTGAAAAATTACTTGGTAAATAATAAAGGGTTTTGTTTTCTTAAATGACTGCCAGAGGTACATGGTGGTTGGGGACATTGCTCTCGAAATGCTTGAAAAAAAATGTGCAGCACTTCCAAGTCTGTACTTGCAAATACCATCCTTCAAAGAATAGAGTGATATCTTCAGAAGCAGCTTTGGGTTGCTACCCTTAAGTGAATATCCTTTGTTAATGCTTTTTGGTTGTTCAGTTTATGGTTATGCACCACTTTGCCATGGCAATTGAATGCATTTTCGACTGTAAAAACCCCCATAAATTGGAATGGGTACTTTTGTCCTAGCCAAAAAAAATTATAAAGGTTTTTTACTTCTTTTCAAACTTACTGATCCTTGCAGCTGAATTGGGCCAGTGTATCAAGCATGAATGTGTGTTAGCTGTGGAATCTGTATGAGTGTTACTTTCTGGGCAAACTCAGGGAAAAAATTGCTGATCGTGGATCTTATGTTATTTCTTACAAAGAGCTTATAGCTCTTTTGGACTGCAGCATAATCCATCTCCTTTCACTCTGCTTGTGTGGCTCTAAGAGACCAGAAGGGAAAGTTCCTGTTCATTTGCTGCCTGTATGTCTCTGAATGTGCCAGCTGAATGGTGAGTTGTGCTTCATCCTGAGAACTTCAAAATTAGAGAATTGCAAATATGTCTTGTTTCAACTTTGTTTTCCAACTCCTGTGCTAGCTGAAGAATCTGCATTTATTAAAAAATACAAAAATTACTAAGCAGCCACTGATTAATATGCTGGGCTAAATTCCGACATTTAGTGAATTGAGAGTTAATGTCAAAATGGCATTCTCTTTCAGGAGACTAGTAATTGCTTTAGTTTTTGTGGGCACTTGGGTTTGCCAAGGTCACTTGGCTTTCTCAGATTCTTGGGTCTGCAAGATTTAATTCTCATATCTTATTTGTGTCTGTTTTGAATATATTGTTCTTGAAAGAGCAAGTCATGGCAGGGGGAGAAGTGCCTCTTCTCCAGGCAGTGATGCCATTAGACATCCCTGTTGGAGGCAGTCTTATTCTAGATATGCCCAATATTACAAGGTCACTGCTATGTATTCTTATTCAACCATACTTTCTTGGTAAAGTTAAAGTATGTGTAGATGTAGTCCTAAATATGCAGGCTTTGCACCTTTGACTAAATTGGGATTTTAGTTAAAACCTTTGTGCCAAACAAAATGTAACCAGTTGGATGCCATCAGTGGTGTTTGATTAGTCTAACACATCTGTTCTTTTCAAGATAGTCCTGTTCTTGCTTCAGTTATTAATGACTTTACTGATGCTTTGTCTACCATTTTCCTGTTGTTTCTCATCAAAGAATGCCTTAGGCATTCCCCATATGTGGATATCTCAATCTAGCTTCTGTAAGAAATGCAAAATTTTTGTGATGAAACATTCAGTTGTCTTCCCAAGCCTCACCGATTAACTAGATGGTTCTGATATTGCTATTAATATTCCTACCTTGTTTTTTCTGCTGAGGGACTTTTTTTTCCTCTTGCATTTCATTGAAAAAAGGCTCCAAACTTGCATTTCACGCACTCTTCTGATCGTGCATTTGCATGTTGAATGTTCTTTAAATGAAGATTATGGCCTGGACTCAAAGCTCTAGGGTTAGCTTTTTTGAAATGCTTCTAGTGCTTCTGGACATTTTATGAAACCTTTTGGTTTACTTTTACTACATAGATGTAGCAGAGCATGATAAGAATTCAGTGGTTTTCTTAGACTTGTTAGCAGCCTTAATAACTGATAGCTCAGAGATCGCGCTCTGAATGTGCCTCACTTCCCTTGCTGAGTGCTTCTTCATAGATCTGTTTCAGGACAGACTGGGGCCTGCATGTTTTACATGCCTTCAGCCATTCCAAGTTACCACTTCTTGCTCTCTTGCACAGCTTGAATTCCCAGTTCTAACATTCTGCCAACCTGATACTGGCATAGAGTTGCCAAAGTGCCACTCTTTACAGCTCCCTGAAAGGAGGTTGTAGCTAGGTCAATCTCTTCTCCCAAGCAGCCAGTGACAGGACAAGAGGAATTGGTCTCAAGATGCTAGGGGAGGTTTAGGCTGGACATTAGGAAGAATTTCTTCACAGAAAGCATGATTAGACATTGGAATGGGCTGTCCAGGAGGGTGGTGGAGTCATGGTCCCTGGAGGTGTTTAAGGAAAGACTGGATATGGCACTCAGTGCCATGGTCTGGATGACACGGTGGTGTTCGATCACAGGGTGGACTCGATGACCTCAGAGGTCTTTTCCAACCTAAATGATTCTGTGCTTCTGTAATTCCTTCATGGTTTGCTCTTACTGTTTCTTACGTTGCAGAAAAAAGCTCTGCTGATATTTGGAGATAAATCCACAGACAGACTTTGGGAATTATTTGGAATGATGTGTGTAGTGCTTGCTGGAATTGAGTGCTTTTAGCATTTCTGAAACCTGAATGCACTCAAATGTGGGTGGGTTCCTTACCTGGGCCTCCTGTGGCCAGTGCCATCTCCTGTTGAGATGGGCAGTGGGGTTGTCCACATCTGGAGGTTTTAAACACAGTTCCTGGCTTCCCCTCAGGCTGCAGACTGCTTGATGTGGGGATATGCTCTGTTCCCCTAAAACAAAGGAAACTTGTGCAGAACTTCAGCTTCCTTTAGGTTTTGTTTCTCAGTTTTACTGTTAACAATGAGAGGCATATTTGAGCCCTCAAATTTTGCTGGTTGCATACAACTGTAGGTAATTGTATGTATTCAGTTACCTTGAATAAATTAATCTGAAAGCTCTGGTTTAGTTCATTTTCATCCCACACACAGATTTATGCATGTATATGCCTGTTCAAGGCCATGAAAATGTGTTGTCTCCCAGTTCAATGGTAAATCCCAGTTTAGGTTGCAAATCAAAACGGAAGGAGCAGCGTTAACTTCTTTTTTGGTGCATTGCCAGCAAGAGTTCTGCATCAGCATTTCACGGTCCAGCATTTTCCACGTTTTTTCTTTCCCCCTTCCCCTATGTGTGAAATTTCAGCAGATTGTTATGCAAAGCAGTTTTGTGTCTCAGTGTGACTGGGGAGACAGCTGTTGGGCCTAATGAGGAGTGCGAGCAGCGCAGCATTTCTGGTGATTGAGACCCACGCAGGGAGCAGGATGGTGGAGGCCAGGCACTGGTGTGTGCTGAGGAAGTGCCACGCTGTCAGCTGGAAGTACACGCTCGGCTGCTCCCTGTGACAAGATAAATGAGTTTTGCTGGGGTTTGGCGGAGGCTGAAGCTTTTTTGGAGAATAGTTGTAGCACACCAAACTCCCTGTGGGACCCACAGTTTGAAGTGTCATAAGACTGCTTCCTCTTTGCTTGTTTCTTTCTTTTTTTTCTTTAATGTCCTACAATACCTGTCATCTTTTTGAGTTATTAAAAATCTAATGTCTTCTAGCATTCAATTAACATGGGGGCTGATGATCTTTTGTTTACACTTTTTATTAATTTAGCCGAGGGGATGTTAACCAGAGTTTTGTCTGGGTTAGAACAAACTGAAGACTAATATAAACAAAAATTAAGTCTAGCCACATGAAAAGAGAGGAAAAAGGCTTTTAATTTTTGTGATATGGATGGGGTTATGGAAGCAATACTTTTGAAAGGTTATTTGTTTATTGTCTGCTTCTGTTAACTCCTTCCCACAGACTTTGTGTCCCTTTCTTCCTTCTCACAATTTCCCTTTAGTTCGTCTGAAATCCTGGTTTAGTTTATATGTAGGATGTGGCCTTTGTTCTTCTATTTTGTTTTAATTAAAAAAAAACCAAATAAACAAAAACCCAAAAAAAATTGCTGAGATGCACCTGTCATATTAAGAGATGCCCCCGTTGTAGTATCAGAGGAGACAGAATGTAATTTGTACTGCATGAGATCTATGAGTGCAGCACTTGCTCATATTTTAGGTCTGTAGTGTTGAGCATGCTGTTGAATTTGGATGCGTGTGATTTTTTAAAATATCAATTCATTATGTTCCAGTTTAAAGTAAAAAAGAAAAAAACAAACCCAAGAACCCATTTTGTCTTTACTCTGATGAATGAAGTGCTGATAACCCTCACCAGAGTTGTCAGGTTTGCGGGACTGTTTTGGCCTTTCTGGACTTGTTGTTGAGTTACTTAAAACTTCAAGCCTTGCAATCCTATTTTGAAAAGGAGATGTCTTTGAGAATTGAATTGAGTGTTTCCCTTGGAAGAGTCATGCTTCATTTTTGTAAAAGCACAGGGAATGTTATGCAGACATCCATATACTGTTTGCTTTGGAACTGGGACCAAAATTCTTGGTCATAAACGCTGGATTCAATAAGAAGTGTTTTTATATTTAGCCATTAAATTCAAAGCTCCTTATATACAAGATTGTTTTCATAGTCCTGTGTGCTTGCAGATAGTGCACATCCCAACCTGCAGGGCCTTGCAAGACTGACCTGAGGGTGAATGGAGGGCTAAGACCACCAAGCGCCTTTAAAGTTGTCACTAAAAAGAGACAAGCAGCTTTCCCTTTGCCTTTCTGTCTCTTGCCCTATTTCCAGAGAGCTACAGAAGAATTTAAATGCATTTTTATTTTACAAACTTTTGCATGGTGTACCCAGTAATATCTGAACAGTTAAGCTGAAAGAGTAAGTTAAGCTGGAAAGGATTTTGTTATCTTCTGAGAGTCTTTGGAGGAGCAGGAAGGATTGAGCTAACCTGGGGTTGGCATTCTGTTTTCCTGGCAATAGTTTTGAATGTTTTAATTTAAAAATGATAAATCTAAGGATTAGAGAACCTTATGTGGTCAGAGAAACTTAACCATGTTTGAAAGTGATAAATGATAAAGCAAAACCAATATGAGATCAAAGAAGCTGGAAAGCTCTTTAAAGTTTTGGAAAAAAAGCACTCAAAAGTGGAGGGTTATTTTAAGACAGTTTCCCAATGTATTCCAGCTGTAATTGGAATAAAATGTATGATGGGGAAAGAGATCAGATTTGTTTATTGGCAGCAGAATACTAAAGCACAGTATATTCATTCACCTGGAGATTTTCTATGACTTGAATTCTTTATGCTGTTGTGTGCTAGGAAGTCTCCCAATGTGTGTGGAAATTACGGGGTTTGAACAGAGAATTTAAACTTGTAAACTTTGCCTCAAATGTATTCCAGCAGTATAGAGATTAGTAAAAGCCTGATTTTTTTTCTGAGCTTCTTTATGTAGAGAACTAGTGAGAAGTGCAGATGTTGGTAAATTTAAAGGAGTTCGGGCTGGTAGGAGACAAGTTTGGTGGTGAGAACATGCCAGCTGTATTGTGTAGCAGCTTGACTGCATGAGTGAGTTTTCTTCCCAAATAAGGTGGTGCCTGAAAGAGACTCAGCAGCTGTGGGCTTCATGTATGTTCTAACTTTTTGTTCATAAAGTCCAGAAGATTGTTCGAAGACCTCTTGGTTCTTTCTGTAATCATCTCCCTGGTGGCTTAGTTGCACTCTAATAATGTGTTAGGAAACTTGGTATCATGAAAAAAGTGGGCCTTCATCCTAATTAAAACTTAATTTGGTGTCAATTTAAATTAAGAGGCTTGCATAAACTGGTCCATTGTGACCTGGCTTGTGCTAATCTTAATCAGCAGCTTGGATAGGACATGAATTCAGATTTCTGCAGAACAACTAAAGTGACAGTAACAACTGACAACTTAAATTAAAATTACTAAGTTCTAAGAAATTGATGTACATGACCCAAGTTACAAGATAGGTCATTAAATCAAATCTGTAGAAACAGAATTGAGAAGCCTTCCCTAAAAATGCTTTGTTGGTACATTATGTGGGCAGAAAATAACTGGCTTTGAGTTGGGAATTCACACAATTACAATGAAAATTCTAGTACAAAATCTTTTAATTGGTGAATATGAAATAAAGGTAAAGTATTTAAAAATAATCGTAGAATCATCATGGAAATTGTTTGTTTGAGCCCAGTATATTCATGACATACTGTTATCTGAAGCTGTAAAATACAAAGATAATAAAATTCTAAAATAAAATTCTTCATAAAATAGCTACTGGAAGCAATATGTTGGATTTCAATTGCTAGTAATATTCTCATGAGTCTTCTCTTATTGCCCTTGTGCATTTCTAGGCATGCTAGGTAAAATTTAAAGAACTGTATGCTTGTGCTTCTTACTGCTACTTGCTATTTTTTATCTGACTCTCAGACTTTAGCTGCTTATAAAACAGGACTAGAAATCACAATTAGAGATTGTTAATTGCTGTAGCTATTGGTAGTGGAGCTACACTGGAGACTCTGTGTGTGGATTACAGCATGTTCATGTGTGTGTACAGAACAGCTTTAGCTACATCTCAGGTGTTTGGAACCTCCTCAGTGTCTGGGATAGTTCTACAGAAATCTTTGGATGGAAAGAAAAGCTTGGTTGCTGATCTCAAATCACTTCAGAAGATTTGTACTCTATGCTGCTAATTCAGTTGGGGTTGTGGGATAAACCTGCTGGACATTAGTGCAGAACTTCAAAAGTGAATTCAGGTTTCAAGACTGGGCCTGTTTAGCTCGTGTCAGAATCAATGGAGTATGAAAGATGCCTCCAGAGTGAGTTTCTGCTGTTGGGCTGCTTCTCTTAGCACTCAGGCCACTGTTCACCTTAAGTGTTGTAGCTTTTGAAGAATATTTTTAAATTAAAAAATAACTGCTTGGAATTTTAAAATTTCAGATTACTCTGCTTAAAAAAAAAAAAAAAGGCAAGCTACATGTGCTAAAGGAAACACGGGAACAGAAAAGAAAACTTTAAATCAGATGCTAGTTTAATAAAGAAGTGTAGAGTTTGACATCTTTGTCTTTGCTCCTGGTTGTTTAGCACTGTGACATCTGCAGTTTTCACTGTGGGAGACAACGTTGTTTCTGGTAGTGATGACCGTACAGTAAAAGTCTGGGATTTGAAAAACATGAGGAGTCCTATTGCAACGATCCGCACAGATTCTGCAGTCAACAGGTGAGCAGATGTCCAGGTTACTGCTTTGCTTAATTCATGCTTTCTTAATTAATTCTCAATTTCTTTCACATGCGGGAATGGTTTAAAGTTGTGCCACAGAGGTTTAGACTGGACATTTCTTTCCCGAGAGGGTGGCCAAATCCTGGAACAGGTAGAGGTGATTGATACACCAAGCTTTGCAGTATTTAAGAAGTATTTGGACAATACCATTAAAAACGTGCTTTAAGCTTTGGTCAGGCCTGAATTGGTCAGGTGGTTGGACTGGATGATTGTTGCAGGTACCTTTCAACTGAAATAGTCTATTCTATTAATTCACTGAATATGCATTTATTTTTTTTTGTCCCTGAAATTAAACTTGAGATTTATAAAAATTTGAAAAAGGTCTGAAATGGTTTTGTAAAGTGCAGGTGTGGTCAACATTAATTTTTAGTAAGTACATTGCTTTTAAGAAATTTTCTATAAGAAAATGCAGATGTTAAGGCAATTTGAGGATCTAGTACAACAGAAAATACCTTAATGGTTCAATATTTTTTTTTCTCTTTCCATTTGTGACTTCTAGCCAGGAAAAATTCAGCTGCATCCCTTCCTGTGAACTTAAATTTGTGCTGTCAGTTTCTATTTGCCAGGCTCCTTGTTTGCTCCCCAGCCTCCTTTTGTCCCTTGTCTGCAGGATTAACGTGTGCGTTGGCCAGAGGATCATCGCCCTTCCCCACGACAACCGGCAGGTGCGGCTGTTCGACATGTCCGGGGTGCGGCTGGCGCGGCTCCCCCGCAGCAACAGACAGGTACCTGCAGGGCTGCTCCCTCCCTGCCTCCGGCCTTCCTCAGCCAAGGACAAATGGCATTTAGTCTCTCTGCCTCACAGCTGAGCAAATGCTGAGCAGCACTGGTCTCAATAAATATTAAAAATAACCAACGTGCCAATGTGAAGCGTTTGAAACTTTTTTTATTGGAGCTGGAGATGGTGTTTCAAGTGAATTTTATCATGATGTTTCCCCTTGCTAAAGTGAAACACATATCTGCTTTCTCTATGAAATGGATAAAGTGTGTAAGAGCACTTCTGATGTGCTTTAATGTCTTGATGTGAATCATGTCAGAAAAATGGCTCACTGTGAGGTTTAATGGTGATTTTCTCATGGTGATTTTTTTTTTAAATTACACAGTGTCTAGCTGGTTTATATATTCTAGGCTGGATGGGGCTCTGAGTGACCAGGTGTACTGGAAAGCATCCCTGCCCATGGCAGGAAGGTTGGAACCAGATGCTCTTTAAGGTCCCTTCCAACCCATTCTGTGATTCTGTGACATAGAAATATAGAGGGAAAAAGTGAGGGTCAGTTTTGTGAGCTCACCTTGTATGATTTGGTGATAAATTTTAATTTTTTTCTTCTGTGCTTATTCACATACGATCTAGATGCATCCTACCATGTAATAAACCATCCTTGCTGCAGCCATCAGGTTTTGTGCATTTATGGCACTATTTGGCATGGCATGCATCACTAATGGAGCAAATCAGACTAAGTAAAATTAATTGGATTATGTCACGTAAATAGGCCTTTTTGGAGGTTGATTCAGCAGTTCTTGACAGAATTTAGGAAGGACTTCTAAGACTTACCTAATCTCTTTTAGATTTTTTTTTCTAATTTAGGTAGGTTTTTTAATTTATTAATTATAGTCTTGAGGGGATTTTTTGTGTATGTGTGCAGGTCTTTCTTTTTTTCTTAGTAATTCCATTCAAGCTGACACTACTGAAATAATGACTTTATTTATTTCTTTTTTGACCTGAATGTTGGTCAGAACCCTATTTTGGACATTTTTGTTGCTATTGAACTATTTTCATCAGTATGACATTCTTCCTGCTGCAGTATTATCCAGCAGTAATCCATTTGGTTTAGTGCAATACAACATTATCCCTCCTGAATTATGAACGATACGGACACTTAGTCTTGCAGGCTTGTTGCAAAGTAGTTGCCAGCAGGTAGTTCCTTATTTTAAGACTGCTTTTAGAAATAAAAATGCTAAAATCAAAATTTGATTTGCTTTTGTAAAGAAAATGTAACTGGATAGCAAACAGACCTTGGAAAACTCAAAAAATGTTGATGCACCTTTTTGTATGCATCCGTCCTTATGGATGCAGTGCTGGTGCTGAGGAGTCACATCATTATGAAGACTTTTAGCTTACAGATGCAGGTAGCAGTGACCTTTAGGATTCTCAAGGGCTGTTTGCAGAGAATAGACTGAGGATTGGCAGGGTTGCAGTGTGAGTTGCAGTGGGGTGTTGCCCAGCAGTCCCAGTCCGTGTCAGTAACGGCGCTGTCTCTCTGGTGGCAGGGGCACAGGAGGATGGTTTGCTGCTCTGCCTGGTGCGAGGACCATCCCATCTGCAACCTCTTCACGTGTGGGTTTGACCGCCAGGCCATCGGCTGGAACATCAACATCCCTGCTTTGCTACAGGAGAAGTGAAGTGCTGGGAGTTTCTGCATTTGTGTCGCCGTGGACTTCTACACCTGGGCAGACTTTTCTGAACACTGGTCTGCTGTTGCTGTAACAGCTCTTCCGTGAGGGGAGACTTGAGCAAGTGTTGTTCTTGTTACCACATTGTGCACAGTTTGCATGGGCTGTACAGAGAAATGTGATTTTTTAAGAATTAGTTTGTCTTGTGTATGAAATTTTATATTTTGGCATCCACTGGTCAATATGTTCACTGTTGCGTAGAGCACATAAATGTTCATAAGTTATTTAGCATTTAATAGTTACACAGTAGGGCATTACATTTGTGACCTAAATGTGAAACTTATGTAATTACTGTAGAGAGTGTATACAGTCTGTTATGTTTTTCCATGACTCTACATATCTGCCTTGTGTTAAAAGGAACTTGCAGGGCTAAAACTTTGAAATGAAGTGTGAATTTCGCTAGTTGTATGATTGTAAACATTTTCCTGTTTGCATCTGATTTGAATACTTTTTTTAGTTCTGCCATATAGTGCAACTTCAACTCCATTTTTACTCCGGTTACTAGAGAAATAGTAGATTTGAGAAGGAAAATGCAAGCAACTTGTAGTGAGTATAGACTGCCAGGTTTATTTGTAATCTTTTTTGTACTTTTTATTTTGAAAAAAGAAAAAGATTCATTCTGCCCTTCTTATATAAAGTGATTCTGAAACCTCATCACATTTCATATTAGCAAAAATCCAGAATATTACAGTTCCGGTCACTGAAATCTAGTCAAGCAAATTCTGAAGCACTTTAGTTTATAGCTCTTGTTATAAACCATTTATGAAAGTTTGACTTTACCAGTGAATGTGAGCTAACCTTTGTAAGAAGGATTAATTCCTTTTGGTGATCTGCCCGGAAAGGAAGTAGTTTATTTGGGTGTTGATGATTTTGTTTATGTACCTACAGTGAGCATACTTTTAATTGTGTTCACTTCCCATATTTTTATTTTGAGCCAGCAATACAAAGTAAATGAGTACTACCTCAAAAATGAATGTTGGTCAAGATGCATCAAATCTCTCTGTAGCCTAGAAAAAAGCACCTTTGGTCTCTGGCTGAAGTACTATCTCTGACAGCAGAGGAAAGACAATCATACTACATGTGATCCTTAAGGTAGTTAACCCATAAAGCTAGTGGAGCAATACACTGTCAGCATCATGTGTCACCCAGCCATGACAGGGGCACTGCAGTCTCTGTCCTGTTCCAAAAGGGGGTAAATAGCATAGCTCTCCCTTCTTTCTCCCAAATGACCTTACTCTGGTTTTGCTCCTCACTGTGTTTAGCTGTTTTTGCACTGGCAGTGGGGTGTTACTCTGCAGCTGCTGCTATCAGTAAATGCAGGTGGCAGCTGGTGTCTTGGAAAGAATGAAGGGCTGCTTCAGACAGACACTTGGGTTTTGGCTGAAGGGAGATGGTGCCCTAACTGTCTGACATATCACAGTATAAGATGAAGGGTGGGGGTAAGGAAGGGTGCACTCGTGACAGTGCGAATCTTGGGGTTCATGGTGGATTGGCAGATGTATTAGGAGCTCTTTATCTCATCATCATGATTCTGTGCAACTACAGCTGTGCTCATGTCCTCTGCATCACTGTTTATAATGACATTAAGATGTGTTAGCTGGTTCTTCTTAACTAACATTTGTGTGGCATGGGAGTACATTGGGATGGGATGGGATAATGAATGCATCAGTGAGGAATGGAAGGAAAATGGGGGTCCTAAACATTGTTTTGGACTGTAACATTAAGGAAACACAAAATATTTAATGGAGAGTATATGTCGTGTCTTTGTAGTACGTGTCATCAGAGTGGTTTGATCCCTTGTTTTTTTCTGTTGTGGGGTTTGGGATTTTTTTCTTGAGATGCAAGATGGACAACTGCGCTGGAGTAATCTTAAATACTAAAACTAGTGAGGTTGCAGAAAGCAGCTGCAGAATTTGAAGTCTCCTGCTGGTAAGAGTTAAATGATGGTGACAATGTTTATTTTCACTTTTTTTTTTTCTCCTGGGTTTTTTTTGCTCTGAGTTAAAGCCATTTGATGTTGGGTTACAGGTTTTATTCCTTAAGAAAACAAGACTCACTTTCTTTTAGTTGGTAACAGAGAGAACTTTACAAAGGTTTATGCTGTTTTTAAAAAAAGAGAAAAGTGTCTGGCCAGTACAAATAGTTTCTCCAGCATGGCCTGCATGTAGGATCTGGACAATGGCTCTCCTTTATTACCTGAGGCAGAGGAGAGGGTCACTGGTTTTGGTCCTGCTAAACTAAAGTGTCTAAGCTTCTCTCACACATATGTAGTACAGAACCACTGGACTCTATGCAGTTTAATCATCATTGCTGCAAACTTTTTATATCACCAGAGGGACCATCCTCTGGCACCAGAATGGGTGATTACGTGGTTTCATTTTGAAAAGAATCAACCAAACAAGGTGCTAGAGCCACGTTCTTATGAGCAGGCTAATACTTAAATCAGCTGAACACTGAACTATCACTTAGTTTAGTTTTCTATACTGTAGTGAGGGGTAAGCCAAACTGCCATTCTTCTTGAAGCTAAACATATGAGCAGGGGTAGTGAATATACTACATGACTAAATATGTGGAAAACATTTCATGGCTCTAAATGTTCTAAAGAGTGTTTTTTCAGCACTAACAATGTCCAGCATTTCATTAAATGGAGCAGAGTTGCAGTTACAGTTTCAGTATTGTGCAGAATTTCACAGAAAACTCATCACCAGGCAAAACCAAGCTTCTGTGTCTTTCTCTCAAGCAATGCACATCAATTTTCACAAAGTTTGTGTATACTTTATAATCAGAAAGATCTGGAACGAAACATCTTATTTGTTGCCTAAATCTGTGAAAACTACCTTTTGGAGAAAAGAATTTATAAGTTATGTGGAACCACTTTTTATTATTCTGCTAATTTGTTTTTAGATGTAAAATGTTTTTCTTCATTACAATTCAAAATGCATTAAAACATTCAACAATTTTTTTTTGCAATTTGCTGTTTTTCTGTGTTGCATTAAGGTTACTGTTGATGTCAATATTTCAATTTTTTGTAGCCAAAGGATCTCCCTATTCAATTTCCACTCTTTTGTACTAAAAAAGTTTGTTTCTGAGGCATTGATGAGCACAATATGGAAGAAAAGGCCAAGTCTGTTTATTACAGTAAGTCTTTTGTAGCACTAATGGTCACACTGCTAGTAAAGGGTGTTCAGGACTGCATTGGTATTGTCTTCTCCCATTCTGTATGGAAAAAATTGTAATTGCATCTTGTTCTGCAGATTATGCTGAAGTTTCCGTGACTTTTCACCCCACTTTACGAACTAGTATTTTAAAATGAAATCTAAACTATTTTTTAAATGTTTAGAATACAGCAAAAGTATTGCAAAACTACTCTGATGAGTAGAACCCACCCTCAGTTTTTCTGTAGGTTAAAGGCTGATTGCTTGTTGCACCCATGTTCAAACCAAAGCTGTGTAGTGTTGGAGTAAAACCCAAAGCACCTGGTGTTGTAGAAATACTTTTAATGGGTTTCAGAAGCCAAGGCAGAGTCTTGGCTGGTACCTGAGTGCACCTTATTCTCCTTTAATGTGCTTTAGGATCCCTCATTATCACATTTGGGATTAAACAGAGTTGCTGGTGAAATGGACCAAAAATAAGAGACTGGAGTTCCAAAGGTAGCACAACTGACATAAGGGCTGGGTTGAGACAGAATGCCAAACCCTGGGCTTTAGTTGATTTCAGCTGAGGGCTTCCAAATCAGGCTTTACTGCCAACTGACTTAAACTTAGTATTTCTAGTATCATTTTAAACTGCTGAGTAAATACCATGTACAACTAGTGGTTTCAGGAGTCTGTCTGTGTTTAAACCTGAAGATGAGCTGCAGGAGAACCACTCTGTCATGCACCGTAGTTTGCTCTTTAGACTGGCATAAAAATTTTATTTAATGCTCTATTGAGACCTGAGTATGTCACTGAAAAATTACTCAGCCTTGTGATATTTTATTTTTAAGGAGTATTGTTACCTTTTCTAAATCCCACAGGTCAGAGTTTTCTGAACATAAGTAATTTGCAGGAGCTTACAGAGGAAATCCTGTTTAAATCAAACAGTAAATCCTGGTCAAAACATACCATTAACTGGGAGAGGTGTTCTACTGGAGCAGTGTGGGATTCTGTAGATGTGCTGCTTGTCAATGTCCTCCAAGTGAGAATATTCAGTACTACCACAAGGGGCTGTTTCTATGAGCTGTAGGGTTGAGGTTGGTGAGTGTTTACAGCATTGAACCCAAGTTCCTGAATTTGCAGCTTGGGTGTTTTGTAACAGGTTTGAACCTTTCTGGCAAGGTTCAGCATGCCGTGTAGAAGTTGGAATTCAAGCATTTGGACTTACTCTAGGAATATGGAAATGGTGCAAAGTGTCAGTGCTGGCGTGTACAATAGAAGAGAGTGAATGTAGAAAAAAACCCAGAGTTCTGCTTCTGCCTTGAATTGTTTTGAAAATGGAAGATTCAGCCTGGCTGGTGACTGCTGTGCAGTGCAATGACACCATTCCATGTTAATTGTGTTGCTTGACACTGCTTGAAACTTCATTTCCATTTGTTGGAAACTGTTACAGTTCTGCCTCCTTCCAGTGAAACTTGTCATAGTTGGCATTTGTGTAAGTTTGACATTAATTTAGTGTAGTTCCTCTCCCACTTGTATTTGTGGTATTTCTCTTCTCCCTAGGGCAGAACAAATTTAGTTACATCTTTATTTCAAAGCCCCATACCAATGAAACAATACCATCCAGCAGTCCTGTGCTGGGAGGAGAGAACTGACTGATCTCAATGTGCACTTTTTCATCTTCATGATTTTTTTTAATCGTTCGGGTGAAAATTTTTAGTAATGGAAGTTGCCTGAAGACTGCCTGCATTAATGGTCTGGGGTTAATGAAGGCTGAATCAAGTCTCTGCACCTTAACTGCTGAGAAAAAATAGATTTGCAGGGATGTTGTAGGTGACTTAAGGCTTTGGAAAGGAGCATATAGTGATTTCAAGTGCTGCAGAAGAGTTATGGAGAAAGACTTCCACTTAGTTTGGAGCTTCTGTGCTGTATGCAAGAGTGGTGACCCAGCATTTGAGAAGGAATTAAGATCATTTGAGAAACAGGCACATCTGTGGTGGAAGTGTTTCGACTGCAGATGAGGAACACAGAGGAAGAATAATGAAGAGGAATGAGAAACTGGAATAAAATTGGGACAGCTGTGGGAGGTAGGTAGAAAGAAAATGCAAAGTGGTTCATAGGAGTGCATGTCTAAAGGGTGGAAGTTATTGGTCAATTGGGGATGAACTGCTGGGAAGTCAGTGTGTAGTGAATGCCCCTGACTTAGTGAGGAGAAGGGAAAGCAGAGATGGGAGCAGGGCTGAGCTCAGGGGAAGCGTGGATATTGGGATGTGCTTATGGCTAGAACCTAGAATGGAAACAACTGGAAGTTAAGATTCCTTTGCTTTTTTAAAATCAGTCTTCCTGGTTTCTGCATCCTTGATTTTGGGGGAAAAGCTTATTGCATGTATAGAGACAAATTCATTTGCATACATTGAATTTTCCATTTCAAGTGTTGCAATGGTGCAGAGATCACTCAACAGCTGATGCATTGCTAGGATTAAAAATTACAAAGATTTGTAATCTTAGCAGAGAAATGCAGATGTTACATACAAACTTCAGGTATGGCAGCAGGGCATGAGGTTAATTAGGAGTCACTCCCAGACTGGAAATTTCTTGAGCGAATAGTTGATTTGGAAGAAGGAGGTGATATTTTGCACAATCCCTTTGAGAATATTTTGCCAGTCCAGAAAGAATCAGAGTGGTTTTGGTTGGAAGGGACCTTTAAAGGTCACCTAGTCCAACTATCCTGCAATGAGCAGGGACATCTCCAACTAGACCAGGTTGCTCAGAGCCCTGTCCAACCTAACCTTGAATGTTTCCAGAGATGGGGCATCCAACAAACCCCTGGGCATCCTGTGAAACACTGGCACAAGTGAAGTTTTATTAGAAGCTTCTTCCTTATATCTAGTCTAAGTTGACCCTCTTTTACTTAAGGCGACCCCTTGCCCTATCACAAGAAGCTCTTCTAAAAATTTTGTTTCCAATTTCTTAGAGGCCCCATTCAAGCACTGTAAGGTTCAGTATTTTAGGCCTGAACAGCCTGAATTGACTAGGGAATCTCTCTAAGTAAACCATCCAGACATAGAGATTGCATCAGGGAGATGCTGCTGTGTTTTCAGTAGTGCCTTAGTTCTGGGAAAGGCAGAACTGGCCTTTCCTTCAAATTTTCACCTTGTTGGTCTGTCAAAATTTGAGAGTCTCATTCACAAATCCAAGTGAAAATATGTATAGATTTTGACTCCAGTGATCAAAAGTCTGACTCCAGTTGGCCCCACTGATTTTGGTCAAAGTATAAATCTTAATACAAATAGGATCAGTCTTACACGAAGGTGGCATTTTGACAGCAAGGAAAAGAAATAACTGTCTGACTTCATCAAATAATGTCATACACTTAAGTGGGTTTAGCATTTAAGCTTTTAATAATTTACTTTTAATGATTTTTTAATACCTTTAATGATTTTTTAAAAGTATGTTACTCCTTAACGTGCTTAATTTGGTTAAAGGCAGAAATCTCAATTTTGTTAGTTTTTTTTTAAACCTTATTTAAATCTTTGCTATGTGACTGAGATCAGCCTTGTACAGACATGGAACTGAACCTGAGTATTTTGTGGAGCAGTGGATGTCCTCTGTGATGTCTGAGCATATAGAAAGGTGAGTAATCCTAATGCTAAGAAAGTAAAATCTGACACACCACACAACAAACACCACTGAAATCAGGCTGATGGTGTAATAAAAACTTAAAGTACAGTATTAAGCATTGGAAGGGAGAGACATGAAGGAAAGGCAAAACTTTTCAGCAGCACTTTAAAGGGTGGAGGGCGTAGTGATGATATCATTATTAATTAAGGTTGTTTTTCAGTGTGGATAATTGCAGGACATGTTGTTTTGGCCTCTCGTGTTTTATGAAGCTTGTGAAAGCTGTCTCTGCCAGAAGGCTGTCAGAATGTTGGATGCTGTCATTGAGTGGTGTCATCTTCAAAGGTGCTGAGCTCCCATCAGCGTTCTGCGCAGTCTGGCGGGTGGTTGCTAGCTTGGAAAATCAGATTCATGAGCCTAAATATGGATCTAGAAACTTCATTTTAGGAGCCTGTTTTTGAAAATGATTCCCTAATTTTGTATATATTTTATATTGCCGCTGAATTAATGAGCTGAAAAGTTCTTGGCCACAGATGCATGGTTTACTGAAATATAAGAAAAGCAGAGAAATTATTTTCCCTCCCAAATTATATAAGGCTGCTTAGAGTTTACTGTTGGGAAACTGAAGCTACATTGCGTCAGTTCCAGATATAACTACTTACTGCTCAGTGAACAAACACTTCATTTCAGATGCTCATTTTTCATCTTGCAAAAATCTCAGCAATGCAGACATCATAGCATGAGCTTTCCATAGCAAAGGAAATGGAAGGATTAGCTGATTATAAATGTGTAGATAGATAGATAGATAAAAATCCCAGACATTTCTGCCATTACCAGCAAAACTGAGGAAGTCAAACCTGACTATATGTGTATGGCTCTGACCACCCAAACTGATGCTGTTTCTGTGAAAACATGATGTTTTGGTAGATCTCTCCTGTGCTTACTTGAGGGTGCTATTGGATGTCCATCTGCAGATGAGCTACCAAGGGGGATCTTTGATGTCCAGAAACAAGTGTAAAAACAGGAGGTAACAGAGGAGGTACATACTTCTGTCTCCAAATGGGTTTTGACCAGAAAATACAATTTCCTTGAATTAAGCAAGTGCACGGCATTTGCTTACTTTGATACGGGCACAGGAGCCTGATCTTGACCTTGCACCTGAAATGGCATCAAATGAAACTTGCTTGTAACTTTTTTGTGCCAGCAAGAGATGGAGCCACCTTTTAAACCCTGAATTTTTTCTTCTTTTTTTTCTTGCTCAACTGCAGCATCTTCCTTATGTCCATGCAGGTGTATGTTTGCAGTAGTATTTTTAATATGATTTATTTTGTCAAACTAGTTTTGCTTTTGGGAAATATTCTGGCAAGGTCTGAAAAAAACAGGTATAAACAGATCAGCTGTGAGCAGTGAATTAAAGGAAAGTTTAACAAGAGGCCATTGGAGCCTCTTGTGGAGATTAACTGTGGTCCACAAAAAGCCAGCAGTCACAAGAAAAATACAAGTATCAGAAGATACTGTATGGCAAGATAAGTATGGCAAGATAAGATAAGTATGGCAAGAACCATCCAAAATCCTGAAGTTTTGCTCTGCTGGAAAGAGAGACCAGCAGGTAGAGCTGCTTCTGGAGAATAAAGCAGTGAGGGAGTACTGGGCAAAACCCTGCCAGCACAGCATGCCAAGGGTTGCTCCTGCTCCACAGATGGAGCTGTTAGACAGCAAGTGGGTGCTCACGGATACCCACAGATATTGGAGGCTCCACCTTCACATTTTCAGCCTTCTCAGAACTTTGCAAGTTCCCTCTTGCCCCTTCCACCTCTTCACTCCAGCTCTTCACTGTGCCAGGCTGTGTGGGAGCCATGGGGACAGAGGAAGGTGGAGATGAATTACGAGGGATTTGTGAAGAGAATTGCCAGGATGAGGCACTGGACAGCAATGTTTGCTTGGAAAGATATTGAGTGTCTGGTCAGGGTGGGCCTCCAAAAACTGAGAGAGAGGTGGGAGGAAGCAGCTGCAAAGGGCCTTTGCCATGAAAACAAGAATCTTGTGACATAGTGTAGCCTTAACAAAGAAAAAAAAAAAAAAAAGGAAGCAACCCTTGATGTGCAGAGCTCTTAAAGAGATGTTTGATATGGTCAGAGGAGAATGTAATTTTCAGCTGTATCAACTTTGAGACTAAAGTAAAGGAGTCTGCAGGAAGTTGGGGTGTGACCAGATCCATTATTCTAGTTTGGCTGAAGAGGGAAGGGTGGTGATTAACTGATGGTGTAAAATAACATAAATAAAAAATGTTCAGAACAAAATCCTGAAATAAACACAACATTCAAGAGCAAGGCAGAACTTAGGGAGAAGCAGCTCTGCCCTATCTCAGTATCAGGTGAGCACTGGGGGAGATTGGGCAAATGGGAATTTGGGTAGAATTGTTGGCCCCAACAAGCCTGCAGCAGTCAGGTGTTTGTGAGAGCCTCATCTGCTTGTTTGGCATTTTACCTCGAACCACCTACCACTGAAACATCACTTATTTCTGCTCTCCCACTAGAGAGCCACCACCACTTGGATGTCCCTTCCACTGTTTTCTCTGCCTCCTGAAAAAGGGTTTTTCCTTGCCATGTTCAGCATCTTCCTGTCTCAAAGTGACTTGAGGGGGGCAGAGAAAGGTAAAGCCAAATGCACAAACAAAGATTTTTCCTCATCAGGCTTTTTCCTAAGCAGATTCTGTGATGCCACAACCAAGCTGCTCAGTCAATAGCCTTTATATTTGTTTTCCCATAATGAAGGCCAAAGATTAATTTATCTGGACGTCCATTCCACCTTGCAACACAGCCTTGTGTTATACTTGATAACATGTAGAGCTATTTTAATACAGCTTAATTTGATTGTGATCTTTAGTTAATATCCTTTTGATTTTTTTCTTCTAACCTGTGTTCCTGAAATTTACAAGTATAAAGTCGTAGGAGAAATGGTATCTGACTTCTGATCCACTTTGTTAATAAGCTGATTACAAGTATTTAAAGTTATCTCCTCTTTTCCAGATGCAGCAGAACAAATGACCTCTAAACACCATTAGTCTTGCCAACAAGTTTCAGAGCTCTTGCTGGAAATAAACAATGTCAAAATGCAGATGGAGACCTTGATCCTGCAAGTTGAACGATTGTGCAATTCCAGTTGAGCTCAGTGGAGCCCTACCAAGGCATAGATTTCCAGTCCTGTAGTTCCATCAAATGTGCAAGCTTTCACTTGGAGAAACTGCCAATAATGTGGGTAATTTGCAGGAAATATTTGGTTTATGATTTTTCTGTGGGTACCATGGGTAGGTTGTTCCCTCTGCTGGGGTTAGGGGCAGCACAGCCCAGTGCTCAGCCCAAGGATAACAAAGGTGCTGCTGCTGCCCATCCGTGCCTCTTCCCTCTGGTCCCTCACACCTTTATCCTTACTTTTTGTGTCCCGAGTTTTTGTACAGGATCAACCCCATTGTGTATTTGGGTGAGGCTGGTGAGCAGCAGCTTCCATTGCAGGCACGTTGCCTCTGTGGGAGCAGGGCTGTGCTTATCTGTGCTCCCATGGCAGGGAAGAGTAGGATCTCTCCTGGAGGTGACCTCCAGCAGTCAGTGTGCAAATGTAGGTCAGCCCAGATCTGGGGGCATGGGACATGAAAACCTGGTTGGGATCCTCCTCTGAGGACCTCTGGAGTAACAGTAAGAAGATAAATGAGAATGTGGGGGGTTTAGCACCCAAGTGCTGGGAGGGAAGGAAGGGACTTGTCCCTTGTTTTTCAGGTCCACAAGTTATTATTGAACTGCCAGACTTGTAGGCGAGCTCTGCCTACCAGGGAGCTGCAGGCACTGGGACAATTTTATGTGGTTCCTGAGTGATTACCTCTTGGAAATATGTTGGGAATAACTCTTGTCCAAGGGTTTTCCACAGCAAAGGTGCTCCGTGCCAAGAGGGCTGCTCCAGGGCTGCACCATATTTCCCTGTAAGGGAGCCCACCTCTTCTCTGGGACAGATTTTATACTGGTGTTCCTCTATTAACAACAGCTGCTTTGCATGAGGCAGCTGAGAGAGACAGATTCTTTTTCTTTTTGGGAAGAAAAGTAATCTTTTCTGCTCCATTAGTAATGTCTCTGCATGGACTTTCCTGCTTGTGTGGTCCCAGGCTCTTTCAATGTAAAAATTCAGGAGTCAACATACACTTAAAAGACATTAAATGAGGACATCTCTGACACTGCCCCTAGAGCTCCATAATTCAACAAATAATATGCCAGAATGAATTCTTCATTTTTGTTATTTGTGTTCCATTTCTTCCCCATTTAACTGATTTTCAAAGTATAAATCAGCACCAAGCTCTGTAAAAACCTGTGGCAAGAATGAAAGAAATGTTCTGGCTGTTTAGGGACAGCGGGTATGGGCTGGATTTGTGCCAGAACATGGTGTTTGCCAGTGGCTGCCAAGCCATAGCCAAACCCATGTCAAAGACTTGCTGCCAAAGCATTTGTGGGCACGTTTGGGATGGGCACATCTGGGACCACCAGCTCCAGCCACCCCTCCCACCCTTCCTGGAGCCTCTGTCTCAGGGCTGGGGAGAGCAATTTCAGTGTTGGCAGGATAAGTGCTCTCACCTCGCAGCTCTACACCAGTCCTGCTCTACTGCTAATGCTCCTGCCTTTACTTTCCTCTTTTTCTGTCAGAAATTTCGGATCGTGTGTGTTTACCAAAAACTGTCCCTGCGTGAGCAGAGCTGCTGGCCCCAGGTAGGGAAGGGTTTGGACACACGGGGATGTGTTGTTAGGAATAAATGCCAGCAGAGGGCACACCAAGATACGCAGAGAGGAAAAAAATAAAATTGGGTCTCCGTTTTGTCTGAGGAGTTAAGCGAAGCTCTGTTGGTTCATAATTCATGTGCCTGTAGGACATTGTAAAGGAATATAATTGATCTTTTAGGGCAGTGGTGGTATTTTGCTTTGCAAAAGCAATCAGCAAAATATCTTAAAACATCTATGAATGTAACATGATTTCAGATGTGCTGATGGAAAGAAAAGAGGCTCCTTTCCCCTGGCTCACCCAGTCCCCTTCCATTAACCTTTCCCCCATCACATTTAGAGGCAGCAATGCAAGCACAGTTTTGCTGTTTAAAAGCCTCAAAAGCATTTTTTGATTTTTAATAATTACATCTCTCTTATTTTGTTATTTTTTTTAAATTTCTTGCTTCTGTTGCATTTCAGGGCTAGATTTATACTGCTTTGCGGTGGGCATTGTTTTCCAGCTTAGAGCTGTCTGGGTGGGACTGTGCATTTGGAAATCTCCCAAATGCGAATCCTCCTGGGGAACAGAACATCCTCAGGCCTTTGTCCAACAGCAGATGCTGCAGCTATCCAGCACCAATAAACTGCAAAGGAACTATTGATGCCATCCATTGGTACTCTGCCTTAAGGACCCCATGGAAAGTCACTGAGTCCAGGCTGTCCCTGCCCTCTCAGTCCAGGGGCTCTAGGCTGGTGTTTGCTGATGGGACAAGGGGTGGTGTGTGAGCTGCTAAGATACCTCCATGGCCCAGATCAACCCAGGTGCAAGGCAGCTGATGAGGGTGGAGAGAGAATAAAAAGCCTGCAGCACTTAAAAAAGAAAACTGTAAGCTTTTTCTCTCAAGTTTTTAAAGGTAATAAAGTACTTTAGCTAATCAGGTAAATTGTTTAATCAAGGTGTCCTATACTTTTGTTGCTCATAAATTAGGAACACAACTCTCATTTTGGAGCCACTGAAATGTGGTTTATTTGGCAGGTGGATGCAGGGAGGTTGATTGTTGCTTGCACCAAGCTGACACCAGTCTGGAGAAGCTGCATTGCTTGGGGCCGTGCTGCAAACCCAGGGGAGGGGCAGGCTTGGAGCTCCCTGCTCAGTCCCTGCTCACCAGGGGTGGGTCATGGTGGCAGTGCCAGTCCTGCCTGACAACAGGATCAGCAATCCCTGCCAGAGTGCACAGGTGGTACCTGCAGCTACCCTGAGATGCCCAAATGCAGGAAGCTGAACCCACCAGTGGATGGCCAGGGGCAGCCCCTTGCCAGCTCCCCCTGTCTGGTGGGGTGGAGTTCACTGAGGGCTTTCCTAAGGGAGAACAAATAATGTAAAAAGATTCAAATTCTCTCAAGAGAGTGAGAACCCTCCAGCAGAAAAACCAGGTGTGCTCAGAGGGACACCTGGAATCAGCTGGAGGCAGCTGGTACAGCCCCAAAGCTCCTTTTGGGGGCTGGTAGCTCCAAAACCTCTGCTGGCTCTTTTTGACTGACATGGGCTTGGATTGAGGACTTTATTGCAGGAATAAATAGGTAAAGCAGCCTGTGTGTAGCATCCACCTAAGCATGGTGGGTGCTGGTGATACAAAACGCACTGACTTAGGTTTTTCAGGAATTTTTTAATTGTCTCAAGCCCATGGGTGAAAGCAGCTCAAGGTGTTTGTCATTATTCATTTAGGATTTCCTTCAAGAGCAGTGTAAAGCCTTTGCTCTCTTTTTAAGTAATATTTCTTTGAGAAATACTTTGCCACCCAAAACTACCTGTTGTAGTTAAGGTTGACCAACATCGTTTGCAAATACATCAAGTAATTTCTACCCTTGGAAAGTTGCACTGCTTTGGAGTAATGGAGTAATGTGTTTTTACAAAGTAATTAAGCAGCTTTTGGTCCTTTTACCTAAGCAGCAAAAAGATTCCCAAATAAAACAAGTTTGAAGTTAACCAAAACATCTTTTTCAACCCAGTCAATTTTTTTTTCTCTTCCAGAAAGGAAGTAATCTGACAAATACATCTGGATACTTTAAAATGCCTCTGAAAGGAATGCATAGGTGAAAGGCATCATGCACTTTATGAGAAGATTTCTTCAGATACAGTAATATTTCCAATACTGCCTTTGGTGTCTGATCAATCTCCCAATATAAGCCTTCTGCTGAATTACAAGAAGTACAGAAAATGCTCAAAGACCTCGCTTTGTTTGGCCAAAACATGTATAAACTCTACTAGAGAAGTGGTGGAGCAATAAATAAACATGTATTAACACCTAAGGCACTGGTACCCTCCGCGGACTCCAAGAGTTCATTAAACCTTGCCCTGTAAACTTATGGACCAATTTTGTCTCATGCTGTCTGCTCTGCCAAGTTCTTGCTCTGTAATTCCCTAAACAGATAAACTCCTAAACATTCAGCCAGCAGCCAGAAGAGCAGCAGCTGAGTGTAACCAGCAGTCCCCACCACCTCCATCACTGCTGTGCCTGCAGCTTGCTTCCATTCCTTCTTTCCAGCTTGCTTCCATCCCCGCTTTCCAGCTTGCTTCCATCCCCGCTTTCCATGATCCCTGCCATCACTGGAGCACGGGGGGAGCAGCCTGTGCTGCTGCCTGAGCTTTCTGCCAGGCACTCCCTGTGTGCCCCAGGCCATCCCTGCTGCCAGGCTGCTCTGCCCTGGCACTGGGCACCTGGGATCTTGCTTGGAATGAGGGGCTGTGCCTGTGCTGTGCTGACAGAAAATTCATCTCAGCTCTCTCCCTCCAAAAAGGAGGTGTGATAGCAATAGGTGCCTACACCCAGCTTACACCAAATGTGGGGCTTGTGAATGGCAAATGCCACAGGGGATAAATTCCCACATACACTCCAGAGATATGTATGTGAAGTTGTAAGTTGGAATGTTGTTCCCAACGAGGGAGGAAGGGAAGGCTTTATGAGACATATGCAAAGTAAAGTTTTAATTAAAAAGCCTGTTGTATTCTTATGTCTCTTCCCATTATAGCAAAGAATCCAAAAAAGTGCCAATTCTGAAGTGGAGGAGGCTGCTGTGGTTTTTCCCGCATAAGAGAAAGGTTAAAGAAGCAAAGTATCTACCTATAATTATTTTATTTTTTCCATCCTTCATATACTTTTCTTCTCTATGAGCTGGATCTGTGTTTATCACAACTTAGTCCCAGACTAAGTGGAAGCCACTACATGCTATTAACCTAAGATATCCCATATTCTTTACAGATTACAGATCTCTGAAAACAGACCTTAGAAAACTTGGAATACAATTATTAGGCCTATTTTATACACCTATGGCTGGCAAATCATGCAGGATCCTAGAAAGAGAAAAATATAAGTTAGTAGTTCATAAGCAGACACTTGTAAACAGCTTTTCAGCCCTCAGAAGGTCACACTTTCAAGTCCAGTGGCTGGTTCCCAAGGGGGAGGCATGAGGGGCTGTTCTAGAATGCAACCTGCATTCCTGCCTGGACACCAGGAGAGTGAGGATTTAAATGGAGACGCAGCTCGTGCTAGAGAGGCCTGAGCTGAGCAGGACCCAGCCATTCCCCTTCCAGGTTTCAGGCAGAGAAGAGGGGCTGGGTAATACTTTGTGCTCAGGGTGGGCAACAATTTGATGTTTTGTTTTACAAGGATGATGCTGTTTGAAACAGTCCAACTTTGCTGCTGGGTGGAGGGCGGTGGGAACCAGGCAGTGTTGTCAGGGCCTGGGGAGGATGGCCAGAGGCACCGGGTGCATGTCCTTCCTTGTCTGCCCATCTCTAAATCCTTTCTGAACATTGGTCTATTATAAAAAAGTGTCTGCACCTGTTCTGCTCCCTCTACTGTGTTTGCAAATGTGGTGCTCACTGGAGCCCTTCTGTGGCTGTATAAGAGGGGAGCAGCCTGGTCCTGCCACCCCCTGGCTGATCAGAGATGGCTGGGTTTGGTGCCAAGAGCTGGTGCTGAATTATTTGGGATTTGAATGCTTCCTATTGCCATCAACACCAGGCTCCAGGTAATGTCAGTAACAAAAGCTGCACAAAATGTAGAAATATTTCTGTTTGTCACTAGGTGGGAATGGAGCACTTGACTGTGCTCTGGATATTGTGTACTGTTCAGAATTTTGCAGTAGTTACTTTTGAGCTGACACACATGTTCAGTAAATTTCAAATAGCTGGAAACTATTTCAAATAGAGTTCTAGTAAATGGTTAATACAAATGATGTGTTCCTACAGAGAAAGATGCAGTAATTATGACTGACAAACTGCATGGGCACAGTAGAATTTCAGTCATGAATTTTGCTTTTGATTGATACCAAGAACACACGGTTGTTAGAAATTAATAATAATAGCACTGAAATATGCATCATCCCAAGCAGTAATATAACTTTGTGTACTTGTGTGTCAAATTTAAGTGTCTGTCTTGAAGTATGTAATTATTGAAGAAGCATAAACTTTGGTCTGCAGAGATCAAGCATGAATATTGGGTATATTTTGAAAAAGTGTGCAGCAATCTATTTTAAACTGGACACCTTATATAGTTAAATTAATAAATATCAACAAATTATTTTTTCAAATCACTTCTCCAAAATGTTCATTCCCCAGTTTTTGAGTTTCAAAACTTCTGGTGCAGCATCTCATCCTACAGTGATAACATGATGGCAAGGAGACCCTCTCGGAGCCCAGAGCTTGAGTGAAGTTCACAGCATGGCTTTTCCATGTGTGCTGTCCAGGAGCTGGTGCAGGGCCAGCACAGCTCTGCCCAGCCCATGGCCACCACCCATGGCCTGTCAAGGTGACAGGCTCTGCCTCAGCTTCCCCTGTTGAGGATCTCAAGCCAGTGATCACATGGGGGAAAGGTTTAGACCACTGCTCCTGAGAGCTTTCTCTGGACAGGCAGCCTGGTTTCTGCCCCTACATATTTCTGGTTTTGTGCCTTCTCCACTCCTGCCTTGAGTGAACTGGGTGTTCCCTTCTCTCTTAGTCCTTCTCAGCCCCAGCCCCATTTCCCCAGGTGGTTTCCACCCCAGTGTCAATGGGCAGATGGTGTGATTTGTTGGCCCAGCACATTTTGGAACTGATTTTGTACCGTGTCTTTGTTTCAAGGCTCTTTTGGAGAAGTTGCTGTTGCTAATTGATCTTGTGGAGGGCCAAGCTCACTCTTGGTCTTTAATGGTCAATAGCATTTGATCAATTTTGTACTGATTAGTGTTGGTCATTCCTGGCTTAAAAAGGGTAACTTCTGTCTGAATCACTAATGTGTTGGGGCTGTAAAATCTTTTAGCACATTAGCACTGTTTTGTAGTGTGATATTTGGTGGATGAATGTGTGTCTTGTCTATAACCTATTTTCTCCAAGCTCAGCCCAGAAAAGCAGTGTTTTCTACTCTCCCTGGGAATATTGCAGCATGCCTTCATTTCCAGCCATAACCACGTTTAGACATAGTGCTGCTGTTTTAAATTGGGGTAATGAAATCTTGACAAGTGGTTTGGACAAACACAACACAAGCAATAACAGAAGCTTTAATAAAATGAAAGGATTTCCAGGGAATACCTTCATTTCTTCCATCCTCCAATTTAATTCTTTTTGAGAATAATCAGACCATAACATAAGACTAAATTCAAGAGATGAAGTTCAGCTGGAGAGGAAATAATGTCCATAAAATGTTTTCAAAGGTTGTTCATTTGTTTGAAATGAGTTCTGTGAGTTGGATTGATGTGCCTTAAATACTTTATAAGCAAAAATACGTTGCACTTGAAGTACATTTTCACCTGGGGATATCAGGGCATTTTGCAGGAAGGGGGAAGAATAACTGCTGTTACTGCCTGTTGCCAGCTAAGAGCAGATGGCTGAGTCTTTCAAGGCAACTCCTCCAGACCTGATTCCTGTGGGGATTGGGATGTCCATCCCATGAGCTGGTGTATGCACCTGATGGACACACCTGCCTTCCGTGTCCTCCTCCCCACTGTGAGCTCCCACTGCAGCTTGGATCCATGATAAGGGAAAAGTACAAAGTTTTTGTGGTGTGTTTTAGGTCATTTGGCTGGAGAATCAGAGGTGTTGTGTCAAAATAACAACAGGCTTATTAAGGAAATCTCAGTCAGAGTCCAGATGATCCAAGTAACCTCCATGCAGGTCCAGAGGAACTCCAGATGTCTCCATTCCTACACTGGAGCATGGTGGATGAATGGCAGCTGCTCTGCATCTCCAGGGCCACGCTGCTGTCAAACCTCTGCTCTGAAGGCGTGTGCTCCTCACCTGCCTTGGTCTCTGGCAACCCTGGTGAGAGCCACAGGGGCATGTCTGTGTCACATTTATTCAGCAGAGTGGGTATGTGGTGTGATGCCAGCAAAAACCCCCGAAGATGCAGTGATAACAACTTATCCCATAGAGAACAAGTACAGAGAAAAAAAAAATCCACCTTTCTCCTGCTGCTGGGGAATCTTGAGCATCAGTGGCACATAAGGGTGTGATGGCTGGGGAGGGACTGGGGGCATTGTGCACCACCTGTTAATGTGGGAAAGAATTGAGGATTATCCCATATTTCCTTCTGGCCGTTAGCCCCCAGGGGCTGACAGTTCTGCCTGGCTGAGATGGCCAGTTTTGAGTCAGGCCCCAGAGAGGACATTGCACTCCCAGGTGAGAGGTGAATCCCTCTGCTGGATGTCTGTGTATCCCGCAGTTTCTCCTGGGCACGTCACTTCAGGCAGAGGCTTAACAAAAGTCAGCCAGGGATGATGAGACTCTGAGCTTCATTAGAACCTTTTGTGTTTCATTGGACAGTGGGGCAATTAACACAGGGCTCATTACACAAGGATTTTGATCATTTTCTCTGCTTATTCATCATAGTATTTCCTCTGAGAATAGCAGAGACTGTGATTAAGTGCAGGAATAATTCATGTAGTTTCTTCTTTGAGATTTCCATCACCTTTTTGGGGTCCAATTGTTTTACAGTCTTCATTCCTGAGGTACTTATAGCAGATCTGCATAGAGCCCTGCACATAAACTGTGCTGTTCAGCTTCTGTCTGAGGTTATTTTCTGCTTCCAACACAGACCAGTAGCTCCACTTGGAAAAACCTCTAAGCTACAGCCTCAAGGTCAAGGAAGGTCTAATAAAACATTATGAGAACCACAAAACAAATCAGAGTAAGCCCAAGGGGATACCTGCTTTGGTCCTGATCCTTAAGATTAGTGTAAAAACATTGTAGGATGTCTATATTAGGCTAAGACCCTTCCAGTTACCCCAATGTTTGTTATTGACAACAGAATGTGGATGCCCTTAGAGAAGAGAGTAGGAGCAGGACAAGCAGGCAGTGATGTCTCTCAGCTATACCATCCCAGGCAGGATCTTCCTGAGATATTTACAACATCTTTATATTTCATAGCTTTAGATAGAATTCTCCTACACTAATTTGTTCAATACATGCATCATGAGAGGAGTAATCCACAGTTCTTTCTGGGGCCAGGAGAGTGATATGTAATATTCAGTTCTGCAAGGAAAAATATGATGTTCTGTCCACAGTCCCAGCCTGTAGGCTGGGAGATGTGGGGCCCATTTCCATCACTGTTACTGGGTGGGATTGGTGTGGATCACTGCCCTGTCTGTCCTGGGGCTGCTGTTTGCCTTTGTCCCCATCTTCCTCTCCCATCAGTTTCTGCTTGACTGCAAAATCTCACTTCTCAGAAGCTAGACCTACTCTGCTGGAAATTTTGCACATGGAGACATAGGTTGCTTTTGTCCAAGATGTGCCTAAGGAATACTCTAAACACAACAGAGAGGGGCACACCCAGAAGAGAAAAGGACATTAGATAGCTTTAATTTTTGGGCAAATAGCTCTCCTGGGCCTCTCTTTCCTGTGCCTGTAAAATCCTCTCACTATGATGTCAGTGGATGCTGTTGCAAACCCCCAATTGTCACACACCACACAGGACTATGACTCTGCAAAAAATCTGAAGAGGGAAATTGCATAGGAAAGTTGTAAATTCTTTTTTGTTGGAAAGCTGGCTTTTAAGATATAGGTACTCTGTAGGATTTTAAAATCTGAGGAAATGCAAAGACTTTTATTTCCAAGTGGCAGGATAATATCAGAGACAAAATATTGTGTTCATTAAAATATGGGGAAGGAAACTTTGAGAGCAGTTTTCAACAGCTTTGACCAAAAATCAGTCTTGGGTTCCTAAGCCACTTAATCTTTACCTCTATTTCAAAGTATTGACAGCAGTTATTGTGTAGCTGAAGGTCTGCACTGAAGAGATATGGGTCATTCCTGCTAAAATCCATGCAATTATTGAAGTTTTCAAACATTCAGAATAAATTAAATGAGTAACTGCTGAATATTCACACACAGAATCCTTTATTTTTTAGGAAACTGGAAATGCATTTTGTCCACTTTTTAATGAGTATGTTAACAAATCAGGTTTCCCATTATTTGATTAACATGGGCACTAATATATTCTGCCTATGAAGCTGAGGCAAGGAGGAATGCTGAACCCAGTCAGTTCAGCACTGGAAGAAGCAAAGATTTAATTTCCTCTTCCTGCTCAGCACCAAGCTGATACAAAGGCCTCTCAGTGAGAAAAATAATTGTGCTTAGGGCTTGGCATATGGAGGCACAGGGTGTAGAGTGTGCAAACATCCCAGCTGGTGGGAGACGTTCATGCCTGGAGAGAATCCAGCTTTCCAGCCTTATCCCTGCTGAGAGCAGCCACCACCCTGCCTGCAGAGCTTTGCTTACCACTCTCCTGCACCTGGCTTGGACTGGTGAGCAGAACCACAGGAACACCACCAAGCCCACTCTCTGGGATGGCTGCTCCTGGCCCAGCAGGGAGGGACCAGCAGTGGCCCTGGGGTGGCACCATCTCCTCAGCCCCACAGGAGCAGGAGTAGGCTCCTGAGGGACAATCAGGAGCCAACTGTGCATGTTCAACAGCCCAGGCAAAGTCCTAAAATGATGGTCTCTGCTCCAGGGCAGACCCCTGCTTGTGTCTGCCTGGGAGCTCTGCCCTGCTGATGTATGGTCTCCTCGAGCCAGGTCTCACAAGCTCTTAGAGATCCGTGTCACACCCAAGATAGCTCAGCTACCTTAGAAGGCATAAAATCAGCAGGATGGTTTCTGTGGTAGTGTTGGAAACAGAAAAGTTTTAATAAAGGGCAAAATAACAAAACTCTTTATGGAGAAAACCCAAGCCAGGTGCAAGAGGTTCTTGCTCCTGGTAAAACACCCCACAAAAGCGGTTAGTTCCTTTGTTCTCTTCTTTTTCTAGTGAATTGCTCAGGCAGGACTTTTTGGCTCCTGCCCAACTGGCTATCTTTGAGTTTGAGGTGAAGTCCCCAAGGTCCCATGAGGTGTCTTTTTGCCTAATTGTGGAAAGAAACTTCTGGGCTTTTTCCTTTTTAAGGAGACAAAAGATAGTTTGGTCACTCCGTCAACAGGGGGCACATTCCTACACCCTGGACCTGTGTGAGGCGTGGAGACTCCTGGGAGTATTGGGATTCTGATGAACCAGCAGTTTCCATTTTGAAAAATATTTGTTTCAGTAAATGTTTCCTGGCTGGTGCTGCTGGAGTATTTTTGTCTGTGCTAACAGTATCATATTGCTGGGAGGGAAAGCTCATTCCACCTAATTGTACTAAGCGTGTGGTGATGGAGATGGGAACCTAATTATCTTCATCAAATTGATTTCATTTTGGTTACCACATGGCTATTAGAGGAATGACAATAAATTTTGGTCTCTTTGATCAGGACTGGAGTTTAACCAACACTTCTAAAGTCATTAATGTGTTATGCCTCCCCCAGGCTAATGATTTGATTACCATGTAAATGTACTGAAGCCAAACACTTCAGCTATACATTATGGATGATGGATAGAAAATTTTGAGACAATACATGTTGTACTAAATACACTGGAAACACAGAGGATGTCAGAGAGCTACTGGCAGGCAGGGAGAGACAGAGAATCATAGAAGATCTCAAGCTGGAATGGTCCCATAAGGATCATGAAGTCCAGCTCCCTGCTTCTTGTAGTGCTACCTAAATTAAACCGTATGAGTGAGAGCGTCACCCAAAATATTGATGAAAAGCTGCACAGGTGCCTCTTTGTAACTTTTCCCATGACTAAATCCTTGCACTGTAGGGCTGTTGATCCCTCTGTGAGATCAGAGCAAGCTGTCTCAGCCCCTCAGGCCCACAGCGGTGCTGTTAGCAGATGTAGGAGCCAAGTACAACCAGAAGCTTTATTTTAGATCAGTCCTGAGCCTAGGAGTGTTGAGGAACCTTTGAGAGTCAAGTCCAGCTCCCACCACCTGGGATGCTTCCCCAAGGCTTGCCTGTGTGATGGGAATGGAGTGCTGAACTGCCACTGGGCAGAAACTGGAACATGCCTGTCTCAGCTTTGTTCTCATGCACCTACATATACAGTTATATAATGCCAAGAAACTCTGTGGGATTTTATCTTTGTGGGGTTTTAGTATTTTTTTCTGATATGCCAAAAATATAGCATGATATGTTAATATTTGTGCCTATTATAAAGTACATGTATGTATCATATGTTGGTAATATGATTGTTATTAGTGTGCTGTCGCTACCACATAACAAAACACAATATGACAAATTAATAGATCTTACAGTTAAATATTCAACTATGTCTTTTAATATGTTTAATCTTGAACCTTTTCTGGCTTGCTGCCACCCTTTTTTATTTCCCAGGTCTATTTGTATTGAAAGGAAGTATTTTAGCACTTTAGCTCAAGAAACTGAGGCCAGCAGTTCAAATGATCCAGTGTGTTCTTGCCACCAGGCTGAGTCAGACATTGTGCTCCTCATGGGATTTTATCTAAAAGTGCTGCAAGACCAGGATTCCACAGCTTCCCAGGCAACTGATTCCTCAGGGCAATTAAAGGAATGATGGTACTTGAGCTGATCCAGAGCATTGCTCACCCTCTGTGGCTCACCAGGGCAGAGCCTTTCTCCTCACCAGGTTCCACACTGGTGGTTCAGGAAGGATTATGGAGGAGGAAGGTGTTTGCCCCAAGGGTGCATGGCCTGTCAGAGGCGCTTCTCACCTGCAGGACTTTGCTGTGGCTACCTTGGCACTGTGCCTCAGCTTCCCATCAGGAAGGGACCAGCATCTGTACTGTTCATTGCTCTGGTAAGGACATTGGATGTACTACAGCTAAAATGGGTCTATTTGGAGCAACAGACCTGTGTGTTATTCCAGTGTTATTTGTAAGTGCTTTTCAGATGCGTGTGTTCACAGGGAGGCTCAGGTGGATGGTCTGAGTGCAGACAGAAGGGGCAGGGGGGCTGTGTTTGCAGTGCCACCATCACTGCACTGAGTGGTCCCTTCACCTGCCTGCCTTCCTTTCAGGCCCCTCCACCATGTTGTCTACTCTGGAAGCATAGCCCAGGATAAAAGAGAAGCAAAAGGGCACCAGGTGTTCAGCAGGATCAACTTTCCTCCTCTGCATCACTGGGCACCTGCCTAGACTCCAGTGTCAGGGATTTGGGGGCATATACATTTTACAGAGGCAATCCTGGCTTGAGTAAGCAAAGCTATTGCTTAAACATCAGGACACACGGACTTGTATCCCCATTTCTGGGCCAGCTGATGGGCCACTGAGCACTGATGTCCTAGTTCAGCACATAGAATGGAGTACTTCAGCAAAAGTACAAAAATATAGGTATAGAAATATGCACATATAAACTTATATACATGCCAAAGCTATCAGCCCATGGGCAGCAGAAGTTCCTTGGAGACAATGAAGGCTTTTCCCTTAGGAAAGCAAACCAGAGGCCAGCCCTGCCAAGCTGGAGGCAGCTGGTTTGTTAGCTCACTTTTCCTGGGCAGCTTCTGCTGTTTCCCCTGCTCACTGCTGCTGCCAGTGCTTGGGGAGAAGGATGTGAACGACTGAAGGGCTCTCCTCTGTTAATTTATATTAATGAATATAAATTAATGCAGTTTTCTTTTCTCTGGCTTGCAGATATTAAAGGCCACTATGTCTCATAAGCAGGATCTATCTTGTCACTGGTGGCAATAACACTTTGATCACCTCTGGTGGAGGCCACCCTGGCAGGGTGAGGAGCTGGCACACAGGGTGGGTGAAGGCAGAGGACCCTGCACAGCTCTACAGCTGCTGCAGGCATGAGACAGCAGAATGTGGCAACCCAAGGAATTTCCACACCCAGCACCTCTGCAGCAACCTGGGCCTGAGTGGCCCCTCTAGCAGTAAAAATGTCTGGTTAGGGGGTAGAAAGTGTCAAACCATGCAACCAGTAATAAGAGTAACAGCTGAACTATTGCAAACCTCCCTGTGAAAGGTGCAGAGAAGAGCCCTGTTTAAGGTGTATTTTTAGCTTGGTTTACTGTTTCTGCATGTGTTGTTCTACATTTATCTGTATTAGCAGCAGGCACTCGGCAGTGCTAGCAGGGAACACAAAAGCACCGGACCTCAGTGGCACCATGGCTCTGAAAAGAGTTGATTTGGGACATCATTGTGCCTCTTTCTGCCAGGTAAATTTGTAATGAGAGTTGGCAAGGAGAAAGACTCAGCAGCGAAAAAATGATCATGTTTACCGAAAATTAAGTTGATTTTATGGAGCTGGTCCTGGGACAGAGCTGCTGCACTGCTCTGATGGGGGAGAACCACTCTGAATTTTCCTTTCTGTCTTCCCAGGAAACTTTGTCTAATCTTACCTGCAGTGACTGAATAGAGCTTTTTTTCCCCATGAAAACTGTGGGAAGAATGACAAAGGAGGGGAGAAATTAGCAGCAGGACTATAATATGGCACTCCCTGGCCAATCCCATAACCACTAAAATGCTTCACCAGTTTAATGTCATTTCACAGGGTAATCTTCAGGGCAGCCTTGTCTGGAGACACTCGCAGGCTGATTCGGGGCCCAGTGATGCAAATCATTGAGTTGCTCTGTGAAAGCACAAGGAGAGGGAGTGATGAAATATTTTCATGTACCTTTATCCTGTGACCTTAACCCCCAAGTCCCTTCATAAACTGAATACTACTCAGTTGCAGCTACTAAGTCCTTTGAAATCCTTTGCATTTAGCTGGCAGATGAACAATCCCATAGTGTAGTGAGCCAAAATAGGTTTTTTTGCATTTCACCAATATTTTTGGGATAGAGTTATCCCCACATCCCTCCTTGAGAGAGAAAGGTGTTATTTTCAGAATGATTCAGTCTTCACTTTTGCCACAGTTCTTCAAGAAAGACCAGCAGGTGATGAGCCAAATAGATGTATAATTTAGCTACTTCTGATCTCTGTCTCACCCCTTAAGTAACTGCAAAAGAAGATAAAAGAATATTTTAGGAAAGCTGCACACAGAAAACAGAGCGGAACTTGTACAGCAAATGTTCTAAATAATGAGGAAGGTTCTTCAAGTGTATTTTCCCTTGTTAGAGGGTCGAAGAGGTTCTGGGTCAGATGAAAAAAATATATCTGGGAAATGCTGAGCCACCACAAGGAAACTCTGCAGCAAAGGCTCAGATGGCAGTGATGTGTGATTTTGGTTTTCCAGTGTGTACAGAAGTGTCAGGGCTAGGAACGAAGATTTGGAACAAACAAAAGATTCACATGGCCTTAATACTCTTAGCTCTCAGGTAGAAACATGAATTTGGTATTTACCTATCTCTTGGTGCCAGTAAGGACCCTTTCAATGTTTTCAATGGCAGCAAAGTTACGTTAAAAATAAACTTCAACGAACCTCCAAATAGGTGCAGTATATGTTAATTTAGTCAGGCACTAAAACTTATGGCTGGAACAGCTTTTTTTCCAGAATTTGAAAATGTTCACATTAGCTCTAAAACCAGGTCAGTCTGTTGCACATATATATATATATATATATATATATATATATATATGTATGTTGCATTCACACGCTCTGAAAAAAATCCCTTCACCCA
>JAYDZK010000113.1:10840735-10865531 GCA_034509185.1 Euphonia xanthogaster
ATCTATATCTATATCTATATCTATATCTATATCTATATCTATATCTATATCTATATCTATATCATCTATATCTATATATATCTGTACTGTATCCTTTTCTTAAAGCCTGGTAGTACTAATACTCAAAAGACATCTTTCTGTGACATGGAATAGTCACAGGTTTTTACAATGGAGAAACACAAGGTCCTGTGGCTTGCAGATACTTTGGCTGGAGTCATGTGCCCATGCACAGACCTCTCAGTGCAGGAGCCTGGATTCCCTTCCACCAGTGAGGAGCGGCCAGACCCTTGAGGAGGAAAGTTCTCCACGTCTCTTTGACACAGTTTTAAGTGGCACAAATCATCTTATGGAGACACTTTTCTCTGTACAGGGAATTTAGGAAATGGATTCAAGCTAAACACCTATCCTCCAGGTGGATGAAATGGTTAAGGTGAAAATGATCCTGGAACAAAGGAGGTTTTTCCTGTGCTGTGAACCCATTGCCTGGAGGGAAAGTGCTCCCTCCTCTGGGGGTCTTCACTTGTTCGTCTCTTCCTCACTTCCCAGGGTAAAATCTAGACAACAGCCTAAGTCTGCTCTGTTCCCAGGTGAGCATCCCCAGACCAGCTATGTTATCAAGGCTTTTTAGTTCTCTCTCATGCCAAAAGGTTATTAAATTATAATCACAAATAATTTAGCTTTTTTTGTATATTGTAAAATGATATAAACATGAGACACATCCTCTGCACACAGCTGGCTAATTTTCTGGGGATTACAATTCTTGCCTGTCCCTTTTGCCAGCAGCCTGAGGAGTTTATCAGTTGATAATCTCCCACTGAAACCTAAGATTTAGGAGCAAGTCCCACTGTTCAATACCATGGTCAGGATTTTAGGAGACTGTGGTGTCAAAGGGATGCTGTTGTTATTCTTGAAAACACTTCCCTTTACCACTGAGACCAGGACATGAACGAGGCATTTTCTTTAGAAAAAAAACAATTCACTTTAGAACCCACAGTAGAAATGTGTTGTCTTATAGATCTAAGAGTTAGAACTCCTAAGTGAGTAAAACCCCCGAAATTACTTGTTAAAATAAAATTAAATAAAAGCAATAAGTAGCAATCTGCATGCCACGGAAGGGAGGGCTGGGTGTAGTTGAGCTGGTGATGCTGGGAAGGAAGGGAGCTGCACCTACATCTCTTCCTTCAGGGTGTGTCAAACACAGCCTGTGCCAACACCTGAGCTTGGCTTTGAGGTTGTAAGAGATGGAGGGCACCAGTCAGTCTGTCAGAAGAGCACTCAAACCTGACAGCATGTACCATTCTTCACACAGCTATTTCTCCTTGCAGGAGGTATTTTCTGGTAACATTGTGTGTAAAGGAAGGAGCTGTCTCCTCTTGGCTTGGATCATTTAATGGCATTATAGGCTGTAAAGACACATGTTCAGCGCTGGAGGAGAATGAGCAGGACCTTTCCATTTCTGTGGCAGAACAAGGCTTTAATGGTCTGGTGGAAGTAATTCTGTATTGCAAAGGAAGTTGATAAAATAGAACATAAACTTCTCTAATAGAGGATTTAATTACCAGGAAAGCCAGGTTGAATAAAGCACTTGAGCAGAACTATTTCATTGCTGAAAAGGCAATAATTATGAATCCCACTTTTCCAAGCCATGTCGTTTATTCAGGAGGCCTTGGAGTAGTAAGAAGCCATGTGTCTGTATGTCTGCATTTGCTTGCATATCTTTGAGTTGTTTGATTTTTCTTTTTTTTTCTTTCTTTTTTTCCTCCAAGCAGACTGTCACTATCCTCTAAAAAATCTCAGACTTTACTCAGATTTCCAGCTATCCACATGATCAAGCTGAAACCAGTCAAACTAATCAGGTCTCAGGGCTGGGCAATAGGCACAATGGTAATGAATCAAAAAGCTTTAAAAGCTCTTAGGGAGCTGTTTCATTCTTCAACGCACGAGCATGGCTATCAAGGTCTAACTGCAGCAGAAGGACTTATTTATTTTATTTCAGAAGCAGGCACTTCTCTGAAGCCCTCTACTAGTCAGTATATCAACTTGTTCATGTTTTATTCTGTTTTTTTCCAATATACAGTTGAAAAAAAATAACTGTGCCTGGTGATGCTGAGGTGTACACTGTAAAGTTTTAAATGAAGTTCAGGTATTTACCCTTTAAACTTAATGAGATTAAACATGGCATCCATCCCTACAGTTTGCCCTAATGACTGTTTTGTAGTTTGTGTCATGGTGTGCCATGGTCAAGCACTAGCAGCTACAGCTCGAGGCAAAAGTCCACCATGGCTGTGATGGAATTGGGTCAGCTCACAGTGACTTTTTTTCCACACAAGCAACTTCACCTTGCCGATGCTTTCTTCTCCCTGCTTCTCTTTATCCTGCCTCAATGACATAGATCCAAGCTGAGGAAATGAAACTGCAGGAAAGTCTTACCTTGAAAATAAAGCTATGCATAGCACCTGCTGGGGAAGGAAACCCATGGGGTGGTCTGGGAGGGCCTGGCACTGAATTCTTCAACATGAGCAAGCAAAGACCTCTGGGGCCAGTGAGCTGATGGGTCTCCCTGTGAGCTGTCAGGCTCAATTTCATCTTGGAACCACATCTTCACAGGGAGATGGACAGGGAAATCTCATTCTTGAAAATTTTTGCTGTTGGTGTATTCATATTTTCACAGTAGCTGCTGAAAATCTTTGGATGTTTTGGTAACACCGGTGATCTCTATAAGGACTGGCAAAGGGGAATCACCTCGAGGTTAAACATTTGTGAGCGTGGTGTTGTTTGGGCTCAGTGTGAGTTTAGTCTGCTGTGGCTGAATACTGATTGTTCAAAGCAAGAACAGTCCAAAGCCACTCCATCAATGAAGCAGAAATCTGCAGAGATGTTGTGACCTTTTCTTCATCATTTGAGTTTCTTGAGCAGCTTTGTGCAGTGAGTGCCATGCAATGTGGGTTTGAAAAAATGTATTAAATTTTATTGAGAAAGATCTTTGAGAGTAACCTGGAAGGATCAAATTAGAGATATACCCAGTTCACTCTTCTTCCAGGAAAATACTGTGTCCTTCTATGGCTTCATCTACACGAGAAGGCACATCCCTCTCTCAACACAAATGTGTGGTTCCCACAATGCATCACATCCAAACTGACCAAGAAGATATCTGCAGGTCTACAGTAGGTGTGTGTGAAAATGCATACTAGCATTCTGGAGCACATTCCAATTGATTGCTATAGTGAAATCAATTAGTGAAAAATGGTCAATAAACAGTGAAAGAACAATTTTACTTGGCATTTTATTCACTTAACAGAAACATTCACTTATCAGGTATCACTGAAGTGCAATTTACAGAACTTAGCAGCAAATTCACATATGTAAATTCAGATTTATTTTCTTTTGCCATCTTTTTTGTTTCTTGTTTTTTACAAATATTACAAATGTACATCCATTAGTACAGTATTGCCATTCACTCATGCATGTTATGTACAGAATCTTCACTAAAGAATTACTACTGAGCAATTTTTCCTTTGCTTCAGGAAATGCTGTGTGTAGGTCACGTGTGCTTCTGGGATGGGGTCCCATCACACTGTTGTTGCACATAATGAGAAGAAGTAGATATTTAAGGTCATACTCAACCCTAGTGCCAGCAGGTGCAAATCCATTGAGATCAGCTGATGCCCACTTGCAGTGGGGACTCAGTTTGGTCCCCACTACTAAACCCATTTTGGCAGCTGAATCCAGGGTCACATTTATGTATTTCCTGCAATAAAGGATCATTTCATCCTGCCACACTTTTTTCTATGTCCTTAAAAACCAGGCATGGTGCTTTGTTCTCACAGTAGCTGCAACACCAGCCTGGTGGAATTGTAATGCGTTAGTTGGGTTGAAATCATGCCATGGCTGGAGGAGGATGGGTGAGGGCAGGGAGCTGCAAGGAAGAGCTGTTGAGGTCTCATGTGTGCTAGACAAGGACTGACTCAGAGAGGAAAAGCAGATACATGCTCCCCCATGCCCGGTGGATCTCTGCATGAGAAACCTTGTCTTCCTCTCTGGCTGCCCTGTGGTTTCTCGTCCCAGTGGGAGCAGCCAGAGCCCCGGGGGTCACCACTGCCTCTGTCCCCTGCAGCCTCTCCCACACCTCCAGCTCTGGGCTGGCCCCTGCCTGCAGCCCTTTGGGCATATCTGCTGCCCAAATCACACTGGAGGTCTGCAGCAACAGCTGTGTTAGAGGACAGGACCATGTGCAGGTACCTGGAAGCTCCAGAAGGTGCCAAAAGTATTCAAACGTTAATCAGAAGAGCTGTCAAAGTGGTAAAAGTATTGACAAAGTGGTTACCACAAAGTGTTTCCATTATTGAAAAGACTCAGTTTTTGGTTGCTTTTTTTTTTTTTTAAGCTATTTCTACTCTAAGGATATTTTTTAAAATATTTTTGGTAGTTAATATGGAATGTATTATTTTTTTGAAAAGGTTTCTGGAAGGGGAGAGCTTTGTTTTACCTAATTTAAAAATTCTAGTTTATCACAATTGTTTTTATACAAGACACTATAGATACATCTTGTGGTTTATAATCTAAAAATAAAATCTCATCAAAATACTGTAGCTATTCTATTGTGGGCATCAATAAACAATGTATTTACTGTATATGGCTCTCCAAACATGATAAACCCTATACAAAGAGCATCTATCTTTATTGATAGGAACAGTTTCCCGTGTAAAGGAAATTACATGGAAAAATATGAGCCTTGTGTTGTTTGAAAAGTAACTCAGCTTGACAGTTCTGAGAAAATACCAAGACAATTATCACAAATCAGTAGCAGCATGTTATATACAGGTTTAAAGACAATCACAGGAATAAAAAGAAAACAGTAGTTACATACCCGCAAATCCTGTCATCTAAAAACCCAGGAACTTAGAGAAATGTGCAGGGCATTTGAAGGTTGGTTTGGCAGTGGGACTATCAAAGCTCAGTTCTCCCATGACTGTATCTTCTGCATTCTGATGAGGTTTGGGATGGTTCAAAGATGAGATTGTATCAGACCCAGCCCAGTTATGAAGAAAATATTTAAATGTTGGGTGATACTTGTCTCCTAAGTGAAAAACCCCATCTGCTTTTCAGGCTGCAGATGAGCACGAAGAGTAATAATAACACTTGGCATTTACACAGAGCTAGAATCTGAAAGCTCATGCATTGAGTAAGACCTTACCCAAACCTGTGGTTGCCTCTGCTGTGCTTATGTCAATTGGACTGTGTGGAGAGGTAAAACTCTCTGCAAGAGTGACAAAATCTGTCTTACACTGTTGCATATGACCAGAGCATTTTGATCCTGCCAAGTTCCTTAGATGTGAAGCAGTTATTGTTATCCCCATTTGACAGGTGGAGAAACTGAGGCAGGAAAGAGCCAAGCAACAAATGTGCTCTCTTGTTTGGGGATGTCTTACCTGTGGGTACCCAACCTGGTGATGGCTCAGATGCATGGAGCATCCTGAGCTCACACCCACTTAATTCAGAGCTCTGGGTCATCAGGAGATTGGAGGTCTGAGGCTCTGGGTCCTGCTGCAGCCTGCCTGACTTTAGGTAGCATCCTGAAGATGCAGAGCCAGGAGCATGGACACACTGCTCCTCACTGGCAGCCCCTGCAGAGCTGTGCACCCCTGCAGGCAGCACAGGGGTGACTTGCCCCCTTGACAAGGATCTGCATCCTGGCTGGTCTCTGAAAGGCATGTGAGATTAACTGGGCCAGACAAGTGAAATTTGCAGCATGCAAATTGTGACTAGAGTTGAAGATTTGTTGTGAAGTGCTTTGTCCAAGGTGTCAGAGGGAATAAGTGTGAAAACCAAGGGCATCCTGATGCCTGGCTTTGTGCTCAGAGCCAGCAGTGGGAAAATCAGTTTAAAATGCTGCATTTCTTTGAAGTCCAAATTTTTTGTCTCAGATTTAGGCAGTTTACAGGATGATTTTTGCATAGAGGTTAGGAACCTTTTTTTGTGGATGATTATGGATGCTCTGAGACCTGCTGTCATGCTGTGTGCCTGGGGTACTTCCATCTCTGCTCACTATTTTCCATTATTCAGTGATGACTTTTGCACTGATTGTGTGAGGGAAAAAAAAGGTCTATTTTGGATCAGACAGGTGGCCCACTAACACCTCAAATCAGTAATAACCAACAGCAATAAACAATAAAAAGCAGAATCTTGGTGGGGGTGGCATTATAATTTGGGCAGGTACATTCTTGGGAAGGGATCATGAAAAAGCAGTTTTCTAAAGTTGAGTTCAGTGCATCAGACACATTTCTACTTATGTATTTCCAATACAGGATTAAAAGCAAATATTCCCATGGAGGTTGCTATTAAATCTCAAACTGCTTCAGTTCTCTCCATTCATTTGTCCTGCCTTGCCTTCTCTCCAGTTGGTTTGATCCAGTCATGTAGAAAAGGTGTGGAGTGATTCACACAGTTAGTAGGAACTGATCTTGCTCTGGGGGTTTCTTCACCCAGGTGCCCAGGCCAGCTTTCTGAAATGCTTTAAACAGCTGCTGCTTAACAGACTGGTACGTCTGAGCCACCAGCTTTGCCTCACTGTACACTGATGGCATCTCTCCATGGCTTGGTGCTCGTGTGCTCAGCTGCAGAACAAAAATCAGGGAAGGGAAAAAAAAAATAGAAAACCCAACCTATGAGCCAAAAGAAACAGGAGGCTTCAGTAGCTGTATAATCTTCCTGTCTACATTTCATAAGCAGTCACTGTGCTTTGTGTGTTTGCTTTTGGTTTAGCAACCAGAAAGCCAGGGAAGCAATAAATGCTGGTGACACAGTTTTGAGCCATTGTGAGCAGGGAAGGGGTGAACAGCTCTGCCTTGGAGTGGCATAGGCAGAAGCAAGTGTTGGTCTTGGTGTGTTCTACAAAGGCAGAGTGCTACTTCCCAATTAACATGATTTTTATGGACAAAACTGAAAGAAAGCCTTTCTGGAGGTCTTTAAAGCACGTACTCCTTTAAAGAAAGTTTAGCCTGGGAAGTGGAGCAGCTCAGTGCTTCCAAGTAATGCCCAGACACAGAAAAAGAAGGGTTGTCTTCTACACTCTCCCATTTCCCCTCTGTAGTCTGTTATTGCTGGAAATGCTCTGAAACCTGTCCAGGACAGGGCAGAAATCAGGCATCAGGGTTTGTGCTGGTGTGGGAAAACTGAGCGCTCTGTTGGAAAACTGGAGCTACTGACAGCAATATCACATGTGCAGTGCCCCTGGAAGGACATGCAGGAGGGAGCACCTTTTGCTCTGCAGAAAGACTAAACAAACTCCTCTGACCTGCCCAAGTCTCTACCATACCAAACCTGTAGGGAAAGGCACCCTCAAGGCAAGCCTGATGAGCAAACAGCTCTTGTCCTTGTCTCTACACAGGAGAGATGCTGAGAGGCAGATTAAAGGAGAAGGTGAACATGCAGCCTGCAATGAGCTGCTCCTGTCTGTGTGCCAGCACTCTATGGGGCTGTACTGGCTGGAGATGTACTGGCCCAGTCAGCAAGGGAGGGTGACATTGCCAGCCTGGGTGTCAGTGGGCCACAAGCTGGCCTGGCGGCAGTGGCTTCTCTCTGGCTGCTTCTTTGTTCCCTTTGTTCCCCAGAGGTAGAGAGTGATGACTTTATCAAATCCTTGCTTTGTCAAGGGCAAAGTGCCCTGCTCAGCCACAAGTTCCTCTCTCCTGCTCAGTGCAACCTCATCCCTGGTGTGTGCCAGAAGCAATCCAGCTCTCCCAGCCATAGCTCCAGCCATGGCCCCAGTTTTGCTCCTGTGAGGACCCCTCTGTTCTGGGGGTGGCAGGAGTGCTTCTTGCCTCTCTTCCTACCTGCTGTGCAGGAAATAGGCTGGGACTGTGTCACCACACTGTGACCAAGCCCTGGGCACAGAGACCAGTTGGTCTCTTCTGCTCCCCACAAGGCTCAGGGTCACTGCTAGGACAGACCATGCCACTGCCTGCAATGCGACGAGTGCCACCTTCCCCTGTGGTGTCCTGCAGAGCACAACAATCCCTTTGGGCTTGTGCTCAAACCTGCCCACTCTGCAGGCTCCTTTGCCTTCCCTATTGACTTTATTGGTGGAATTGTCTCCAACTTCCCTCCCCAGCATCACTCTGTCTTGTTTGTTTCCTCTCTTTTCCCAACAGGAAAGAGGTTTTGGCCCTTAATAAACCAATCCTTTTCTTGTCTTCATCTCTCAGTGTCCGTGTGCTGCAGGACAGCTAGTGACAAGCCTCTCAGTGCCCCAGACCCACCTTGCCATGCAGCTGAGCCCAGCGAGTGAAGAACATGTGCTTGCAGAGGCGCGAGGGGCGCCCGCAGCTGCGCTTGCCCGTGGTGGCGTTGATCACCTCCAGCTCCGCGCTCCCCGTGACCCAGTTCACGCTGAAACCAGGAGACTTCCCGGGCTGCCGAGCGCCGGCGTGGCTCACCCCTGGAGGAGAGGGACACCAGTAAGCTCCAGTGCTCAAGTGAGTGAGCGCTCAGAGTGCTCAAGAGAGGCTCCAGTGCTCACTCGGAGGCTGCTCCTGAGTTGTGGTGGCACAGGAGACACCCCCAGTGAACCGCTGGCATCGTGCACTGCACGTGCTCTTGTCACCACTGGTTAAATGTTACCAGACCAAGCGCCTTGGAGACATATAACTTAGCAATTCCTATAGCTTTTTCCCACCTAGCCTAAGGAGTGCCTTTGGATTGGAGTGTGAGCTGTTGACAGCAGTGTGATGGTTGCAGAGTGAAATCTTTCCCAAAGGCTTTAATGGGATAACAGGTTTTTACAAGGAACTAAGCAGTACAGTGCTTTGGCCATGAGTTCTTTCAGGTGAGCTTCCCACAGTCCTGCATATTTATCTGCTATTAATCCTGTGGCCTTTGCTGTGAGGGGATGCCTAGACCCCAGGAGATACGAAAATGCAAAACAATACACTTCATCATCACAGAGAGAGAGATTATTACATCCAAGTTGATAATGACCTTGTAGACATCACAGACCTGCGCAGAACACTCTTGGTCCCCACCTTGTGTCTGCCTGCCAGATTCCAACCCTGTACTGGAGCACCAATTTCTTCAACAGCTAGTTAGTGTCCTAATGGTGATATCTGGGACATCTTTAAGTGGAATGCATCATATGTGATTTTAGACAGCTGCATTAATGATGTTTACAGTCACCTGGGATGACTGCATGACCTTAGAGTCATTCATGTGGCCAGTTTTGGACATCTGAGCCCAATGCCGAGCCAATGCCTCCATGGGTGAGATCTCCTTGGCTCTAAATGCAGACGAGGGCTACAAGGTCAGGTATGGGTGTATACATGAGCTATTTTTAATCAGGTAAATTTTTGTCTCTTTTTAACTATTTAGTCCAGCTCAGCCTTTCCGTGACTCCTGTTGCCTTTTCATTTCTTGTAGCTGAAACCAGGGAAGGACTAGTCTTTGCAAGAAAATAAGAGGAATAAAGAAAGTGGTTGGCTTATTTTCCAGCACGGTACAAATACAAACAAGTGAGCTCTGCCTTGCCCTGCTCATTAGTGCTTTTGCAGTGAAGAATCAACAGTGGGAGCTTCCAAGGCTGGAAAACTTACAGTGACCTGAAGCACTTTGAATATTTTTGAAAACATGGACCTTGGATAACGCGTCTGGATCCAGTTGTTGTGTCCCTCTCTGCTAATTTGCTGTGTGGGCCACTAGCCTGCAGAGCTGGACCACAAAAGCCACTGTGGTGAGCAGCAGGTGGGGACGGTGCTGGTGGGCAGGAGCTGCCTGGCACAGCCACCCCAGCAGAGACCAGTGCCAGGACTGGGTCTGTGATTCCAAATGGCAGCTCCTGCCTGCAGCAGCTCCAGCAACAGCTCATGGTTTGCACTGCTTCCATTGCTGCTGGGTGGAGGGCAGCAGAGAGAGGTCCCTTGCATTTTCTGCTGAGAGGGTTTTAAAGAACTTTTGCAGAGAGCGAGAAGCACTGATATGGGCTGTTCAGAGAGAAGGAGATTAAAGAAAAGAGATCAAAGCCCCTCTTTTCCAAAGTTCCCTTCTTGCCCAGGATCTCATTTTCAAAATACATGCACACCACGAGCATCTGCCGGTGTGAGGCAGAATGGGAGGAGATGGGAGCTGGTGGGAATGCTGCACCCACCACTGAATGTGTTGAGCTTGGAAAGCTCCTGAAAGACACCTTGGGAGAAGTGGAGGGCTGTGCAGCGTCTGTCTGGCTGGGATGCTGCTACTCTGCAGGCAGCTGCTGCATCCTGCCTGGAGCCTCTCAGCATCATGAGAAGTGATGCCACTGAGGGACATGCCCCTTCTCTCCCCTGTTCCCTCTGCCCTGGGAGGCAGCTTCTAGAGCCAAATGGAACTTAGCACACACAGAAAGAGAAAGGTGGCCTTTGAAAGGAAAAAAATTATATGGCAAACTCACTTTGTATTGGTGACAAAGCTGGAACTGCAGAAATCATCTCAGTCACTGGGACTGAACTCGCTACTGTGTGTAGAAGAGAATTACAGCTAAGTCATAACCTCACCCAGGATTTGTAAACACATTCATGTCGTATTAATACCTCTTTCAATTTTTTCCCCCCAGAGATAACAGATCAGTCTGCATCTAAAACTCCAGTTCACCTAGGCAACAGGATTTAAACTGAGAGCTTGAAAATCAGATAGCTCTGCAGTGCTGCTCGAGTGTCCCTACGCAGAACAAGATGCAAACAGATCAAAATCAGCTGTTTGACACTATGCACCACTCTCTGTCAAGATAGCACCCAAAAGCTTAGAGGGTTTGAGAGCCAAAAAGCATGATAGCAAACACCCTGCCATGCAAAGTTGCCACAGGACACTAAATAAATGAAAATGTGAAATCCCTGACTAGAGGAAGAGAAGGAAAGGCTGCTCAGAGGGGAGAGCAGGTTGTGGATGCCCATCAGATGGAGGCTGGGAGAGCAGCCCAGGCTGGTCCCAGTGCCTGGAAACCCCTCTGGGCTCCTTTGGCTTTCATGCTTTCTCTTCCCAGCTATCATATGTAAGTAGATGAATTCTATTTACTATTCTACTCTATTTACTTAGGTAAATAGAAGATATTTTCACATCCTTTTCTGAATGCAAAAGAAGAAGTTTTAGAGAAAAAAAAAAAGAGAGTCATAATAGACAAATATAGAGCATTGATATATTCTCTGATTGTTGATATTTTTATAATTTAAAATAATATAATTTCTTCTATATTATTCTTTTGACAAATAACTGTTTTGATTTATTTAGATAGTAACACTCAAATAATCTAGGTTACTTTCTCTCCTCTATGTAAAACATCCTTAAAATCCCCATAACAAAGAGCACAACAGAAGACAGTCAGATTTGAAAGAAAAGTCTTTGCACAAGTAATAGAAATTTGAGTACTGTGGGATGTGAACTGAAATCTCACCTCTTTCTCCTCTCTCTCCCAGCAAAACCTCATAACCCATCAGGATACCCTTTAAAACAGCCTCACTCTTAAGAGGACAAGATATAAAATAGGTATTTCTTCTAAAAATTACACCCAAGAGTATTCTCAGTGGAAGAGTGTAGTTCCATCTGGCTGGGACTGGCAGAAAACTGAGCAGAAAACCTCACTGATTATTTTTCAGTGGAGCCAAGGAGTTAATCTCAATATACCTCATCACACACCACGACTCTCCTCTCCATTGGAATGCTTGTACTGCTATGATCAAGTGGGAAAATAACTGACACCCTTATAATTTAAGGACTCCTGCAGTCCTGGGCTGGTCTGATGTCCAAGACAAGAGTGGGAGGTGGAGTTGCCTGGCTAAGACTGTGTAGATCTGGTCTTTAATGCATTTGGAGAAGCTTTTTCTAGGTGCCCATCTCCTTAGTCACTGGATATGCTGCTGGCAGGGTTTCCCAGGAAAAAGAATTGTGGCATAAGCCTCAGCAATGTAAATTTTAATCAGCATTGCCTCCCTGGGATTTATGGGGGGAGGGAAGATTACAAATAATAGTGTTAGAGACAAAAACAATGCAGAGAGAGAGAGAGAGAGGCAGATTCCTCCCACTGCTTCTTCTGGGCTGAGGAAAACCCACAAACACAACCAAAGAGTGAAGAAATTTCTTATTCCCTTGAGATCTCTGGTGATGACTCTTGGACATACATACACACACAGTCTGGCCAAGTATGACCCATTGCTTTTACTCTGCAAGGCCAACCCAGCAAAGCAATAACTGTTCCGTGGTGAAAACCCTTATAAAATCCCTTTTTGTGTTTTCAATCCTTCAACAGTTGAAGTGGGTTTCCATGTACATCCTGCAGACACAGTGAAACTGTGTGTGCCTTTGATCTTGATCTATGGGTGCACTTACAGTGTGTTAGGGCTGGCACGGGATGAGATCTGCTTTCCCAGTGGGAGATGCAGTGGCTTTGGCAGATGGGGCTGGGTTGTCAAAACGACAGCCAGATTTGGGAAATGGGGAGATACCTCCTGGCCAGCTGTGAGTTCTTTCCTCCCTAGCACAATGTCATGTGGGAAGGAAGAGGAGGCTGAGCCATGCCCATGCGGACCAGGGCAGGAAGAACAGGTGGGGACATAAACTGGAGGGAGAGTGTGGGTCACAGCTTCCTACTCACTTGATTGCAGTCTTAGTGCAATTGCACTGAAGAGTTAAAAAATGGAGATAAGCTGTTCAGAAAAGGATAAGCCTTTCGACCTGTTCACCTCACAACACATGCACGCACATTGCACTCACCAGATGTACTAAACCACACAGAACCTGAGAATTTCCCCAGTGGCTAAACTATCACTTCTGCCTTGTTAAAAAATTTGTTCAGCCAAACAAATTTTGTCACAAGGACATATAAAAAAAAAAAAAAAAAGCCCATTACATAGATAAACCAGAACCCTCCTTACGAGGCACTTAGAGGAGTTTGAAAGGTGATGGGGTACTCCACTAAAATGTCCTGACCTCCCAGCTCTGTGACACTGACATCATATTAATGTCTCAGGGAATCCTCCCAAAGAACAATTATCAAAGATTAGCATAAGGATCCAGTCCGGTGCAGAACTGGTGTCTCTTAGCATTCACATGCCTTGTGAGGACATGAAGACAGTTAAACCTAAAATTTACTGAACTCTTCCTCCTGGTTTTTAGAAATGTTTTAGTCATACTTTTTTTTTCCTACTCTGAGTGTTCAATGTACAGTGGTTGTTTTCACAGTCTTGTATCCATCAATGATCCTTTTTTGTGGCCGCTGCTAATGAAAGAGGATTTAAACACATTGGTTTCTTCATTCTAAAAATTCATATTCTTTAGGAAAAAAAAAGGGTGTGAGTTAATGCAAACAAAAAGCATTTCTGTTGGTCAGCAGCATGACTAGAGATGGGAGGGGGGAGTATTTGTCTTGCAGGCAGGTGTTTGCTCACCACTGAGAAGCAGCTGGTTGCGCCGGTAGGAAGCTGGCAGCTGACCAATGTCCTCTATCCTGTGGCTCATCACCCGGGAGAGGTGGCCAGTGTGGTACAGGCTCCCCACAACGATGCTGTGCAAGTACAGGGGTTCAATGAAGGAGCTGAGCAGAGCGCCTTGGAGCCCAAGGATGTTCCACCTGAAAAAAAATTTCAGGAGCAATATGACACATGGATGGAGGAATGGCCATACTGGAGCTACCCTGGGAAAATCAGCAAATGCCAGCACATGGGTAAGAGGGATGAGGGATGAAACTATTCCTGTCCCTGTCCTATGATATAGAAGGCACTGTTGGGTTATTATACACCCATGGGCTGATTGTCCCTCCAGGACTATTTGAGATTACTGTGGTGCTATTCACTTAAGGGATGTATTTCCATCTTGTATTGCTGCAAACAGAAGCTTCTTATCAAAAGGTTTTCTTTCTAAAAGCATTTTGTGTTTGATTGCTGTTCATTCAGCATGTCTCTAGCAGAATTTTATTTTTTTCCTGCATCTATAGTGTTTCACTTGCAATGCCAGAGTTAGAATGAGAGCTTTTGTTATTCTACCTTCACTTGCTACTTAAGTACCATCTGCATGACATACAGCCAAGCTAACACATGACTTAGGTGGCCAAAATTCCCCTAAAATCTTTGAATGTCTCATAGGCTGACATTTCTTTGTACAAATGACCATGAAGATATGAAGACATCCATGAGAATTAAATCCTGGTCCTTAATAGGAAAAAGAAGAGAAGACTTGAGCTTTTAGGAAATTTATTTGTAATTGATAGCTCCACCTTCTCTGAAGTCCTCAGAGTGGGGGATACACCTCACCTGTTGTTGCCTTAAAGGGGCAGCAGAGTGATGGTGGGAACCTTGGGACCTTCCACCTGTTGATGACTGAGACCTTTGTGCTACAGTTGGTGGAGTAGTTGCCAGAATAGTTCTGTATTTTAATAGTTTATGAATTTTTACATCGAGCTAGGCACAAATATGCCTCTAAATTCTTCAGGGGACAGCTAATCGGTTAATGAGTGGAAAAATTAAGAAGGGGAAAGAAGTCATGATGCAGTCATCTTCTTGGCAAACCTATTTAGCTCAGCTCATCTAAGAAGTTGTTTCCCACCACACAAACCCTAACAGGCTCTCTTACACTTGGATAATATTTTTCTGTAAGTTGAACACTGTCAGTGTGTCTGAGTAGTTTTGAGTTCAGGAGTTCAAACTGAAAATGCTTGGAAAATGGAGTTTGGAGAGTATATTTTGGCTCATTAAAACCCAAAACACCGGCAATATTTGGAACTCGGGAGCTGCCGAAGGAAAGGCTATGAGGTGTCTGCTATATAAGGCATCATCCAGTGGCTGCCATGCTAAATAATGTGTTTAAAGCAGAATTTCCATCAGCAGCATGCATTTTAGTGCTAATTTCTTACATCATTGTTCTTTTCATTAATTAACATTTCTCAACTGTTAGTGCAATTATTGCAGTGCCTCTGTACTGTATGTCTCTTTTCATGATTAATAAGGAGTCATTATATTTCCCTTTCCTGAAGCAGTCAATTAACATGGAATACTTTCCATTAATTACTGAATGTTTAAAACCAGCATGCTGTACCTGGAGAGCAATCTGCTCTAGGAACCTGTGACACCAATTGCTTTTAAAAGTTCTCTTTAAATTTTATTCCAAAAACACAAGCAATTTAGCTGGCTGTATTAATTTGCCTCTGAAGCAGGGCTGTGAATGAGAAACATCTTTTAATCTCATGCAAGAAAAGGCAGCCATCTGGCTGCTGAGGATTTCAGAGTCAGACTCTCCCTGTCTCCCTCTGTAAATGCAGGCCATTAAAGTAATATGTTCATCTACATAAAACTCAAATGAAATATAAAAGGTAATATTTATATACAAACAATTTAGTCCCACAATTTAAACAGTCATTGGTTTTATGAAACATTTACTTTAGTCGATCAGATTTGCATAACTTCATTTGGGGAAAAAAAAAAGTGTGGTCATTTCTGCAAATCACATCACTTTTAAAGGAAAGAACTAGCTGCCTCTTTGAATAAATAACTTATCATGATGCAAAATTAATAATGCAAGCTTAAGAAACAGAGATGAATTCAGCTAAAAGTATTATGCCTTCAACCAGCATCTAAGATAAGCAGAAAATTTACACAGATATCTTTGTCCAGATGGAAACTTGTAAGATATCAATGCTGTTTTCAGCATTTAAAATTTGCTTTAAAAAGCCTTACATATTTGATTGAAGGAGAGAAGAAAAGCAGCTAAACTGAAAACAACATATGTTCAACAATATTGGGATTTCAGCAATATGCACATCACAAGAAATCATCTGAGTTTTATTTACCAAAATAAGGGATTGTGCTCAGGTCATAAATTACAAGGTAATTTAAATTCATCACAAGGGATCTGCCTTTTCTTTAGAGAGATTTCTCTACCTAATTCTGGACATATGAACGTAAAAAGGGATTTGAATTTCAATGGAATTACACTATTGGAAATCACAATATAAGCATTCCATAAATTCCATGAATTAATCCTTGCAGTACTCCAGTAAGGTAAAGTCCCATTTTTGCACCCTGGGGAATCAGGGCAGAAAGGGAATAAGATCTGCTGAAGTCTGTAAGAGTTTTTGGCTTCTGGATGCAATAGCTGTCCCTTGAGAGAACCCTGTTTTCCCACTCCAAAAGAAGGCACACAAAGGTATAGGGGTGATGAAGCTCCTGTATCAGCTGTGGTGGGCTTTGACCCCAGGGGATAAGTTTGACTCCAAGACAAATTGAACAGAGCAACCAGATTTAAAAAAAAAAAAAAGGCAAAACAAGGGAGAAGAAACTCATCAGAGAATACCAGCACCAGAGCAAGTCCTGCCTGATGTGTAGAATGTGATGAGAAAAGAGACTGTCCCAGAACCAGACAGCATCCTAAGGTAGCAGGGACTGAGAAATCAGGAAAGGCACCAAGAAGGCAATATTTGGTGGGGACCACTTGCTGTGTGTTTTTGAGCTGGTGTCCCCCAGTGGTGTGAAAAGGGATGAGGGTGATGGCACTGCCACCTGTACAGTGGCTACTTCGTGACTCAGCACTGGTTTAGCAGCATCTGGTCAGAGAAATGGGAAGAAGCAAAGAAGGAGCTTTGCTTTCCAATCTTGCCCAGGTTTGTCCGAGTGTTTAGGGTTGTTTCTCTCTGGAACTCAGTCCCAATCATGTGTGTGAGTCCCAGTGGCTCAGCACAAGTCCTAGGAAAAAAGGGGTTCTGAACTCACCAAAATCAGACCCTTGCTCTGGTGCTGTTCTTCAGAGCACAGGAAAAACCCTTTAACGTTGGGGAAAATTTTCAGTTCTTCATGGTGATGCTGCTCTGTGGATGAAAAGGCCTGCCTTGGAGGGCTGCCAGTGTAGTATTGTGCAGAAACATTAGATTTTACTGATAAATATTTGGGGGAAGGTCTTTTATCCTGTGTATTATTCATCCCTTGACCAACACACATGGCTAATGTACTGACTTGATCCTTTGATATTTGAACATCTATAGAACTATTTGTAGGTAGATGGTAGGGAAAGATCCATCTGAGCAACAGTGAAAGTATCAATAAGGGTGTTAATTTTGAAGGAGCTATTTCTCTGTAGCCTAATTTAGGTCCATGAAAGTAGCTGTGTTCCCATCTGTAACAAAGAGCTCTCTTCAAATGCGGCTTTTCAAAATAAAATTATTATTCAAGGCAATGCAGTGTTACATTTTGGCTTCTCAATATATCAAAGTGACTTTTCTTGCTATGAGGGAATATGCTGGATCATTCTGAATTTTCCTAATTGTGCAAGATTTTAAGGGCTGTTTTCAAGGACATGCATCTCTCTAATAACTCATATGCTATGTGCTGTGTAATAACCCTTCCAATAAAATGAAAATCAACCTACTGCTCCCTTAGCCACAGATCTTATTTAAAAATCCCCAAATCTTCAGCAGGCAGGATAAACAAAACAGAATGTCTCCCCTTTTCACTCAAATATGGGAGCTTTTGTAGCTTTAAATGGAAGGAAAGTATACCCTTCCTTTTGTTCAAACAGCAGATATTACTGCACTGTTTACAAAGACAAAATCCTGCTCCCAGTTCTCAATATAGATAATCCTTAAACAAATATATTTTTGCCTGTTTGTCAATCACAGAAATGCCAGTGACAAGCTGGGAGGCATCTCAGAGCAGGCAGCCTTTCTTTAATGAAATGCTGTGCTCCCCCAGTCCTGGACAAGCAGAGGGCAGGGCGTGACCCCCCTGCAGAGCCCCCCCAGTTCCCAGGCTCCTGACAGCTCAGGACACAGGGAGGTGTGCAGGGAAACCTGGCCCCACATCATAACCACACCACAGCCTCCACGTGCTGGAGCATCACCTCAGCACATGAGCTGTCTATGGCCCCTCCCTTGGAGCAACAGCAAAAGGGATGATGAAAACACTGAGGAAGGGGTCTGGAGGCAAACCCACAGGGGTGCAGAGGGCTGCAGCCTTGCTCAGGTCAGTACGAGGCTCCCTGCCCGTTGCTGAGATGTGATGTGACAGCTGGAGCCCCTCCGCTGGTGTTTCTAGCATTGATTTGGACGTGGTTAGACCTGAAGGCCAACATTTGAACCCCTTTGTAACTGGGATGTGGAGAAATTCACCTGATGCTTCAAAACATCTCAGGGAACTGTGTGCACACGCCATGGATGCTCAGAGACTGAAGTGTCTCCTCGGGACCTTTGGAAACCTTGCCCCCTAAAAACCATTGCTGAGGAATTTCAAATCTCATTTTGATAAGGCTTTTTGTAAAAGCCTTACTTTGTTTTTTTATTAAGAGCTTTAAGTCTTATCCACTCGGTGTGTTGTTAACCTCCTGTACCACAGTTTCTATTACCAATATTTCCAGCTATGCTTCACACAACATAAATTGTTATTCAGGGTGGCATGTGCTCAGAAGGACACCTGTGGTGTTCCTATTTATATGACCATTTAGCTATTATTGGTTTGGAAACTGGAACTAGTGCATTAGTTTTTGATCTGTATTTTAACAGTGGGTGGTTTATATATGTTTTCTGGAACATACCTTGTGGTGAAAGATTGAAATTGAACTCTCAGTCACACAGAAAGGGGTTAAGAGAGAGAATTACAAACCGTGTGCACAAATCATCGCTAATTGAAGATCTAGCTGTGTTAATTGATTTTCATTTGCATTAATATGTAGCCTTTGAAGTAGCTTTTCTTAAGAGTTACCTTGTCAGGCTCAGCCTTCTGTTAACAATGGCTCTGGTCGACAGGCTAACACTAAAATAGATCTAAGAATGCCAATTTCTAACACTGACTTTTAGTCCTGCATTTTTATATGCTACATTTAAATACAGCTTAATGTGCTAAACTCATCCTCTAAAATGCTACTTCAGACTCCCACTGATAAATCCTGAAAAAGTGCCTTAAGGCTACACTACCTGGCAGTACTCTGATCGCATTCTCAATAAAGATTTCTTCCTATTCTCTAGCTTGTGGGGCCCAAATAATCCACAAATCTTAGCCATAGGACATGGGTAGACTGCTCATGATGCTATGCAAAGTCTGGAGGTCCTTTGTTTCTGTTTGTGTTGTTTTGTAGGTGAGGTAATTTAGATACTCAAGGTCTTTTTTTACTTCTGGGCTAAATGTCACTTTTTTTGGTGAAGTTTGAGGAAGTAGATGACCATTAACCTGGTGGCAAGAAAATACACAGTCTTTTAGAGGTGACCTTTTGAGAAGTGGTAGTAAGAAAACAATTTTAAGGCCAGAGCTTATAAAACAAACACTGAATTCTGGCTTTTATGTGCTGTTTAAAGACAGTGTTTATGAGGATTGCTCCCTGCAAATCCTGCACAAGGCAAAGTACATTCCTCAGCCTGGGTCCCGCAAGGGGACTCTGAAAGAGGACAAGTGCCAGTGCTCATCCATTTATGAATAAGTTTATACAATCTTTGTGTGTTTAGATGCAAATTTGCTGCACAGAAGGCTGGCATCTCTCCAAAATAACTACATCAGCTCAACATCTAGTGAGCCACAATGTGCTCTGCCCTGGCCAGAGTGTGAGGTGTCCAGTCCCCTGGCCGAGGTCTGTCAAGGAAGAGGGTTTGGGGCAGAGTAGTGCAACGCAGAACTCTGTCCTGGGACACCCAGATAAGAACTAACTTTTGGAATGAACCCTAGCGTTGAATGCTTGCACCAAGAACCTAAAATGACTTGCACACGTCAAAGTGAGGTGGTGACCCAGGATCTGGGAATGCCTGCTCACACCATGGGTCTGCTGAGCTCTGGGGGGCCGTGGTGCTCTCCTCCCTGTGCTCCCAGCTCCTCTGCCATGCTCTGCCAAACCACTGGCAATGGCAAGCACCAAACCTCTCTGTTTGCAGCTACACAGGGCAGAGCACCCTGCTACTTCAGGAGGGTTGGCACTGGGGGAAATGATTTCTCTAGTTTTCTGCATGGAAGAAGAAGGAACCCAGGTGCTGGTGATGAGATAAATAAACTTCATGAGCTCAGAGCATGGAACAGGAAACTTTATACAGCAGGCAGGTGTGTACTGCTAAATCTGAGTTATGGCGAGCCTAGAGGATGAGCCATGGTGGAAGAGACTGGCCAGAAGCTCAGACAGTTTCCATGAGTCAGAGGACAAAGTGTGTCAAAAGGAAGGTGGTTTCTCTCCGTGACAGACTCTGAATTTCCCCTATAAGTCTGTCCATAGGGGTGATGGACTAAAGAGAAGTGCATAAATCTTTGATATTTTGCCCAGACTTTCATATTTCTTCTGCTGTAGGAATAAGAAGTAGAGACATCTGGAAATGCTGATTTTATATATGCGGCCATGTGGACTGTTACCTGCAAATCTGGCACAGACATGCACACTGTGTGCTGTGGGAAGCCAGCAGAGAGGAGGTGCTCAGTGCTGGGCTGGCTTTGTGCACCTGGAGACCATGTCACTGAAGGGACACAGAGAGCCAGTGTCCCTGAGGCCCTGGGATGGGCACCAAGGGGGTGCTGCAAATGCCACCCCTGCAGCTGGCACGTGTCAGCTGAGCACATATCAATCCTGACCATTTCTGAGGGTCAGACACAGCATGTAGTGCTGAGCCTCCCTAGGGTTTGTTACTGTGTTTAGAGCCTCAAAGAAGAGCTGAGCTCTAGGGATATCCCTGTTCCTTTCCCCCCTAAATGTGCATGTTTGTGTGTGTGTTTGTGCATGCCTGTGTGTGCATGTGTGTGCATACAACAATTTTTCTTCAAACATTTGTCTGCTCCCAAACAGCGACTGCAGAGACTTCCTTTAGCAGCAGCATTAACCTTGCACTGACCTCGTAATAAGCAAGGTATGAGCTAGTCCTGCATCCAGCCTTAGTGTGAGACAGGGAGATGAAAAGAGGTTTAATTTGGCCCATTGTATGAATTTTGCTGTCACAAAAAGCTGAAATTCTCTTAGGGCTGTAATGTCTCTGTTGACATAAAGGTTTTAATATAGGTTATGATTAGCATCAAGAAAACATTAAATGACATATTCTTTTCCCAAAACAGATGATTATTTTTGAAATTATTTTTCCCATGTTATTGCTGCTTTTTTTGCAAATATATAAAATGTACATTACAGATGAGAATGAAAGTCAAAAGGTGTTAATGTAATTAACAAACTGTGGGCTAAAAATGTGGTTTAATCCTAAGTTCTATGGCAATGAGAGCCTGAAGTCACTCCAGCTGCACTGTGAGGCTCACAGGAGTCATGTGTGTAAAAGCTGACACTCTCTTAAGGTGGTTTATTTGGGGACTCACAGACTCCGAACTTTAAATTTACACATATAAATGCATAGGTTTTAAAGCCAGAAGGAGCAACCAAGATCTAGGGTGACCTTCTTTATAACCAAGTAGCAGAATTTTGTCTCATAGTTCCCTGCCTGAGCCAAATAAAATGACTATTCATACCATAGAGCTTGTGCTTTAATTCAGCAAGGGAACAGGTATGATACCAGGGTGTTTATCCTGAGATCTCAACAAAGCCACAGAGCCCAAATACTGCATACCAAGCATCAAATTCTCTCAAACTTGTGGTGATAGTAATAAAAATGGCTAGATGTCTTTGAATAACAAATAAATCTGATTAAACCACTCTCTGCTTATAGCTTTCCTGTGAGCAAGAAAGAACATAAATCGTTAGATACATGATTGATAGAATATTATTTGCTTTTCTCAGTAACTGTGCATTCTTGGGTCTTTGATATTCTGATAGCAATGCCCTTTGCAAATAATGCAAAATGATGTATATTTTAGCAGCTACTGGCTAGGTTCTCAAGAGGAAACATTCTCTAATAGCACAGTGCTCCTTAGGGACTTTTACAAGCAATAAAATCCAAAGCATACAGGCAAGATTTTTTTGTCAAATCTTACTTATACAAACATGAATTTCAGCTTCAGAGATCTCTTTTCTTCTCACTGCAAGACAAACTCAGATAATGTGGAACCAGATTCCTGCATCCTGCAGCCATTTAAAGAGTCAACTACCTATGTGGTAGGGCAAATATGTGCAGTTTGAAATGAGGTATGGGCACCACCCACTGATCTCTCCAGTGGGGCAGGAGTGGGAAAGGCTCTCATAGAGAAATCTCCTTTTCCACTGAACTCCTTTCCTGGCGCTGCTCTCTATGACCAGAGGAGAAGAAGGTAGAAGACAGTCCTACAAGTGCTGAAACAAAGGACAGGTGAAGAAACCTTTGATTTCTCCCCCTGACACATGAGGATATTAATGATTAAAAATTATTGTAGATGGCATTTAATATGGAAAACTGAAATTTGAGATAAAGCATAATGCAGATTCTCTCAGCCTCTTTTTTAACTGCAACATATGGTGTTGAAAGCAGGGAATACTGATTGCTGCTTTTTTTTAACCTATAAAAATCCCAAGCTCATTTGAATTACATTGAAAATAAATAATAAAAATAAAATAATAAAAAGCACAGTTTTTCTCACAATATTGAAATAATACTGTCAATGATGAGAGCTGCAAATTTTTTTTTATCTTGGAGAAAATTTGTGGCAGATTATTCTTTTCCTCAAAGACTTCAGTGCTGTTTAGATGTGTGTCAATGAAAGGATTCACTCAAAGTGTTTAGCAGATGTGCTTGGAGAAAAACCAGCTCCTGAGACTGTGCATTACTGTCAACATCCCCATCAACAGGAAATGTAATAGAATGTGCAAATGTGATATTTAATTCACTGGCTAATGACATTAAAAACCACAAAGAGTGCAATATTTCTCTTCTTGAACTTAAAATTGTTTAGTTTTTTGAGTCCATATGAGTCTGAATTTGGAAAACCCAGCAGCATCTACACACAGTGGAGGAGATCCACTGAACATAGTTTGGGTTTTCTGTTATCTCCTTATGAGTAAATGAAAACAGAAGAAGAATGAATGAAACAGAATAAAAGCAGAAGTTGCTCTTTATCCTTCATGCAAGCAAAACAGTTGTGGTGATTACTCTTAGCAGAGGGTGGATTTTGTGAGTCTGGTAGTATTTCCATTTGCTGGTTCACTTCTACCTTTTTGTGACAAAATGGCACAAAAATGTAGAAGTGAACCAGCAAATGGAAATACTACCAGACTCACAAAATTTGCTAATTAGACTAATTTAGCTTTGGTAGGTCATCCAGTTAAAGCTAAGAGCAGAATTTATGCATTTGGATTAAACAAAATTTCTATGATTTTTTTTTAAAGATTATGTCTATGTTGGCCTTTAATAATTGGGCCAAATTTTTGACTGATGTAATTTAACTGAGTTCTTAGGCATGATATTCCAGCAGAGAATTTGATCATAGCATTTAGGTTTTTATAGCTATAATGTGATTTATTTTATATGTAGAACTGCATATATATATAATGTACATTATTTATATATATATATATGTTGAATATAGGTTATGATTAGCATCAAGAAAACAGTTTTTAAAAAATATATAAATTAAATGACATAAATTTTTCCCCACACAGATGATTATTTTCAAAATACACAACTGTCCTGTGCATTTTTTCCGTTCATATATATATGTATAAATTATGAAGATAAATATACATACATGTATAGATATCTAATAATAACTGTGCAACCAAGCACACACATTTTGATTTTGGATTGTGTTAGCCATCACTCGCTATTAGTTAACCCCCTAAACTGAATGGTGAATGTGTTTACATTTTATTTGTCACCAGGGAATAATTATGAAATATTTATTACATGGAAATTATTCTACATAAATATATGTTGTATTTACAGGGCATAGCAGAAATCCACAGAGGGGACTGTGACATGAGAGCTCTTCAATGACATTCAAAATAGTAGAAATATTCCTGGTGGCTTTTAGGGCTCTTTATTCAATTTGGTGCAGACAAGCTAAGTTTATCTGTAAGATAGTTGGTTTGCAAGTTTTGGGGTAAATGATCCAAGAACAGCAAAGTGGATGTATTTTATTTGCACAGTGAAGTTCTATTGGCAAAGAAACCTGCAAAGGCAGTTTATTTTTTTGTCACACTGTAATAAGCATCTAACGACCCACAGAGAATTTGGGAAAACATCCTGCTTACATTCCCTCCTATTTAAATGTTCTACTTTTGCATACAAAGGAGGTCTTTGCTCCTGCAGGGCTGGTCAGCACCTGCTGGCTGCTTCCCACTGGTCACCACAATCCTCTGTGGCACCCAGCTTCCACATGCAAAGACTTTTGCCCTGAGTATCCATCACGTACCTGGCGATTTTGTCAGTGCAGGACATGGTGATGAGCTGCTCTCCCAGCAGCACGCCGTCCCACGTCTGCGCCGCGTTGTGGCACCGCACGGGAATGGTCCCTTCGCCAGACTCGATCTTCGTCCGCAGGTGCCCACGGTATTTCCTCACTATGTGCTTGCTGCTGTTCACTGGGCAAAAGAAACACAAGAATGACAGTAATTGAGTGTTTTTTGAAAGGACCTGAGAGGCTGTGTTGATGCCATAGCTTGCATTTACAGAACCACCTTTGAAGGTCCTTTAAATTAGATGCAAAATTAGATGAGATAACAGCCCAAGGAAACAGAGCAGTGCAGAAAGGAAGGAGCTTCTAGCATGGTTTCCTTTTTGCATCCATCAAAGCTTACACAAAGCACACACTGAGCTCATGTTCCCCTTCTACTTCCCTTATATATTTAAAAAGAAGAGAAGTGCTCTGTCTTTTTAAGAATCTGTACAATTTCTCATTTTAGAATTGAGTTGTGATGGATGAATATTTGAAAAAGCTTGGTTCAATGAGTGCCATCAAAGACTCAGCTGTATGATGCTGAGACCAGT
>JAYDZK010000113.1:10865631-10901139 GCA_034509185.1 Euphonia xanthogaster
TCCAATACTTTACTGTGATATTCAGTGACATTTCCTGAATAATTTCAGAAGTGAGGCTTTGGTTTGTTATCATAACATTTCACTGAAAAATTCTGAAAAGCTAAAGGTTTATACTCTGGATCAAAGGCAAATCAAAACTTGCTAGTTGTTCATTGCTGGCGGAAATTCCTCCTACAGTCTCCCTGAAATGAGGTACTTTCCTGCTTTGTGTCATCCCAAGATCTTTTATCGCTTCTGTAACGTTACATGTTTGACTGCAAGGCAGCGGCCCCTGGGGTAGCACAGGGCAAGGAGCTAAAGCACTCGTCCAGGACCATGATGAACTGAGTCCTGCAGATATGCAGTAAATACAGAAGATAATGACATTTCAAAAGAACTTCACCTTCATTATTAGGAAAAGAGAAAAACTGAAGTTCATTATCAAAATCACTCTTACGCTCTTTACACTGCTACTTTATCCCTGGGTATTTTGGCTCTAAAAGGACAAGAAGGAGCAGCAAGGAAATCCTCAGGGTCTGCTCACTGCCTCACCCTTGGAGGGTTTCACTGGGGGTCACCTTCTCCCTGAAGCAGAAGGTTCCCTGTGGAACCTTCCACAGTTTCCCTCTAGCCCCAAGGAAAATAATGGATGGCAGTACATGATGGCCTCTGCATTCAAGGAAAAAGGAGTGCTGCATTTACAGTCATGAAGCTTTTGCCCATATTGCCAACTGTCCTGCATTTTTTCCATGCCAGCTCCTCATCTGGACCAGAAGGCTTCTCCTTGTGAAGGTGCTGCTCCTCAGTCCTCAGTGGGCTGTGGGGCTGAGTGCTTCTGTCACCAGTGTGCCAGAGGCTGTGGGGCTGGTGGCACCTGTGGCTGTGAGCAGCTGGCTCTGTGCACAGTCCCCAGTGCTGCCGGCAGCAAAGGATTGACTGGCTGCTGCCAGTGGATGGATTGCAGAAAGGGAGAGGAATAATAAATTGCTTCAGCATATTGGGATTAGCAGAGGCAGCAAACACACATAGAGCAACAAAGTCAGCTGTGACCTGCCAGCACATGGGTGGCAGGGCCCTCAGCAATCATTGCCTCTTCTCTTCATTCCTGGTTTTTTAGAATTTAAGATGGGTGCATGTGTGTCAGCAGCAGGCTGGGACAGATATCAAATGGATTGCTTAAAAACCAGTTTCCACCCAAACTCAGTCTCACCACTTACAAAATATTGTTGCAAATACTATTAGAGTAGTGCTGCTACAACATCTCAATTTGAGGAAAAGTGGTTGTTGCACTGCCATCCCCATCAGCAGCCACCTCATCCCACAGCAGGGGATGTGGAGGGTCCTTGTGCCCAGGTGTTAGTGCCTCACAAATTAGGACACTGCAGTAGCCACCTGACTTGGTCTATTGTGGCTTTTCAAACTTGAGTTGAGAGAGAAACTGGGAATGGCCAATAGAGAAATAAAAAAAAATTAATCAGCAAAAGTGTGGAAGTCCCAGAAACGTCTCAGATCCCTCTGTTCTCAAATTTTCTGCTTGTGCCAACACTGTCAGGAAAGCATTTCCATGACCATGTGTGCTGATCCCTTGCACATCCCTCTTGTCTGGGATGCTAAGTGCAGTGTCATTGAGAGGATGCTCTTTGGATGGTATTAGCCATCTGGGAACTGGCCCATATTTTTCCTAGGACTCTGTGAGGAAACTTTTTTTAAAACCATGAAACAGTGGTGAGCAGCATTTTTTATAATTAAACCACAGAGTCATGGGAAAGGTACCATGACATTTGGACAACAAAAGTAGAAAGTGATCACTTCTACTCAGCAAACAGATCTAGCTGAACAACAGTGAGAAATGTCTACTAAAACCACTTTGCCTTTGTCTGCACATACTGAGAACTGATGGCACAGCAGAGCAAGATCTCTGCCACGGAAGCAGTGAAGAGTGACTCAAGAGGCTATTGCTGTTTCAGCTGGTGGAAAAGTAACTTTAAGCAAAACGGTTCTCTTCTCCTAAGCTTTCCCACAAGTATAATGAAGATAATGATGCTTCCTTCTTATGCAAATTCATTTAAAGGTACTGCTTAACGACTATTTATGAAAAACAGATGCTATCCTTCCAGGAAAGAACTACCACAGGAGTCCACCTGCTGGAAATCCCTCAAGATAAAATGATTTTTTTACTGTTTCCTTCTCCAACTTTTAAGAAAAATATTTTCTCTTGTTACACTTATTTCCCATCTCTGTAGATTCTCCTCTCTTTCTCAGCTCCTGCTCTGAGCCTCCCCTGTAGGTGCCTTGATCTCCTAGATTACTCTCTTATTCAAGCAATTCACTGCGTTGATGCACCCACATTTCCCATACATGCAAAGACACATGTAACTGCCAGGGAATTTTAGTGACTGCAGGAGAAGATGAGCAGCCCATCATTTATGTGGCTTTGATTTCAGTACATAAATGTTACCTCAGTGAGGGGCAAAGCCTCCCACAATCTGCTGACAGAGATAAGGAGAGAGCTCAGGGGAAAGAAGAGCAGCAGGACTGCAAACAACTGTTGAGCAGTTGGGGAATTTAAAACATAGGCCAAAAATTTTTGGGGAGAGGGATATGAAAGACTTCTGTGAGTTTGGGGAGCTGGGGGGGAGGGTCTGTTTATTTAATTTGTCATTTGTCTATCTGATCTTCCCAGGACTGCAGGAAGTACAAAGGCCAAAGCACTCTGCAGCTGCTTGTTCTCACAGCATCTCAACCCTGGGCTGCAAGTGCCAGAAACTGAAGAATAAAGTTTCTAAGAAGCACTTGAGGTGTGCAAGTGCACTGATTGTCTCAGTTTCTAAATGCTCATATTGGCTCAGCCATGAGTCCAGCTTTGCTCCCTGTCCCTGAGCCCTGCCCAGGCTGCAGCTGAGCAGCCGGCACTGGCTGATAGGATTCAGGATTTGTGGCCAGGGCACACTCACCCCAGGACACACTCCCACAGCTCTGATAAGGGGTTTTAGCTGCTCAACTGCTATTAAATTCAATGCATAGGGTGTGACTCAAACCTCGAGCCGTGCTGCCTGTCTCAGGCTGCTCACATTGCTGGGGTGGCTGGGGCACATGCTCCAAAGGTTCATCTGGGGCATTTCTATAAAATACTAGTAACCCAAAGCTCTGAATGCTTTCAGATTGCCAATGATTAAATAAATCAAAATCTGCAACTGGAACACACTGAGTTCTTTTTTAGCCTGTCATTAGGCAGCACAGGAAGATATAACCAAAGGAAAAGATGAGGATCTGTGAGTGTTGCACTGAAGCTGCAGACAGACTCCAGCACTAAGCTGCTTGTTAGCAGTAAAAAACATGGTCCACTTGCTGGCACAGCCTGCTATGGATCATTTTAGTGCAGTCACAGAAACACATTTATTCATGCATCTTAAAGTCACCAACTACAGCCTACTGCTGTTCTGCTGTTAAGTATGATCAAAACATCAGTAACTATAAGCATTTCTGATCTTCGCTGTGCTGGTTCTCCAACTGCTTAATCTCAGCTAATTGCAGGGGAGAAGGCGTCTGTGGATGCCACTTCAACCAGAACAAAATGTCAATTCAAACCAGAATTGGAAAGGACAAATTAAAAAATCATTTGGAGTGGATTTATGGTGTGTGCTACACTCAGATGTGGAAATTACTCCTGAGAGTTCCTAAGATAAAAAGGTGCTGGATTAATTATTGGATTAGAAATGTACACAGACAGGTGCCTCGTATTTAAAATCAGTGAAACCCTCTAATTTTAAGTCTCACCCCTTATTTCCATATTTGCTCCAGGACCAGTTCTAGCTCATACAGTAATGAAAAAAGCCACTCCATATTTATTATTTAGTTAAAGAGTGAGGAGGAAGTGGACAGTGATTAAACAGAATCACACGAGTAAGGATCTGTCTGGAATTTTGCATGACTGCCTCAGAGGTTCATTTTCTGTTTCCCTGCTTCAGTGGAGGCTGTTCTCTCTTCAGGAAAGAAGAAATAGAAGAGCCTATCTTGCATTTTTTCAGTGCTGGACTCTCCCCTCCTCAGCATGGTTTATAAAGCTTCCTTAGAGCAGTGGGAGACACAGGGGTGGAAAGAAGAGTGTTAACATTTGACTGCCTTTGTATTTTGATGGTTATTAGAGATGCACTTTCCTCAACCAGTTCCTGACTAAATGTACAACAGTACTATTTCTGGAAGTGTTGAAGTGAGAATCACAGCACAGGGAACACTTTGGCTGTGTCTGCTCTGCTGGGCAGAGGGGCTGGTCAGATAAATCCCTGCTGCACTGGGCTTTAGTGACCTGCACAGAGCCAGGCTGAAATGCCATGGGCCAGCTTTGGAAAACAAGAAACTTTACGACTATTCCAAAATAAGTCTGAATTTGTGAAAAGAATGGTCTACAGAGCTGCCTCTGCAGTGACTTCAGGGATGTGTCCTCCCCAGAAGGGAACACAAGACCCTATCTTGTACAGGTTAAACAGGATAAAAGCATATTGAGATGAATCTAAAAGTCAAGGTATGGCTTTTAAATACAGCCCATGAGGGATATTGCATCTGAAAGCAGTCCTAGGAGAGATTTGCTTGCACCCAGAGCCATGTGGAACCCAGCATGTTGTAGCAGATTTCAGTTCAGATCTATGTTTTGGACAGTATCACTAAGCCCTATATACAAATAAAAATATGAATATGTAATTTATATGGTAATATTGCAAACCCGAGGCATCTGTAGTTTTTGGAACTGAAATTGACATTGGAGATTGAATTTACCTTTTCCTTTCTCCCTGCCTCTTTCTTAGCTGAAATACTCTCTTTGGACAGTAGTCCCCAATCTGACAGACTCCATGACCTGATAAATGATGCTCCCTTTTGCATATTATTCTTTCTTCTTTTCACTAACCTTCAAATAACAATTTTCACTTTTTCTACTTACTCCACAATTTTTCATCTGCCAATTATTTCTAGTGATATACTGACAAGGTGTGATAGCAAAGTCATTTTGCCTATCCATAGATTATCAATATGTGACATTTAATCCAGAAGTAGCAGTGAAGAGAAAACTTGAAGTTTGAATCCAGAAGAACAGAAAGGAAATGACTGCATTATTTTTCTTTATCTGCTTTAAGTAGCTATTAATTAAGCTATTATTTTTGATTGAATTGTAATATTAGAGAGAGGAACTGTAGGAAGGGTGTAAGAATGGTATTCCAGCATATTAAAGTTTATCAATGAATGTTTTAATGAAAACTTTTCATTTTGGTCCATCAAAATGTCTCCATATATGGTTACTGAGGGGGAAAATTTCATCTGTTCAGGTAACATTGCACTTTTACAATGAGTTTTACAATGAGTTTTACAATTTTTATTATTTTTGTAGGTTAATGTGAAATTTATTGAAAGCTCATCCTAGGGAAAGGTGCCAAAATACCTTCATTGAACCTATGCTAGGGCAGAGTATGACACTGTAACACATGAAATCCATTTTACCATCAGACTAACTTCCAAGTAAGCCTGGACTCTCAGCAAGCTTTAATACCCTGAGAGGAAAAAAAAATCTGAGAGAAATAGCTCAAAGCCTATAAACAAGTTTTCTCTCATGTCTGTCTTCTAGGAAAGCCTGGGATCAAAATGTGAGTAGCTCGTCAAAATTCACTTTAAAACAATTTGCTGGCAGCAAAGTCATACACAGCTTCCTCTGAGAGTTATGAATGACTGTTCCAGGCAAGGAGGAATGAGCAGTGCTGGGTCAGGCGTCAGAGGAATTCTTTGTGCCACCTACAAACCCAGGCTGTGGACTCCAGCCTGCTCTGGAGTAGGAAAGCATTAGAATGTTGAAGCCAAAAACACAAGATTTATCAGAGGGATTGAGATTCTGTGCATATGGCAATCAAGGTAAATACAACTCAAACACTTCAAGATTATTATTTTTAATTACTAATTGCTCCTCTTGTCTAAAATCAGACATGTCCCACTGTGGCTTTGAAAGTGCAGGTGCTCCCACGGAGCAAAGTCTAGAGATCTGGCAGAGGGCTGAAAACTCTCTGGGGAGAGAGGAGAGAGAGATCTGTGAGCTCTCTGAGGAGGACTTCTGCCTCTGAAGCCTCCATCAGGCTTGCCACCAGGCAGAGTGCCACAGAGAGGGTCTCCAGCAAGGCACAGCTCAGCTTTGACAGTGGGCAGAGATGCTGCTTGTGCCCAGGTCAGCAGCTGATCAAAGCCAGTGGAGAGTGAGATCAGGGGGAAGCAGCTACTCACCCATGTCCTAAGCTGTGCATCATTGTATCTTTCACTTTTTTTTGTAAATGAGAAATGTTTTCTCTTAAAGCTAGGCTTTATCTTTTAAATATACTGTAAGTGAAAAATATGTCAACATCACTGGAATTGCCTATTTGGTGACAATTCTCTCTCCTGCCAGGTTTTAATCAAGAAGTTTACACAAACATAAAGAGAATGTGTTATTCATCATAACCCTCTTTATTTTATCAACAAAACATGCTGTTATTCATATGGCTTTGGGATTCTGCTGCAGTTTGGAAATTGAAATCTTCAAGGATGATTTAAGGAAAATGTGGGAGAAGTCAGCCAAATATGTAAACAGAAAATGAACCCCATGAGATGGAAACAAGAGCAATCTGTCAATAATGGCAACAGATTTTCAACCGCTCTGTGGCTGGTGTAATTCTAGACAGGCTTTGGTTCCTGATGAACCACCAGATACATTCTAATTAGCTTCTGGAGCTCTGGAATCCTGTCTAGAGCCTGGTCTTTGGATGGAGAAATTAAATCTTGATCACCAGAAAGTGGTTCCTGTCGGACTTAAAGATCTGTGTATTAAAGTTGTTAAATTACTCTGAATAATTTTACAGCAGTGCATAGAACATACAATGTTTTCCATTTTAGTATTCTACTCTCAGCACTAACTACCCTTTCTCAGAGCTGTGATTGCTGGATCCCTTTTATTCCTATTTTACAGGTATAGAAATAGAAATTACCAGAGTGAGGTGAGTTGTCCCAGTCTGGCTAGAGAAGGCAGCTTGCAGTATTAAGGTAAGAATTTAATTGGTTGCTACTCACACAGATGTCTTCAGATCTCTCTCCTGACTCTAAGAAACTCCCAGAAGTCTAAGGACTTCAAGAAGTCCCACAAAAATCTTAACTGGACCTGGAGCTGCCTGATAAGCTCTCTAAAATTCAGCTTATGAGTTTTACCTGTATTTCCCACTCAGTGGAAGGACAAATTGAACTAAATTAGATCTGAGTGGGTGCAGTTTTCACCCACAGAGATTTTTCCCAACTATGGTTTGATATTTTCCACCCAAAAAATCTGTGCCTTACTTAGGTGCATATCTGTAGTAGGCTATGGGATGTTGGGGTGGAATGGGGGATGTCCAGGAGCATGTGGTCTCTTTTCCCTTCTGCAGAGGGCTTTGGAGACAGCACCATTCCTTGGGCTGGACAAATCTGGGGACAAGGAGCTTTTATTGGTGGAATTTTCAACTGCTGTTCTGAAAACTTCTCAGGCATGGTCTTTTGCTCATTAATGGAGCCTTTTTATCACATCTGAACATTGCATTCAAATGCAGTGTTTTACAAACCAGCAAAACTCATAACAAAGCAGAATCAATAAATACAGTGCAATGCCCTTGGGCAATTCAAGCATTCTGTTAAAATTAGAATCTGATTATAGCTGGAAACCTGTTTTCCTGAATCTTAACAAACACATTTTGCTTTACATGAAAGCTTTTCAAAGCTGTGGCCAATGCTGGCTCTGAGCAATCCATAGTTTTCAGCATATTCTTTCTCTTTTCCTGGATAGACACACACTGCACTGACACATACTTCTAAAAATCTTATTTTCTACTTTAAACTCCCCCTGAAACAACAAAACTCAAATAAGCAAAAGCAGCCAAGAATATCACAAGGAGAAGGAATTGGGACATTTTCAATGCATTGTCAAAGGCAAAGAGTTTTCTCATGATGTGTCAGTTCTGACAAAGTTTTAAAACAGAAAGTTAAAAAAGGGAGCTGTCTAGCTCAGCTGAGAGGGAATTCACGGATCCAGGACTTGAGAGACACAGATTCAAGTTTTTATTTGATTCTAAGTGGCCTTGAATGAAAAAGCCTACCCTGAACTGGGCATGGGAGGAAATGAAATAGGGTTTTCCTGCCTCTTGTTACTGATGACCGGGAGATACGAAAAATATATGATGTGATCCCAGTTTCACACAATTACTTTCTTTTAAGTTTTGCCTGAAAGGTTTTGATTTTTTTTCCAGCCAGTCAGTTCTTTGAGACTTAAAAATCTGTCCATGAATTGAAGCTGTTATTCACCAGTCAGCGTTAGCAAAACTGCACTAAGAATCTAACTACCCAGCCTGGTGGAGATTAATAATGGATTATAAAGCAACAGCAAACTTGTACAGGTTGATTAATTGTACTGAAAGCTTCAGGACTTCAATGTAGTGAAATGAGAGCCTCTTTTCAAGGTGCATCCTGGGCTCCAGCATGAAAATACCAGCAATAAAACCATGAGTGCATTCGCAGCTCTCCTAAGCCTGGAGGTCACTGGTTTCTCTGGCAGGTTTAGGGGCTAGAACTGACCTTTGGGACTGGGAAAAGGTTTAGGATGACAGGTCATGTAAGGCATCAGACTTCTCCTTTGGGTTACCAAAAGTGATGGGATTTCCAGAACATGTGAACCATATATTTGCAGACCCTCTGGCACTGCTGCTCTGTCTGAGCAATGGGTCCACTTGAGCATCAAGATGCAGCTGCTGCTGCTGCAGCTTTTTCCTCAGGTGGCTTCAGAAGGGCTCAGGGTTCACAGCAAAGGGCTTGGGCCAGTCACTGTCTCCATTCTGGTACCCCTGTCAGGAGTCTTTCCCCCCTTTTCCATTCTTTTCCTCCCCTTCAGCTTTGGATGAGCAGAGAGTGAGTAGGAGAGGCTGGGGGAGGAAAAGCTTCTTGCAGCACTGGAGATGGCTCCAGCAAGTGCCTGCAGGTCCTGTGCGGGTGCTGAGCATTAGAAGAAGCAGAGGGGCTTCACTCATCCTGAGAGTTTCCCCACCTCTCACAGGCTTCATGTTGCTGTCTCTCGCCCACTTCCCCCTCACAGCTGAACATCACAAACCCACTCTCCCTCAAACTTTCCCATCCTGTCCCACTGATTCCTCTCAGCCACACTTTCTTCTCCTGAAATCCCTTTGCCCACCTTCCCCAGAAGAGGAAAGCTCCCCCACAGTGCCAGCATGGATTTATTTTAGATGCTGGAAAGAAATCTTTGAACTACATGCAGCACCACTTCCACACCTGAAAACCCTGAGCTAAATCAGACCACTGCTCAGCCCTGCAGTACTTGTGGGGACACAGGACCACCACAGCTGTGCTGGGCTCTGCTCTCATCTGTGCCCATCCTGACCAGGAGCACACTCCACCCCTGCTCCAGCCATGGGTGAGGTGTGTCAGTGAAGGAGAGAATTAACCAGAGGGAGCTGTCCTGTGGCCATGCTTTCCCTATGGAGCTAACTTGAGTGAAAGCAGTCACACCGAAACAGCATTTCAGCAGCCTGGGAAGATCAAGTTAGAAAACTGGGCAATTACATACAAACCTAGTGCCTGCTAATAGTCCTGAGCAGGGACACAAGCTCATTGAAAGCCCAGCCTCTAGTCAGCTGTAGAAAGTTGCTGCATTTCCTCTTTGCTTACTTTGGTAAATTGAGGCTGGGTCAGTGGCACAAGCAGGAGGGGCCATTGTTTCCATGGAATGTGACCTCAAAGGAGCCTGACCTCAAAGGAGCCTGTGCTCACATCTGAACCCAATCCTTTTGGATAAGACCCGGTCCAGTCTTAATGAATTGTAAGGACAATTTCCTTCCACCTTCTTTAATGCTAATTCCCTAGCCTGTGAAGTAATGCAAGAGCCTCTTGCTGTATCTGCAATTTCTGCAGCATCCTTTATATGACAAAGCAATCTGGGCTGACCACAATAATTCATCCAGTGCTAGGATTATTTCTCCTGAGGCAGTATGCAGCACTACAGCCTACAGTGGTGTGTGCATTTTTTTTAGTTTCCTGTTACTTCTGGGCATGGGTCTCTATGATAATTTTTTTCTGAGATCCCCCGAGGTATTGTTCTGCTCAGTCATATGAAAAATAGGAAAAAAATGCACCTTCATCCCAGTTCCACAGATAGGCCATTCATCAGCATAAAATCAACTTTACAGCCTAGGAGGAAGCTGCTCCACACACCAAATAGCTACAAATTTCCAAGATGGTTTCCCAAGCTGCATCAGGCCAGCAGCTGTGACAGACAGATGTGATACCTGGGAGCACTTGTGTAATGGGAACAAAAAATAGTGCCCAAGTCCAAGGGGTGACCTATAGTTATCCTCAATTTTTGTAGTGGGCAAGTTTATCACTTTGTTAGAACCTGAATTTTCTTGTAGTTCCAGATGTCTAACTTCTTTTCAGATCACTGATTTACTTGATGGTTCTTCTTGAAGTGCTTTCCCCTTTTACCATCTATTTACAAGAACAAAAATTGTTCATTTAACCAAACATGGGATTGGCCAAAGGAAGGCAGAGATTTCTTCCCCTTGCATGTCCAGGAATGTTCACCACACCCAATGGTTTGGGGAGTCATTCTAGCCCAGTTACTGCCATAAGCATCCTCCTTGGATTTCCATCCTGATAACTCCCTGAAGGACACTGAATGTTGAGGTCTGGGGCTGAGGCTCTCATGACAGTTTTAGGAGATCATCAGATTCCTCAGAAGGTCTCTGTGTGAATCTGGCCTTCTCCAGCCAGTCTGCTCAGGATGTGACTTTCAGGGGTCTGGTTTTTGGATTACAAAACCTGGGTCAGCCCCATCTGAACAGGAAATGCTGAGTTACTGGTGTGAGCAGGGCACCCCTTCACAGCAGGCCTGGATTTGGGAGTGGACAGAACATTTTTTTCTGAGAATGGAACACAAAATCCAGCAGCCAGTATCACAAGCAGGGAAAGCACAGGTCTGCCCAGTGAAAGCAGACTTGAAGTAGAGAGCACAAATGTGTCTTCCTGGGTACTCTTCAGTTGCTCAACTCTCTGAAAACTGCAGTGCTCATCTTCTCCTCATCACATCACCTCCCAAGGCAATGATGTGGCTCACGTGGTCGCAAGTGGGTCCTGCTTAGATGAGAGTTCTGCCAAATGTGTGTGCATGAGAGCTTCAGCACAGCTGTAGGTTAATAGACAAGCAGGAGAAAAACCCCATGTGGAGCAGATGCAATGGTGTGTTTCAGACCTAAAGGAAGTGTGGGATAAAACAGGAGCTGGGCTATCAGGGAGTCAATGGCACAAGGCAATACAGCATGTTAGCAAGAGATAGAAAAGCAGCCCAGGGGAGAAGAACTGAGACAAGCCCTGGGGCAGATTCTGTTTGTCTCTTTGGTGATCCATGCAGTGAAAAAGACAGAGCACATCTCTAGAAAAAAGATGGACAATGAGGTAAAATACTGCCAGGGAAGGAGGAGTGGGGGAAGTAGAGGATTCTTCTTAGCTCAAGTTTTCAAGCAATTCATTTTGCTTTTCAAGAGACTTAAAAAAAAAAAGAAAAAAAAAAAGAGAAGCCAATGAGTCAAGAAGCACTAAATTAGCTAGGATGGTGCTGCAGCAAATCAAGGGCTTGATTATTCTGTGGTTTGCCCTAGATTTAGGAGAAAGTGCAAAATATACAACAAATACTACAGGGTGAGCGGCCCCCAGGGCTCCACCTCATGAGCAGGAGTGTGTGTGCCATAATGGGAAGCAGCAGCCCCCTTAGGCCCCTCAGGAAACTCATGGTGACTTGGTGCTGTGGTACTGCCCTTGGGAGAGCTCAGAAATCCAGGCACACCTGGCTGAGATGTCCATGAAGGGAGAAGGCACCAGAGAGGGACAATTCCCAGGCTCCCTGACCTGCAGCACTGAACTGAAGGAGGGGAAGAAGCTGCATCTGTGAAGGAGCAATGAGAGTTGTGAGGACACCAGGAAGATGCTGCCTTTTTGTCACATAGCTGTGCTACAACCTTGAGGCTGACCTTGGAAAATGATGGAAAGGGTCTTGAGAAGGAGACTGACCAGAGAGGATGAGCCTGGACAAACCCATAAAAAGCATGTGAAACCCCTGTGGCATTTCCCAGTCCCATATTCCTGCAACACCACTGACCCTGGCTGGTCTCCTCTCCTGCTCTCAGCTGCTCTGGCCTCTTTCCCCCCAGCCTTTTCCCCTGCTCTCTCAGGCTGTGCCTTCTTCCAGAGCTCTGACTTCACTTCCTGTAAACCCATCCAACCTCCTGACCTACAGGCACCAAAAAAGAGTTAGAAAACCCCTCCCTGCTCAAAGCAGCCTGATCCAACTGATTTAAGTCTCTCTTTTAGAGCTGCCTAAGGATGTTATCAACAAACAAGTCAGCTTACCTCTGACTCAAGAAGGGCATTTCTTTAAATTAAAGTATGATTTTATCTCCTTGTCCCTAATCTCTTACTTTCCTGCATGAAGCTGGCATGGGTGTGTGCTGCCTGGACCTCTCCTCTGCATTGCAGCTCTCAGACTTTTACACATGCCACAAACTTGGTACTCTGCTCTATCCAGTGAGAAGTAAACTGGGTTTCAAATGCATGCCAGCTTACATCCCTTCTTACCAGAACAAAGCTCATAAGAAGGAAATGTGAGGCCTCCCTGAGGGTGCTGGAAAGACACGGTGGATAATAAGAAATTTTTGGAAGGAGATTTGAGAAGTGGATTTTACTCACTCCCTATATTGATAAAGGCTTATCATATTCCTTCTCAAAACCAGGAACCACATGGTGAGACAACGTTTCTAAATGTTAATGCATCTTTAGAGAATAATCAGCAATGTTTGATGGCTTGTGCTAGCTCTAGGAGAGGTCTCTTTGTTGTTTAAGAAATTAAACAACATTCTTGTCATGGAGTTTCTTGTCATTACAGGATGAAAGAAAGGTTATTTCTTTAGGAAAAAAAAAGAGGAAAGAGAAGATCTGAATGATAAACGTTATAAAATACTTATCTTCCCAGATGTCTCTGGGATAATGTGAGCTGAGAGGAAATGCTTATCTCTCTGAAGGACAGCTTTTGGCAACATGGCTTTCTACACATTGCTAAATTATTTTAAGAGCACAGGACAAAGGTAGAGGGATCTGTTTGTAAGAATGAATTATGAGCCAGGTGTAGCATCTCTTCAGGTGAATCACTGGGTAACCTTGGCTAAGCCACACAGACCTTTCTGCCTTAGCTTCTGCTTGGGAAAATAATTGGTGTAATAGCCAACAGGAAAATTATTTCCATGATTATCTACAAGTTTACTGTCTGTGTCATGTACTGTGTGATTATATATTTTTAAACACAGCTCCTTGTGTATCTCATCCACAGAAGCATTCCCTCATTAGCTGGGAGATTTATCTGGTCTGTAAAGAAATCCATGAGCCAAGCAGGGTTCACCTCCAGGGCTGGGTTCAGCTGCATGTAATCAGGCATCATGGGCTGTCAGCTGCCCAAAGCACCGACTTCCTCATGCCAAGAAGAGCAGAATCCAGCCTGGACAGCCTCTGGTTGCTCTTGAGCATGGACCACATTTTAAAAAGAATTATAGATTTTGGTGTTTGCAGTTGTGATGTCAGCTAAGAGGTGCCCCAGGAAACCTGCCTTCTGGAAAACAAGAGTGCCTTTAACCAAACATAAAGTTTTCTTAGATATCTCTTGATACACCTATACAGTGGGAGGCCAAAGATCACTATTGTTTTCTGATATTCATAAGCACTCCCTTTTTATTTTTAAGTTTGATTTAAGATGATGCTGTGTCTTTTCATTTTGCTAACTCATCAGGAATTTGTTGATTTGATTCTGTGTTTTAAGCATTTACTTGCTTTTCTTGATTTTATACACCCTGCTGACACAAAGCAGAAATCATGTCAGCAAAGACCACATTTCCTTCCTGAATAGGTGCATTCTGCTTCTTGCCCCAGCAAGCTGCTGTTTCACGAGTGAAAAAAATTCTAGTCCAGGCAGAATAATGCCTAATCTTTAATAAATAACTTATACAAATAAGAAATCACAAAGGAGTGAAACTGCTGTCTGTTGGATTTGCCTGTGAGGAAGTGAGGTTGTTGTGTGACCTTGGGTGATTAATTTTATATTCCCATGTCTATGCTTCCTCCTCCATCCATTCTTTTGTCTTGCCTGCCTCACATTCAAGGTAATCAAGACAAGGACCGTTTCTCACCATGTGCACATTTGCCAGCTAGCACTATGGGCTTTGCAGCCCTGTAAAATGCAGGTATCAGGAGCAGTAGCTGGAGCAGGGATAGAGAGTGCCTTGTGCATTGGATCATGGGGTGACAGGCATGTGATAGCAAGCCACAGATCTCCGGGGTCCCCTGTCCCTTGCTGGGGACATTCCACAGGGCTAGGCAGGGACAAAGCTGGTGCAAGGAGAAAGCAACAAGGACATGCCTCTGCCATGGCAGGGACAGGCATGTTTGGGGAGTGATGAGGTGAGAGTGCTGGGTCATGGTGGAGAATGGATTTGTCATCACGGACAACAAGCTCTCCAGGCCTGTTGGTGGCACACACTGGCTCAAGACCTGATTTGTTCATCTCATTTTCAGGATCACCTCTAGAGAAGAAATCCCTGGAAAATTATGTGTTTGCTGGAATGCCATAGGTATGGTTCCAGGGACTCTAAGGCTGAGCTGCTGGACTCCAGCAAACCCACCTGCCATGCAGTATATTTGACATAGGCAGCATGGCTTCAGAAGGATCCCTTCCATAAGGGTCTTGCCATTATTTGCTGCAAGTGCAGGTGATATTGGAGAGAGTCTGATGAACAATGAACACTAGAGATGTGCTGTATCATATATCATATCATATCATATCAATCATATAATTGCTCTACTTCAGATTCCAGCTGTTGCAGCCTGTGAAAATGCAACTCTTCAACCCATATATACTCTGTGAACCCTGAGAAGAGTCTGTGCATCTCCAGTTAGAGCCCCAATCCTCTGGTCCAGCCTCTGGCTGTGGCTTCAAGGATCTTTTTGACCATGAAGATGCTTTCCAAAACACTTATTTACTTTTCAGGTTGTTTGTATCAAGCAGAAAATGCAGGGATGGATTCCCCAGCAGAGCCACAGAGCCCCAGGTGTGCAGAGCTGCCTTGCCCAGCTCTGATTTTACTTGCACACCTTCCCCCAGCACGCAGGAGCAAGCACCAGCTGCACAGACAGACAGACAGACAGACAGACACTCTCTAAGACCTGTAGTATTTTTGCTCTCAAGTGAAACACTTTCTGCCAGCAAAGAAAGAGAGCAAGAATGATTTAAAAAAAAAAAAAAAAAGAACAACAAGAAAAAAAAGACAAAAGGCACACAAAGGGGGAAAAGGAGAGGGAAGATTTTTCTCTTACAGTCGGTTGTGATTTCGTAGGGGGAGTTAAGGCGCGCGTCTCCGCAGGGTGAAGTGCTGACGTACAGGTGGAACAGGATGTTCTCCCGCAGCCTGTAGCCTCCCTCTTTTAACCGCACGAAGATTGATCGCTCCCAGTCTTCTCGCCGTTTGCTATGATCACAAAAGAGGTTCCAGGTCATTTGTTACATGCCAAATCAGAAACATTTCTGTGCTCTCTCTCTCTCTCCTTTTCTTCCTCTGCTTGTTTGTTTGTTTTTATTAGAACCCGGCATCATATATTTTGCCTAGTGACAGCAAAAGAAAAACAATGAGCTTCTCCAGGTGAAGAAATGTGTGAAGGAGGTCAAAACTGCCAAAGGGCTTTTGGCTTGCTTACCTAAGATATGTTCTAACGAAAAAATGTGGATTTTTGAAGGGTAACTCTCCTTCCTTACATGCACAGATGCATAAACACACTGAATTTAAAGTGGTTCTGGTGCATGAAAAAATGAGTTGTCTTGGGCTCTCATGTGAACACATCAGCTCTGCTGATCACTAAGCCTAGGCACATGTTTGAATCCCATTAACATCTATCACCACAGCTGAGATGTGTATTCATATGGTCCACTGAAAAGAGACTCTAACAAAGCACCCAAATTTTATGACCACTGCCAGTTCCCCCTGCTAACCAGGTGTTGCTCTTCTCCCCCATTCAACCAGAGCCACCTACAAGTGCTCCACCTAGGCCAGCAGAGGCCTCTTGGTCACTTGGCATTTTTGGAAATCAGAAGCCATCTGAAGAAGGCTGGACAAAAGTTGTGCAGGCTTTTCTCAGCTGAGTTGAAAAAGATACTTATTGAGATGAAGCTTTTATCTGCGTGGTTCAGCAGCTAGATGGGGATGCAGTGCACATATTCCATTAGCAACAGCTGCCCGGGAGGCCAAACTCTCCCAGTGCTGCCGTTTGCAGTAACAGCAGAGCATTAAGGCTCTGCTGCTGTGCAGCTCCTCCCATGAGTTACATTTGGGAAGATATGGGTGATTTCTCTGACAGGCAGCTGCCTCTAACACGTGTGTTTGGGTGACGGTCACGATTATAATTTTGAAGGTGAAAATGTGATTGCTGAAATTAGGAGAGGACTCCTTTCCCTCTGATGGCCTGGTCCTTCCCTCAAAAACTCAAGGGTCTTTTAGGAGGAGTATCTCTGTACAGAACAGCACCTGTAGGTAATGATTTTCCTGGGATGCTGCTAGTAAGGCAGAATCCCACCCGTTTAATTCACTACAGGACAGCCCATTAACCAAGGCGATTTCTGCCTGTCTCTCTGCCTCCTGTTAGTGCAAACAGGAGTGCTTTTTACTCAGCCTTTGAGTGAGTCCTTGGCTTTCATCCAAGCTGCCTCTGCCTGTTTTCTCCCAGTGCAGCCTCTGTGCTATTGAAGCTGTTTGGCTGTCAGTCTTCCATGGTTTGGGTGTTTTGTCATTTCTTGATGCCAGGATGCGTTTGCTGTCAGGAAGAATTTACAGGCACATTAGCTCGCCTGTCAGGGACAGGGAGACACACTGGCTGCCGAGCTGGGACTGCCACATGCTGCTCCTTCATTTTCTGCTGGCTCTGGTGGAACTTCCCAACTGCACTAATTATATTATAGCCCTGATACAAGCCTCTGAAATAATAAAATCTCTGCAAGTCCTGCTGCTTGGACTTTAGAGCAATTGCAGGTAGTTCTAAATAATTCACTGCAAAATCAGCTGGGAGAATACAAAGCTGTGCAGTCCAAATGCCTGCTATTATTACATTAAATCTCACCAGAGTGTGTGTGTGTGTGGGGGGGCAGCTTACGGTACTTGGAGACAGTTGCTATGTAAGGTTGGTGCAGTCATGCTTTGGGCTGGATTTCAGGAGTTCAGCTTCCATCCTGTTTTCACTGGTCATTGTTTTCCACTGATTAACCTTGCTCTCTTACCTCTTCATGAACACAAACAAGGGTCTGTGGCCAGTGTGGCTGCCAGGTTGGATGATAGACAGCTGCTGTAAAAATAGTTGGCAGGGCTGGAGGGCAAGGCAGCTTGACTCTCCTCCAGCAGGCTGAGGTTCTTCATATCACAAAGGGTCCTGACCCTTTGGGATGGTTTTGTAGGAGCTGAACTCAAACATGAGGTTCATTCTTGCATTGTAGCTGAATAGGCTTCATAACAAAACTCAGTGAGTATTGTTGGAAAAGAGTTAGGGTTGCAACATCATCTGCCATGGCTTAGTAAAGATTATTGTGCAGGGGATGTTCGGTGTATTTCAAAACCCAGGGGGACGCAGAGATCTGCTAAAAGTGGTCCAGGGATGACCCAGAGATCTGCTAAAAGTGGTCCAGGTAAAGCATGAGATGCACTTCTGCAAAGTCACCTCTACTCCAGCACCTCGTGCCTTGTCTCTGGGACAGGTGAACTGTGAGAGGGAAGATGATTTTGCAGCTGTTCTTTACAACGTCCTTTGCACAGCCACACTCAAACTGCAGAAAGCAACAGAGAGGGGAGCCCACAGTGAGCCTGTAGATCCCATTCATTTGGGGGGAGCATTAAAGTGTCATTTCTGTGTACTGGCAGCGGCTAAAAGAGCAGAATTCATCCCCAAAAGTTTGCCTGTTACAAGTTTCTGTGGGAGTTAGGATTTGAGGCTCATTCAAGTGGAACATTTAAGAATGTGCTAAATTCTAATCTTTTGCTTAAGTTCATTATTCAGCATAACACATGCCCCTGTTTTGAGCTGACTTGAAGAAGATACTTTAGCACATGCTTATGGTTTAATATATATGAAGCATTTTGGTGAAACAAAGCCTGACAAGAAGAGGAGCAGTTTTTTAGCACGTAAATGTATTTACAGGAAGTTTCTGGTACTACATACTACAAAAGAGCACCCTAGAGAAACTACCAGCAGGCTTAGTAGATGTGTAACAAGCAGCTGATTTTCCTTGAAAAAGTAACTTAACTGGACTGGATTAAGACTGTTTCTTGCTTTTTATGTATAAAATAAACAGTGTTTTTCACCTTCATTTTGCTGAAAGAACTTACCTTCTGGTAAAATCATCTCCTTGGCACCTAAAGGGTGCACTACAGCTGCAAGCCTACTATGGTGTTGATTTATTTTAAGGATACTCTATTAATTTTGTTTTTCTTTAGGAAGAAGAGTTGTATTTTCTTTTCTTCCCTATTGGCCAGTTGATATAAATAATATCACTGAAAATGATTTCCCCATCACCATAGCAAGAGAATCAGACTATCGAATTTGTGTGCTTTTTGATGGTGATTCTTAGAAAAAGCTTCTCAAAAGGTCTTTCTTGTTTTTCTTTTGTACATCAGAAATTTTTTGTCTTACTTCTCATCTTTTTCGTGAAAGTCTGGAGAATGGGAGGATTATGGTTGTCATAAAAATGAAATCTGGGAGGGCTAAGGGCTTTAATCACACTGGTTAGAAGCTGACAGGTTTTAGTTGTGCTTTTAGCTTTTATTTAACTCAAGCTCTAGACAATGAATTGTTGAAAGAAAGTTTCCTTTTGAAGTATTTGTCACTCTTGCTTCTTAGAGAGGATAAAGCTCCATTTCTGGAACTTTTTTCCGAGAAAAGTCAGGAAAGTCGCACCTCTAACATTTAGCAATAAGAAGAGAAGGGAAAAAAAGTAATTTCCATAGTGCTGCGACATTGGCTTGTGGATGGAACTGTCCTGCAGCTTAAATATGTGAAGAAGTTGCCGTATTCTCTTTCTAGAGAAATGGAAAATAAATTGCCCCAGTACATGGCAGTTCATCTCACCCCCAACAGATACCTGAGCAGGTCTGCTGAGCTCCACCTCAGAGATGCCCATCTCTCTGCACTGGTGATCAAAGGAGCCTTGGGGATCTGGGCAACACTTGACTGCCAAGAAGTAAATTCAATTCAGTGAATCCCTGTCTCTTGGCTATTAATTTTATATCCTGGACCTTGCTTTCTCCAACCTGCTTGCCCTTGCTCTTAGAAGCCTTCATGCTACACTCAGCCAAGTGCGTGTTTTGCTTTTGCTGAGGTCAATGTATTTGTAGATTCTGGAAAAATGTTTCCTTTCAAAGACAGCATCATACAGAAAAATATTTATTGCACTGAAAGTTCCTGAAGTTTGAAATCCAGCTGCAGAGACCACACTCAGCAGGTAGTCTTGGTAGGAGGAAGGTATGTGGAAAATAGGAAATACTCTCCACAGAACAAACTTGCCTGTTCCATAGTAAATGATGGAAAATTTAAGTTCAAGTTCTTGGTGTCAAGAATGATGCCCTCAAAAGAAAACCATCTTTTTGGTTTCAGTTTATTTATTACTTTGTACAACAGTTTCCTGGCCTGGGAGAGGAGTTTAATTTGGGCTAGGTTAATGCAAATGTGTTACAATAGCTTTGTGTTTCTCCCAAGCCTGAGGAGATGGTGCACATGTAGTCCCAGTGGAGCTGAGTTACCATTTCAGTCCTAAAAACTCTGTCGTTATAGTATGTGGCAGCATCATGTATTTTCTCTGTGAAAAGAAGATCTCTCTTTTTCCAGAGAAAAAAGGAGTAAATATGATTTCAATGTGCAGAAAATGCATTTTTTATTTCATTTTGAACCACCCCCTCCCCCCCCCCCCATTTTGTCACCACAGGACAAAGTGCCTGATGATGGCAGAAAACAGTGTGCAGCAATAAATATTAAAATTGAAGAATATATCACAACACACAGTTTTGCTTCTCCGTGGTTTTTAAGGAAGCGGAATCTGATTTGACAGTAACTCCAGCTCTGTCATCCAAAGGTGCTTAGCCTTGACAATTTTGGTTGAGATTTTTATGGTGTGTGCTCGTCAGGCAAGTGGTGGTGCCTGGTCTTGGCTGAACTGAGAGTGATTTGAAGTTACTGTGAACAGGGCTCATGCTTCACTGAGGATTCTGTTAACAAAAGGCTGTTAACATTGATCCAAATAAAGTAATAATATGACTGAACATGTTAGGGAGGTGGATCAATACAATAGTTTAAGATACAGTGTTAGCACTTGTTTCCCAAGAGACCGGAGCACAAAGCAAGTACTAGGGCTGCTACACTGCTGAAAACATAATAATTTAATGTAAACTTGAAAGCAATTCAGAATGAAATTGAGAGAATATTGTTTTTGATTAAACCCTTCAATGCTCTTGTCCCCCTTTGTTAGCCAAACCCATGTACTCAATATACTCTCTTGTCTTCAACTCCAGCCTGAAGTTAAAATAGCCATTATCCTGTTATTGTTGCTCAGGTGCAACAGTATCACAGGTGCTTACAAGAACACACAATCCTGCTAAGATTAACCCTTGTGTCTGTGACCTGATGCAAAACCTTCTGAAGTCAAAGGAAGTTTTTGCTCTGAGTTTAATGGCCTTCAGAAAAAGTCACATGAATATGCACTCAAGAATGGAGGGCAGAAGAATGACCTATAGAGAAAGAGGTTTATTGTTTTCCTTAATTTCTTGGTTCCTTCCATATAATAAATGCCACCTCAGCTTCACTTCTGCTTAATTTTCACATCATAGGACAATTCAGGCTGCTAAGGACCTTAAATCTCTATCCCAACCTCCTTCTCAAAGTAGTTTGACAGATTGCTGAAAGTTCTATGCACTCAGATTTTGAAAATGTCTGAGACAGGAGGAAGACTGCACAACCCTTCTAAGTGATCTGTCCCACTGCTAGCCTATCCCCATGGGGAAAATCAGTCCTCATACTCGGTCTGAGCTTCTCTTGTTTCAGTGTGTACCTCTTGTCTGCCACCTTCCCTCTGCACACCTCGGTAAAGATGTCATCTCCACTGTGCTGCCGTGTCAGCTCCACACGCTTTGCTGGCTCTGCCATCCCACCTGCAGGCTGACCAGGGCCAGATCTGTCAGCACCCCCACACAGCCCAGGTGCTCTGGCCCCTGAGACCATGGGCAGCCTCTGCTGAATCTGTCAGATGATTGATGTCTTTCCTTTGGGGCACCCAAAACTGCACATAGTACTGTAGAGGGGCTGTAATGAGTGCTGATTAGCCATGAATGCTCACATCCTTTGACAGACTCTTCATACTTCCCAGGATCCTGCTGGCCCTCCCTGCTGTTAGGGACACAACTAGCTAATGCCCTGGTTCCTGTCTGCCTAGAAGCTCCATTCCTTTTCAGCAGAGCTGCTGTCCAGCCTGGATTTCTTTCCTTCTTGATGGAAAGGAGGAAGGTCATTCTTTCCTCCTTGGTGTGAGACTTTGCGTTAGTCCTTGCTAAGTTTTCTGTCAAACTTCCTGCTGGTCCAGCCCTCCAGCCTGCTGGGATGGCAGACCAGCCCTCAAGCATAGTGACTGGTCCTTTCCACATTTTTGTGTTCTCTTCAAATCTTATAACCAAGCACTACATAACCTCTTCCAGATTGTTGATAGACAGGATCAGAGAAAAGACATCATTCTGAGGTGGGGTATCCCACTTATTACATCTTCCAGGCAGTGTATGACCCATTAGCCATTTAAATGGTAACAAGGTGGATTTGGCTGAAGACAAGAACAATAATTCCACTGTAGTGATTCTACATGCTATAACATTTTAAAACATCATAAAGAAGGAGTAAGTGATAGCATCTTACACTTTGGCACAAAGTTTGCTGTGCTGTTAACACTCATTGGTTCTCTAGAGAGTCAATGAAGACATTAATGATCAATAAATCACTTTGAGATCTTTCAGCAGCAGCAAGGAATGCAGGAAAATGGCTGCATTAAGCAAAATGACTCCCTTCAAGTCTCTGGTCAGTGAATGGTGCTAATAAGCCTGCACGTAAAGATTTGTACAAAATCATCAGGCTTCATAAAGCCCAGCTTTATGAGTCATATCTAATCGCTGCTGAAAGAGAATCAGCTGAAGTTAAGCAGCTCATGACCCAACACTTTAGACTACCTAGCTCTCAAATTTTTTTGTGCAGTGTTTTGTTCCTTCTTCACCTTAACACTCAGAAAAAATGACATAAAGAAACAAATAGTTCAGTTGTCTGGAGGATGGATCAGTTCCACTGAGGGCCATATAACAGCCCCCAGAAATCAACAGAACTCAGTTACCTTAAGTGTAGCTCCAGCTGTGAGTAGAGGAAGTGAACAAATGCCCTTCTTGCCACAATTTCTGCATGGCAATCGTTGACTGCAAGCCCTTGGTCATTTATGTATTCCCCATTTATACATTTGGTACCCGATGACAGCACAATAACCTGAGCTTGCCTGATGTCCAAACCTGTAGGAAGAAAAACAAAAGTGCTGTGAAATTGCTGGGGGTGAGTATGATACCATGATTGTTAAAGTCCTTGCAGTGCACGCTTCGATGTGGCAGCCAGATAGCCCTAATGGGATGCTTGTTAAGGTGATGATATGGCCTTTGGAATATGCAGGAATCTCACATCTCTGTGTTATTAGGATAATAAGGTCTATATTTCAGTCTTGCTGCTAATTCCAAGATAAAAGCTCACCATGAAGTTTACTTGTTAAATCAATAACTACATCATAGCAGAGCATATGCTGTAGGGAGGTAATAAAGATCTCCTGCAGTGCTGATAAATGGCCAGGTTTTTATGAGCTGTTGAAGACATTTTCTGGTGGGAGCACATACTCCCTGTAATGTTAGGTTTCATTGCTGTTGCATTTTAAGTAGTAAAAAAATGAAAGTAATGCTTCTGGGGCTGCTCTTTAAATATCATGAAGAAAATACCCTAACAGATTTGACTTTCAGTCCAGTTTCCTTTTAGCATCTCCAAGAACAGCTACATTTCTGTAGTACTCTTTTCAGTGTGGTCTCTGGGATGGAGCATTTATTACTGAGACCAGCTTTGTTCCCCTGTTGCCTCTCTACATAATGGTGATGGCAATTGAAAAATGTTCTTTACTTGGTCCAGATAGACACTTCCTAGGAATAAATCCTAATTTATTTGGAGACAGTTGCAAAATGCTTAGAGACTTCAACAGGACCTGGGTTTCACTCTGAAAAATAGCTCATTCAGCCCCATGGACAATTTCAAAGTAAAATTTGGAAGAAACTGAGCCCAAAATGAAATGATCTCTTGAGAAACACATCTCTGGACTCATCTCACTGAATACCAAAGAACAAGGGAGCAGCTCCTGGGAAAAATAACTTTTTTGCCTGATAGGTGCTTCCTCTAGAGGTGACAAAGTAGCCTCTGAGCGTAGGGCTGTGTTTGACACAATGGCTGTGTGTGGGCAAACACCTGCACAGGACAGCACAGCAGCTCAGACTGCTGGTGTTGGTGTGGCTGTGCCCAGGTAGAGGCACCTGAGATGCCCTTGATGTCCTGCCTAACATCTGGCTGCAGTCTGGGAAGCCCAGGAGGTTCTGCACACTCCCCATGCATCTCACACAGAAATCCATAGAGAGGCTCAGTGAAAACACATGCCCATGTTTAAGTGACTGAATCAAGACCTCAAAGTGTGACAAGTCAAATGAGGACAGGTCTGAGACTGCAAATACCCATAGGAGGAATGGAAACAATCTTCCCATGGGCCATGGTGATGCTGTTTCTATGCCATTACTTTAGCTTTAGAAAAGCTTTAGGAATAGTTTTATAGAGTCAGCAAAAATAATTTTTTTTCTCTTACAAGGTCTATTGAATAGCAGAAAAACTGAAAAACTGCAGAGATTTTATTGGCTTGGCATGTCTGGGGCCATGTTCCCTTATAAAATCCATTGGTGTTAAATGACAAGAGAGTTGAATGGAGAAGGAAATAATATTTTAAACAGAAGGATTGGTGCTGCCAATGCAGCATCAACAGCCCTTCATAATCTCCACACAGCACTGGGACTAGTAGTGGATGACATGCTGTAGCACTGTTGCTATGCTTAACGAATATAATTGCAAATGATATCAAAATTATTTCAGGCCTATATCAGTACAAAAGCTAGATCAGTAATCCAAAAAGTTTAGTAGTAATGTGGCATTGCAGCATTGTGGCATTTGTAGGAGAGGGGTAAGTATTGTGAAAAATTCAGTTAATCCCATCTGAGCCCCTGGCTGTGAGAGTTTCATACAGAAGTTGTTACAGGTACTAGTGACAAAGTACACATCACTGTGTTCCTGTGGTGAGAGCTTAATCTCTATTTGTTACTATAGATGTGGCCCTAAAAAAGTGTTTTGGAGCATTTGTTGGGGAGAAAAAAAAAGAGCTGGAAATCTTGAAAACCCAAGAAGTGACGATGGGAACACATGGGAGAAATGGAGAGGAGAAAAAGCCTTTGTGTTTATTCCAGTTTTATTACTAAGTAAAAAGTTGAGGTGGAAAAATTACTCTTTCCCTACAAAGAAATGTGCTTGTAGTCTGTACATTAAAAGTGTTTTGCTTTAGGGCCACTGCTTTCATGAGAAAAATAATAGGTCTCAGACTGTGACATGTCCATCTAGCTAACAGTGTCTTTCACATGGACTAACATCAAACACTTCATGGGCCACTGCCAGCCACTGAGGTGTTTGAGTCCCACTCAGCATCTCAGTGTATATTACATACTCAACAGTATGTATTATTTTCTTTGGTTGGAAGGCCCATGAAAAGAATCAGCTATTTTTCTGTTCTATTTTATTTACTTACTACTGTAGACAGAGCCTTATTTACTTCAGCACAGCAGGAGTATACCAAGAGGCAATTTCCTCCTACAGAAACCCGTGAGCTTCTCTGTCTGCCCCTGAGGACCTCTGTCAATACTCCTTCTCAGGGAAGAGAGACCAACTGCTGCCTTCTCCTAACATTAGCAAGCCCCTGGTATGCTTCCTCCTCTCTCCTCACCTCATAGCCAAAGCACCAGGCTCTGAAAACACAGAGAAAAACCACCTGGGTAAGCCCTCCTGCTCCCTGGGATCTATACCTTCCTCACCCCCCGAGTCAGCCCAGTCCACAGTGTGATGTCTTTTATTTCTTCAATCATTTTATTCACAAATAAACTTAACTCTTTTTCTCCTCTCAGATGAAGGTAAGCTGATGAATGCATTCAGGATTTTCTGTAAGGTCTAGATTTATTCACAAATGAAACAGAAAGGCACCCAACACCTATCAGATGCAGCAATAACTTGAATCCCTCTGATGTTGTTTGCTATCACAATGTCCACCCGCACAGCAATAGCCGGTGTGCTTGGGGTGTTCATGTTTAGGTGAATTAACTTCATATGTTGGCTTCCAGTGGTGTGGTGCCCCAGTGGGTACCACGTGTGGACACAGCCTGGGGTGTTTGCCCGTCCTGGCAAGGTGCATGTGTTTGCAGAACATCACTTAGATGCTCCCTGCTTAGGGCTGGGAGGCAATGGCTTCCAAGAATTTGCAGAACCAGTCTGAGTGTTAAACATTAAAGATCTCCATGTATTTTCCATTTGCAGTGTCAGAAAATAATCCATGCTCCTCTATGCTCAGAAATACCCAAGAGTTATGTCTCGCTGCAGTGGCACTTGGAAACCCAGGTGTACATGACTTATGCATTAGCTCTGAAATATTTACACCTCACTGGGGAGCCAAATGGAGAAAGTGATCTGTGACCAGCGTAGCACTGTTTGATGCTGCCTGTGAGGGCACCCAGCATGATGAGAAATACTTCCAACAACCTGACAGGTGTCCGCTGTGTTCAGGAGCTTACATGCTAACAGATTGTCCCCTTGCATGCCTTGTTTGGTACACACACAGAGCTGGAGGTTTATCCCCTGTGTAATGTTTGATATTATTGCCAGTGAACATGGGAGGAATTTTTCTCTGAGAACAAGACGTGATGCTCAGCTGATGAAGGCAGATTTTAGCATTGACTAATCACACTGGCATTTTAGGCAGCATTTTCAGCTCTGGAGCCTAGATATTTGCTTCAGTGATTCAGAATTAATAGGCACTTCTGTACATTTGTCTATTTTGCATTAAAACCAGTAATTACTAACTCTTGTTATTAATGTTTACTTCTTTTTTTATTTTGCTTGCAGAATACTTCAAGTTTCTCAAGCAATTTCTATTTATGAAAGTCAAGCTCCCTCATAAGCATGGATTAATTTAACCTCAGATGTGTAGCAGATCCAGACTGTGCACATCCTCCAGCCATGCCTAGGAAAGCTGTGGCTTTGTGAGTGGCAGAATCCTGCATGAACAGTAACTGGCACCACCAGCCTTATGGCACCTACCCTGCTGGGGGCTGTACAGAGGGTTTGTTCCAGGACAAAGATTGCTCCCCACAAGACTCAATGTTCTCACTGAGGGGAGTCAATCTCAGGTGAAAGATCCAGGGATGTAACTGCATCCAGGTTATTTGACAAACAAGGAGAAATGGCCTACATTATTGTGACCTTAACTCCTGACCCACTGATTGTCAGAGTTCATGAGGCATTTCCTACCCTCGCTGCCTTCTGCAAAGTAATGTTTGAAGAGACATTAGGTTAAAAGTAACTAGTGAACAATTTATAACAGGCACCTGCATTAGGTTTCTATTATTTCCCTAAAGACTTCTAATAGTTTTCAATTTGAAAAGGAAATGGAGCAGGGGAAAGGAAATTGGACAGCTGTGTCAGCATAGGGGCTGGGTGCTGGCTGACACCCTGTTGTTGACGACAGCTGAGAGAGCAGGGAGCGAATTCATTACATTTTATCTTGACAAATTCTGTCAATTAATTAGTTGCATTATAAAACAAAAATGTACACATAAATGACACACTGCCTTTAACCACATATCCAGTCTAATGATCCAGTGAGGTAATAATCCTTTCTGGAGCTCTGCTTGAAGCCTGAGCCCACCCTGGGTCTAGAGGCAGGAACTCCTCTCACAGCCAGGCAGGGGGAACCTCGAATCCCTGATGTCCATTTTTTGTCTGTCAGTGATTGTGCAGACTTTCACGTCACAGCTGAGCTGTTGAAAAGAAACTGGGTTTTATTATAAGCCATTTCCAGTTTGCTGACACCAGCATGGAGATTCACTTCAGCTGTTCTGGATAACTAGAGTTTAGATGTCCATAGCTGAGCTAATTGCTGTAGACTCTCTTTATAGTCAAAGGAGAGGAATTTTCCTAGGAGGTGATTCATCTGGCCTAGTTTAGATATTTGCTTTTTGATAGTCTACATTACATCTCAGTATTGCCAGCTTGTCTTCATGAACTCTGAAGACCTATAGACAGCCAGAAGAATAAACCTTTCTATACTGTGGAGAGATGCTCTTTGTAAAATTTCTCTCCCAAGCAGCAAAATACAGATCAAAACTCCCCACATAATAAGAGGGCAAGCAGAACAAATCTTTCCTTTACAATTTTCCCCCTTATGTTTAAACTTCGTGAGATTCTTTCTTTTTCAGCTTTTTTTCCCCCACAACAATTAAGGATAATTGTATCAATGTCAGTATATTCAAGGATGCTCATTTTGCCTTGAGCTGAACTATTACACACAGAAAGAAAACAGGGCTGTCTTCCCTATGTGACCTCCCAAAACACCAGGCCTGCAGCAATAGAGCTTGTAACAGAAATGGTTCAGAAAGTTGTTGACAGAAGACAATGTAAGCAAGCAAAAATATGAAGGTTTGCTCAGCAGACAAGCTGAATGTGGAGAACTGGCTGACATCTTATGGACTATGGCTGTGAGCTGAGTGTTTAAGTCAGTTGTGGCCATAAACACAAAATGCCTACACCCATCTGCTTGGAGACACAGCTCTACCAATAAACCAAGTGAGTTTTGGCTAGTCTAGTCAATGCTTCCACTGATTTTAAAAGAGTTATTCCTCTAATGGGCTGTGATCATTAGGACCTTCCATAAGAATGAGTTTGTAGCCTTGCATATTTTTGTGTTGGAAAAGAAAAATCAAAACCCTGAAGAAATCACAGGAGGTGTAGACTGGTACCTGCAAATCAGCAAATCACACGGGCTGTGCATCAGAGAGCTGAGAGATTCAGTGAGCCCAACTCACACAGAACAGGATGGAGTTTACAACTGCTAATGCCAGGATACAACTGGGATCACACTTTGGTTTCTCAGCAGCTGGCACGACACGTAGAGAAGCACCAGTCAGTATGCAAGTGACTATTGCACTGCATGTTTTAGACCCTGCTAGTGGAAGTGAAATCCATCTTCTTTTTCAGCTTGACACTGTGAAGACAGCTCACTGCTCAAAATATATTCATTTTAAATTAGAAAAAAAAAATCAGAAAAATCAGGTTTGATTAATTTAGAAAACCCACACCTCTTTTATTGGGTGGGAGACAACTTACACAAAATGCAATGCAGTAAAAAGGAAAGCCAGAAATAATGATAGTGTAACATCAGCCCTCCTGAATAATTCATGGGATACAATTTCATGTTATTTTAAATGGTGCTGCTTCTTTCTCTGATAAGCAATAATTTTATGCTCTTTCTTTACCTTTTTTAACAAATCAGTCAAAAGGATTGTCTATTGTTATCTGAAAAAAGTGTATTTGGAATAATTTTCAAGGCAGCTTAATTGAGCTCTGATCACAGAGGAGGTTTTTTTTATTTTAATACCCTCTACTCACAGCTGAATAAGTTCAGGTTTCCATTTCAGGTTTGTTTAGGGAAGGAAAATTTCTTGATGTTACATAGCACTGACAAGTTCTGCATTATTTTCTCTTATCTTCTTCCCTGGCAGCCCTATCACATTCTTAGAATGGCTTTAATATTGTAATAAGAGATAGTCAAGACATGAAAGGGCAGTGATGCTGGAAAAGCTGTCTGCAGGGGTGTGCTGTGGGCACAGTCCTGCACCCCACGGTCCCAAGGCAGATCTTGAACCTCTGCAGAGCCCTGTGGGCACTGAGCTGCCAGACTGCTGCCTGCCACCCCAGGAGTGGGCAATGTCCCACAGAAAATACTGCCAAAGAGGCAAAGAGCTCTTCTCCCCATCTTCTCCCTCAAAAAAACCCAGGAAAATGACATATTTATCTGGAAATGGAAACCAGTGCCCCTGTATGTTAGTGCTTACATGAGGGGTAGGTCTATGGTTAGAGGTGAGGGATGTGTTTACCCAGGTTCATCAGTTCATTTTCCCCACAGCTTGGTGATGCCTCTACAACCCCCTCTATTCTGAGGCTTCAAGAGGAGTGAAATCAAGAGGTATGTGCAAGGTGTGGCACAGTGTGCCTTGCTCTTCAGTTTTGATGTAGGATTTGCACTCCTGACACAGAGAGCTCTGCTGTCCCCAGCTCTGCATGGGGAACAAAACCACATTCATGACTAAAAAAAAATAAAATTAAAAAAGTGTAGCCACAAGAGAAGAACTGTGCACAGCAGGGATGATTAATACCATGCATATATCAATGCACAGTATGCATTGATCTGCCAGCCATAAAGACTGCTGCAGCTCATTTTTTTTCTCTCCATTTTCTATTGTACCTGTGGTAGCGATTCTGGTAATTCCAGTGACAAACAGGAAGCTGTGACTTCAGTGAGCACTGTGGCTGTAACCCCTAGCTCACACTGGATGTCCCAAAGAACACCCCTGAGGTGGATGGGAGCAGCGGATGTGAAGTAGCTGACTAAAATATGGGAAGAAAGAAGCATATTGAGGGCTTAGGAAATGGAATTGCAAAGTCTGAACAAAAGGCAGATACACAGCTGGCAAATAATAGGACCAAAGTGGCTAGCAGCGAGGCTACGGATATTTAGGGGTATAAAGGGAACAGTCCTTGAAACACTGGAGTTGCACAGGGATTTCCTTTCCTTACATCAAAATGAGGGTTATGTGTAACTGAATATATTGTATTTCTGTGGAAAGAAAGGGTGTAGAGGGGGCCTCTGAGTGCCTCATATTTTCTTCCCTTATTAATGTGTTAAGTAGTCATCCCTCTGACTGTGCTGCCTAGGGAAAGCTATTCTTTGCAGAGCTCTTCATCTTCAGTGCAGGAGCAGGGACAGAGTCACAGTTCTCTCTGCCCTGATCTCTGACTCCTCGGTGCTGGAAGCAAGAGCCAGGGTATTGTCTGACAATGGCTCACCTTGCACAGTCAGCCATAGGAAATTTTGCCCAAACCCACGGGGGTGGGGAGGGGTCGGGGAGTGCACTTGTAAATAAGTTCCAAATTCAGTTCCTCTGAAACAAAAGTCCCTTTCTGACACAAGCTCATTTTGTACTCTTTGATCACACCATGGGATGCCTGAGAAAGGATTCTTGTGCTAATCCATTTTGCAAGATTTTTTTTTGGGTAGGCCTTTCCTTAAAACTCACTCAAAAGGTGGATTTCCAGTGTGGAAAAGAATGGTGAGGAAGTTGCCCAAGTGGAAGGGAATCAGAAAACAAAGGCAAGGCTGCTGGGGGCTGCAGAGAAGAGTGACCCAGCAGGAGAGAGTACAAAAATTGAATATGCAAACTATGAACATTGGTGTGCGTGTGTTTCTGAGCATCTGAATCCCAAGGAGAGAAGTGGGCACTAAATTTAGAGCAGCAGAACTGAGGTCCTGAGATGACATCAAAGAAAATAAAAGTCAGGCTGAATAACTGGTGAAAATTATTAACAATGAGATCCATTAGGCTAGAATGGTCTCCCAAGGTACTGTTGAAAGCCCCATTGTTAATTGATTAATTTAAATCAAGACTGGAAAGAGCACTTGGGAACAATCTTATGCTTGCAGGGAAATGGACTGGATGACTTAGTGGTCTTTCCCAGTTCTAATTTCTATGGTCTATTTCTTCCCTCCCCTCAGTGGACCAAAAGGATGAAATCCAATCAGCTTTGCTTCTGAGGAGTGTGGAAGGAGACAGTGCTGTGTTTGTGAGCACCAGTGCCCTTTACCTTCCCTTCCTTTCCTCAGTGTGGGCTTTGAAAATCCTGGGAGGGAGGAGAGTCAGACAGCCCAGGCCCCTGCATGCTTCACCCCCTTACCATATTCTTGAGGATTTAAAAAAAAATAAATCTAAATTAGTAGTGGTAGTATCAAAGTTTTTTTGAGGGTTTTTTCCTTTCATGTGAATTTGAATACTCTCCTCAAGAAGAGAGTTTGCACATACTTCTTAATTTTAAAGCAGGACTGAATTGCACTTTCCTGCCATGTCCTGACTGCAGATATCTGTGTTTCCCTAATAAATGTTGTGTCATTGATATCTGAGCATTGAGAAAATTGACAGATTTAGATATAGTAAGATTCAATATTACAGTGAGAAAGAATGAAATCCTGAATATGAATTTTGACAGTTAAGCACAGGAGGAACTTAATTTTATGTGTGTTTTTTTTTTTTAATTGTATTTTTTTAATATTCTTTGATGTGCTTGCATCTAAAAACTTTTCCTATGTGTTTTGCTAGGTTGGTAAAGTGAAAGCAATGGTTTCCAAGCCTTTATTCATCAAAGAAATTTCTTTTTTTAGGATGAGATGCACTCCTGGTATTGACATTGGGACAGCTTCCAGTTTGCCTTATCACAGAGCAGAATGAAAGTCTGACCTTGCCAACTCCTTGCTTGACACACTTAGGAAACAGAAGTGCCTATTTTTAATTTCCATGTTTTATGCTAATTATTACACCCATCCTTGTGCTCAATGCAATTATATGTGACACAGAGCCAAGGCCTTGTCTGCATCCAGGTTTTGAGAGGTGTTTCAATCAGAAAAATACTTTGAACAGCAGGAATGGAAAACTAAATCCAGAGTCAGTAAATCTTCAGGGAGGTAAAAAGGCTCAGTGTCTGAGAAGAGATGGGAACCAGAGTAACCTGTGGGCCCAGTGGGGAGCTGGAGTTGCCCAGAGGTCAGCAGTGCAATGTGCTGGAGACACCTACAGCTGCTTCAGCTGGTGAGAAATTAGGGACCTAGCTCCCTTCCCATTTTCCTGTGGAAGTGCCTAAAACTGCTGATATGAGAGGGGTGTTTTGTCCTGTTCCTTCTGAACCTGTGCCACCAAACAGCTAAGAGGATGGAATTAGGTTAGAGAATAACAGCAATGAGAGGCTCTGTGTGTGCATGTTGGGGTGCTCCTCTCCAAAAGTGAAGCTCTTGTTCTGTACTTACTCCCAGCTGGTGCCTGCATTTCTCCCTGTGTTTTTTTTTATGCAAAACATATAACCTGACCAAAACAGAGTTGTCCCTGAAACTCTTTTTTTCCTACTCTGTTGAAGGCTGCAAGATTGTGTCCCATCTCATATTTTCCATTTCTAAGTTATGTCTTCAACTACTTTCTGTTCCTTAGCCCTTGTTTGACAGAAATGATGAAGAAACACTCTAAGTTGCTCTTGTAGGGGGAGTCCTCATGATGCCTAAACCCACATTTTAATAGAAGTGATGGCTTTGGTGGGGCCAGCTTTAATTGCAAAACCTCAAATGTCCTTTGAGCTGGACTTTGGAAACCTAAGTCTCTTGAGCTGCAGGAATATGAGATTATGCCAATTATAGGTGCACATCACAAAATCCAGGAATAGAGTTGCAGCTGTAGAAAAGGGATAGTCTTATCCCTTTTCAAGGCATTCAAAACTATTTAGAGAGAATCTGAAGATTAATGGTTTAGGGTTTATAAGCAGAAGAAACCAGATTTCTGAGAAAGAGTGACATATATGGTTCTAACTACATATCTATTTACCTATTTTAAATTATTTTGAGAAAAAATGTCATCTACTGGTGAAGCATCAACCTTGGCATACATAAGAAGTCAATAATGTTTACAAGAGAGTGTCAAATGATTTGTGCCGTGTCCTTGAGAGCATCAGACAGCAGTAGGTGAAGAGACCTTCTGAGATCTTCAAAGGGATGTCAGCAGATTGGGCTCTCAATTTTGATTTCAGAAGTTTAAACTCTCATGGAAACATTGAAATCTCACTGGGACCAGGCTTTTGGCATCCATCTAACTATGAAAATGGGATCTGCGAGCCTAAATTCCTCCTGTGCCTCTCTTCCTGAAGGAATCTGCTCTGGACAGTAGTGTGTAAATCGTTCACATTTTGCCAAACTGGTTTGGCTACTCGAGTGCAGTATGGGATAGAGCAGGCTGGTACCCTACACATGGCCTAGATGTTCTACTGTATTTCACCGCTTTGCAACTTTCCTACTCATACTGAGGATTAGAAATCAATTGGACAGCAGTATTTCTGATTGTACTTAAAAATCAGGCTTTGTGAATCTTAATGTGACTGGAAAGATCCATGGAGACATATTGTCAACTTTACTTTTTTCTGTTATTCCACTTAGCAATGATTAAGATCCATTCCATGAGATACGGATGATAATTTCCCATCTTTTATCACAGCGTGAAATTTCTATTTAGGGCTCTTTTGTCCAGTTCATCTTTATTTCACACAAGATAACTGAGAAGACCTCCTAATTTGCTTTTAACATCAAAATGATTGTCAGCCTTAAAAAAAAATATATATCTGGAAGAGAGAAAATTGAAGCAAGGAATCAACCCATAATCTTTTTCTATGAATGTCACACTGCTGTGAAAAGGACTGAACTTTCTTAATGCTTCATTTTTAACAGAAAGCATGACAAAAAGTTCCTATCAGTATTTAAACTGCTAAGATTTGTCAAACACAAATGGGAAAATTGTGTTTAAATAGCAGTTTCATTTTGTCCCTAATGATTATGGCAGGATTTTTTTTTGCAAAGAGGACCTCAGCAATAATAGATCATCTCTTTACTGAGTGACAGGAATTCTTTACTGTGCCTGGTGATTTCAGGTAGAGCAAAAGCCAAACTCTCTCTGTGACGCCAATAAACAGTGTGAATGCCACCAGTCTCCAGATCACAGTACTCAGTGTGAGGCTCACACCTTCCCCCCTGCTCTGACCTGCCCTGGAACTTCCTACCTCCCAGCTCTGGGGGACAGGCAGCACTGTCACGCTGTCCCCTCAATGCTCTGGGTGCTGCTAAAGACAGCTGCCCTGCCTGGTGACCCATGGTGGGACCACAGGGGCTCCTCCTGTCACCCCACAATCTGTGACTCTGGGCATTGGGCCCAGAGGTATGTGAGAGTGCTCTGGTTTTGCATTTGTTGCCTTGTAAATAGTAGCTTGCTTTCTGTTCATTTTTTCAAATGTGTCAACTGACAGAACAATAACAATAATATTGAAAACTACTTCTCTCTGAAAACTTTTCAATAGAAAGATACAGCAGAGCAGTGAGTCAAAATAAGATATCCGAATTGCACCTGAGGGACAGAAGGATGGGGAGCTGGTGGGTCATCTTTCCCTGACAACCAGAAACATCTCGAAACAGCTGCTGTTGAAATGAAATATTGGTTGATCCTGGCCAAGAGCCAAACACCCACACAGCCTCTCGCTCATTCCAGTCTCCTGTGGGGCTGGGAAGAAACAGAAGGAAGGCAAGACTAATGCATTGATATAATGACAGTTCATGGTTGCTTGGCAAGACAAATGCCATGAACCCAATTATCTCCCCCTTCCCCTCTCCCCAGATTTTTACTGCTGAGCACAGTGTCCTATGGCAAGGAATACTCCCTCCATCAGCTGAGGACACCTGTCCTGGCTCTGTCCCCTCTCAGCCTCTTGCTCACCTCCAGTTCACTTGTTGGGGATAGGGATAGGAGAGAGAGATAGTCTTGGCAATTTGCAAGCACATAGCCAAAATGTTTTGTATCAATTGTGTTTTAGCCACTAATGCAAAACGTGATGAGGGAAGATAACTCCTTGCGTCATGTGATGCAAGTTCTGAGCTGATGCCTTGTGCTTGACATGGTGTTATCCAGAATGTCTTTTCCACAGGTGAGCTGATGTTCTTAATTTACCATGTGTGAATTCATCATATCTTCAAAGAAATCAGCAGATCTGCTGTGGAGAGTCAATGTGCAGTAAAGCATAGGTCCTCATATAAATATTATGCTACAATAATAAGTATACTTATTGTTCTACTACTGTTGTTGAAGATAGTTTTGGATTATAGCTTGCTGCATGAGGAAGACTTGAATGCACTCACTTGTTAAACAATTTTTCTTAGAATTTATCAAACAATTTTTGAGAGAACAATCTTCTCCGAGTGTGTTTCAACAAAATTAGAATATGTTAGAGGAGTGGCAGATTTCAAATACATAATAACATTTAAATAACTATTAAATAATTGACTTAAACTCTTCAATCTATTGAAACATTTAGTTCAAGATCAGTTATGTGAGTTTG
>JAYDZK010000113.1:10912071-10985751 GCA_034509185.1 Euphonia xanthogaster
AGGAAGGAAGGAAGGAAGGAAGGAAGGAAGGAAGGAAGGAAGGAAGGAAGGAAGGAAGGAAGGAAGGAAGGAAGTGGTGGAAGGAAGGAAGCTGGTCACAGGCAGGGAGCTGGAGGCTGGGTTCATTCTTTGCCTTCTCTCCTGGTGGCCTCAGGGCAAGCCACTTGCTTTGCCATGAGCCCCCTTTATCCAGAGGTAAAAGGAGAAAATTTTTACCCACATTTCAGGAAAACTGGGAGGCAAATGACACTCTCAGTGATGAGACCCTCCAAGCAGAGTCACACAAGGGCTTCTGCAGCCAGACTGGAGGCTGCAGTCCACAGCCTATCATAACTCAGCCTTCCTTCAGCATGTGTAGGCATTTGCAGATTATTACTCAAAGAACAAGGCTCTGCCAGGGAATTCATTGTGGTTCTTTCCTTGAGATATACAGGAATTATTTCTCATTGATCATAACTCCTAGAGTATTGATCATTATGTCTGGTTCTGGCTTACCCCTGAGGGTCACTGTATATGGGCTTTGTTTTATCTTAGATGGCCATGGTTTTATTTTGTCTGGCTGTATCTTTCATTTCAGCTGAACTGTGCTGATATATCCTGTGTACATCCTGATTCAGAGAGGTCTTCTCAGTTGTGCTATTTAGAGGGGGATGGGGCTTGTGCTGCACAGGCTGCATGTGGCAGCAGCTGGGTACACATTTCACATGGAGCTTTTAATGAAAACTCCAATAAAGCACTTCTGACACTAAGTACCCTCGCAGTTTTCTTATCAAGATTGATAAGGAAGATGAACTGGTCCTATTGATTCAGTCAAAATAATCTCTTTTACCACCCTCCCCCATCTGTTCATAGTCATATTACAAATGCTTTAGCTATATATGATGCTGAGCTACGTCAATGAATTCCTGATTTCTGTGATCATCAAATGTCCCAGATTTGCTCTGCATTTATGAAGGCTCCTCAGTGGCTTAGCTGACCTGGGTTGACTTGGTCAGCTTGTGCAGGCTGTGTGATAGGCTCCTGGGCTCAGAGTGATTATTTGCTGCCTACTTCCCTCTCCTCCCTCACCCTGGCTGGAGGCTGATTGCTCTGCTAATTTCCCAGGCCCCACAAAACATATTTGCCTCCACGCTGTTGCTTCTGTCATTAGTGATCATTTACTAAATATCAGCACTGTGCTGGCTGCTGTGTGAAGCAGACTTTGAACATAGTCTCTGTGTGCCAGACAGAAGAATGATGAAACGCCCCAAAAGATACAACAATGGGATTTAAAAAAAGAGAATTTCTTCTCTCACCCACTTTTTTTTTTTTGTGCCTCACAGTAAACTTTGGGCTTTATGAAAACGGTAGCACTGCCTGTGCTGGAGTTGGGAGGATACAGCATAACATGAAAAAATTAAGATGAGAAAAAGGTGGAATGGGAGGATTGATTAAGGTCCCTCTTTGGTAAAATTTGGCATTAGGTTTCCCAGTGACCTCTTTAGGTTTTAGATTTGGCCCTATTTTTATGAATGGGAGATCTGTTAAAAAAAACATATAATCAGATTTTGCTGAATTGTTCATACACCCAGCATATGCTCCGGCAATGTTTAAAGGCTGTGGTAGATTTCTCACTTATTATTTTTCTGGAGTGGCTAAATGCCAACTGAATGACCTCCACTGCATCTGAAACTCTTTTACTAGGGACCACAAAAGTCTCCTCATAAAATTTGTTTTAAATATTTTCAGTGAAATTTTTAGTCCTAACTGGCAAAGATGAACTGTTTGGAAGTTCACAGATTTTTTTTTTTTTTTTTTTAAGATTGAATTTTTATACACAAAGATAGAGTTTAAAATGGAGGAAACACACCCAAGTTTTATTGGGGCATTTGGGGGTAATGGAAAGGGACAAATTTAGAGACCAAAAGCTGTGATACAAGTTCTTCCATAATGAAAAACTTTCTGAATTTGTACCTGAGTACCACTATGGGATCCTGTAAATGAGATTAATCCATGTTAAATATCTCAAAAGAAATGTGTAGCCACAGTAGGAAGTACAAAGATCAAAGTGAAATTTATTCTACAAGCTCAGTGAAAAAAATTGGTCTGTTTTCTCAATATATCCCTTGACTACGGGGAATCAATCAAACAATATAATGTATCTTTTTATTTGTTTCAGAAACCCCTGGAGTGACTGAAAGAAAATAGAACACATAAAATAAGCATACTATTGAAAAAGGAAACGCTGTCAAATCCAAATGCCTCAGCTCCTCCAAAAAGTAAGGTTTTCTATTTAGTAGGAAAACATTTTGCATAAAGATTTAATTAGAATCTTTAAATTTACATTAGTGTGCTAATGTTAGGATGCTAATATATGGGCCCCCTCTATTTGAGGTTGATTCATTGCTGTCTGCATTCATCTTGCTCTAAAGAGGCTACCAATAGGTAGCATTTCAATGAATTTAGAGGAAACAAGCTTCTCCACTGACATGAGCAGTTGTTCCCTGAAGGAGGCCGTGCTAGGTTGCCAGCTTTGCTCCTTCTGCATACTGCTCTGGTAATGAAGAATGTCCACAGCAATTTTGCAGAATCATTCCTAAGTCAATACTGCACCTGCTAACAAATACCAGAAAGGAATGGTTGTTTGTTTGCCTTTTTCCTTTTCTTTTACTGATCATTAATCCAAGAGCCTTCTTCCTAGAGAGGCACACATAAGCTTGGCTGCAAGTACTGAATAATTCAAAAAATGAAGTAGTGTTCACTTTGCAGCCTCGTGCCTGCTTTAGGACAAGCCTCAGGTGTCAAGCTGTTGTACACTACAGATATTAAATTAGCACCAATGGGTTTTCTTTAACTAGATAAAAGCTCTGTAAAGCCACCAGTGTCTAGGAAAGGCTAACTCTGTAAAAACACTTTTATGGTCTCTATAAAAACCCCTAGATTTTAGATTAATATTATGAGTTGCCTCTCTTTAATAAAATCAATCCTTTATCTGAGAAATGTCTTTTCAGTTTTCAGTTTCCTTGCTTTATCTTGCTTAGGTGCATTAAAATGAATATCCTTTGGACACTGACGGTGGCAAAGCCCTTGTCACATACAATTCTCCTGGATGTTGGAGGTCCACTCTCTCTGCAAAGCTTAACCAGTCTTTGAGCTCTTGGGTAAGTGCTCAAAGCAGGGAGAGAGCAGTGCTTGCTCAAATCCCTTGGCCATCATTTTGAAAATCTATGCCTGTGTGTTTATGGTTCTCATTAACGGTCTGTGCTATTAAGCGCCTTGCCCGTCACACGTGTGCTTTGTTAGACAAAGCAGGGAGCAGCCAGTGTCCAAAACAAATTTAATCTATTCTGAACTGCTGATCCCAGCAAGGCACAGCACGACTCAACTTTCTGAACCACTGCAGAGCAAGGCATATAATACTTTGTGTGGCAATTACTACACAGACATTGGATTTTTTCCTTTCTTCTTGTTAAAGATCTTGCTGTCATTTGCTGTAATGATTCTCAAATTTGGTTGTAATCTTTCTAATAAACTTCCCCTTGGCTGAGAGGGGTGGTAAGGGAAGCTGCATTTCAAGTTACCCTATCCTTCTCTGGGCTTCTTCTCAAATGTGTGGTTAGCAGGGATAGTTCTCATCATCCAGGGTGGCCTTGTGCTAGGAGAGGCAGAACCATGATTTCCCCTGAATCCCAATTATCACTCAGGCACCCTCCAAGCCATTTGGGAGTGGTATGTGCCTGGCACTAGAGTTAAAACTGCCCTTCCCTGATTTTCTGTCCCTTACTGGATAACACAAGGAATTAACACAACAATGCTGAAATAAAGAGTTGTTTTTTTTTTTTAATACCTGCCAAGAAAATGCATGTGAAGGCAAGAAATCAATCTTACTTTTAGCCCATTTTCTAAATCCCAAACATTGCTGTCTCATCACCTTCCCCTCCACTCAAGAAACTCCTAACCAAGTGTTCACACCTAAAACCTGAGAATGCAATTTTTAAACCTTGTGACAATACTCTTGGGCAAAACCTGTTGCCTCAGCAGACTTGCCTTTAAACAAGGACTCAGGAGCATGAGGCCATGAGGCACTGTGTGGGCTGTCCACAGGACATCCTCCACAGGCTGACCTTCCCTTGTGACCATTCCTCTGAGAGAGGTGTAAAACATCTGCCTGCAGTTAAGTGCAATGTCACAGTTTTCAGTTAGAGCTCAGATTTCTTACAGCAAATAAAATCTTTTTGAAGAATTCCTCATCATGGGAAAGTTGTTTTAAGTGATTTATTCTCAGGGCAGTAAAATAAGAGCTTTTTGTGAAGAAGAAAAGAAATAAATGGATAAAACCAGTAATTAAGTTGAAAATTATTATTTCTATTTATTTATGTACTTCCAGAAAAATATCAAAGCAATTTACCTACAAATTGACCAAACCCTATAAAATTTATGTAAGATATGTAAATATATTTATTCCCATAAATTGATCATTAAATTCAGAGACAATCTGCTCCAATATTTTCTCAGGTAAGTCAGTGTCAAAGCCAAGAAATGTACAATTCTTCCTTTACAGAGAAAAAGAAAAAGGCTAATACAAATATAAATGTGTTTCTTTTTACCAGCACACTGTACTTGAGGAAGGATACCTCAAAGTATCTCTAAGGGGTCTGGCATTACACATCTGGGCTCCTTTGTACAGCTGTGGGGTAAGAAGAAATCTCCTGAAATTCAGACAGCAATTTTGGTGAGAAAAGAGGAATACCCAGCTCCATACCCAGCTCTCAGAATATATAAAAACTGTCTCACCAATCTGTGTTTCTAAGGTAATCACTGGTTGTTCGCTCACTTGTTAAGCCGCACATCACCTAAAGGGCACTCCAATAAATTACTTTCAGCATGTTTGTCTCTCCTGCTCTGCTCACAGGGATCCTCAGCCAGGAGGAGCTGGCACACAAGGCTTGTGCTACCCTTTTCAGTCTATGAAATTGTCCTGCCAAAACCTGAGCACAAGGGATACACAAAATTCTTGGACTCAAGAATTGATTAATATGGACAGCAAGGTAAAACATTCTGCTTTATTTCTGAAAATAATACAAGCAAAAAAATGAAGGATTTCAAGGCTGTCTGCCATTGCACCTTTGTCTTCCTGTCTTTCTTCTTCCTTTCTCCTCCTATAATTGTTTAACCATTTTCTTCACTTCTTCTGTCAAGTGAATCTGTACTTTGCCTCACAGAGGCATTGCATAGGTGGTCTGGAAACCCAGACAAACTATTGTACAAATTGAAGGCCGTCCAGTTTCTGATAACACCAAAACTAATTTATTTTTTGTTTATACTCCACTACCTTTGACAAAGCTTCCTCTAGAGATTTATATCTCCATCCTTACTGCCTTCCAACTGTTTGTCATTTTTTTTTGCTTTGCAACTGACAAAAGGAAAAAAAACCCACCCTGACATCAACCTTGGAAGAGGTACTGAGTACAGAAGGTTTTTTTTTTCTGATGTGATAAAATCTTGCCTAAAACCATGTCCAACCTTTTCAGCAGAAAGTCCAGATGGCTTTGCAGCCTGTACAACAGACTTTATTCACTGATGCTTCTCTAAGTGTCAGCAGGGTGTTGTCTTCCAGAACTAGTAAATGTGCAATGAAAGGCAGCTCTGAGGGGAGAAATAAACACAAACAAAAAACCCTCTCACTTAAATCCCCCTGCCTCCTCCCAAAAAATCAAATTAATCTGAGAATTTCTACACACATCTGACTGAAAGTTGCCTCTGGGTGGAGAAAGGCTTTGCAAACAACTGGAGGTGTAAAGGATGAGGTCGCAGCTCAGGCAGCTCTGGGGTGAGCAGTGATTTACACTCCCACTGCTGGCCTGGTCACCCTTGCCTGCACTGCAAGTATTTCATCTACAGGATCAGGACCCTTCCCGAGTCTGTATAGGCTTCAAACTGCAGCACCTCATAATGCTGTTCTTGCTGTGGTCAAATTAGCACAAAGGAGCATTCATGAGATGAATGGCAGGCAGGGAATGGGGAGAGTGAAGGCTCAGGGATATGGGGTGAGTTTCTGCCCCTCTGCCTGAATCCCTTGCAGCCTGATGATGCCAGGCATGCCAACAGTCCCTGCCTCAATTTCCAGTCTGTAAAATGGGAACACTCAAGAAGTCATGCATCTGACTTCTTTGATACAGGTGAGCGTCAAAGTACTGAAAAGGAGACTCAGAGGTGACTTTATCCCTCTCTACAGCTTCTGAAAGGTGTTTGTGGTTAGGTGGGTGTTGGTCCCTTTCTCCAGGCAGCAACTGACAGAACCAGAGGACACAGGCTTAAGCTGCACCAAGGGAAATTTAGGTTGGATATTCGGAAAAAGTTTCTTATGGAAAGGGTGATAAAGTTCTGGAATGGCCTGCCCAGGGAGGTGGTGGAGTCACCATCCCTGGATGTGCTTATAGAAAGACTGGATGTGGTACTCACTGCCATGGTTTAGTTGAGGTGTTAGGGCATGGTCTGGACTCAATGATCTTGAAGGTCTCTTCCAACCCAGTGATTCTGTGATTCTGTCATACTGTTTTACTTCAATTTATGGCCCAGCTCTGTCCTGCCCACCCCTCCACTCTGCACAGCACCAACTTTAGGTGTAGGCAGTACAGGATGACAAGCAGAAAAGCCACAGCCAGCACTGGCTGTGTGGCCAGTGAGAGCAGCTGGATCCTGCACCCAGCAGCAGGAGCACAGAAGGTGCCTACACCAGGAGAAAAACTGCTCATTCTTGGTACCACTTCTGAGTCTTGAGAGGGAACCAGGAAGAATAAAAAGCTCCAACTGCTAGCTCATGCAGCTATTGTCATTTTAACCACCACCTGTGATATGGTTAACGCTGCAGCCATTTCACTGCTATTCCTGATTCTGGTGGAATTGTGTGGCTTTGTGGCTGGCAGCAATCTTGCTTCATGCTGTGCAGAGTTTATCCCAAGGCAGGCATGTTCCAGTGCACCTTGGTATGACAGCAAGGCAAAAATAAGTGTTAGCAATAGTGGGGAAATTCTCAGAAGTAAAAAGAAAAAAATAAAAAAGAAAAAGAAAAAACCTGGTGTACAAAAAGCCTTTCCAGCATGTCTCCAGTTTTGTTTCTTGTTGACACACTATTCTTGTTCTGAGCTGACAGCTGCAGTCCAGCCTTTGTCAGGTAATTAATCTGGGTAGTTCACTTCCACAGGTGAGTAGCAGGTTGGCACAGTCTCCTCTAGCAGTGGTTTGTGGGTTTGTTTTTTTTCTCTTTTCAGAACAGTATGGGAATGAAAGCGTGCTGGTATGTGTGTATGAATATGGCACACAACACGCTGACCTGGCCAGTCATTTGCTCCTTTCTCACTGCAGAGTTGTATGCTGCAGGACCAGCTCCTGTGCTTTGCAAGGTGAATGGAAGGAAACCTCAGACAGGAATTTGAAAGCATCAGACTTGCTCCCATTGATTACAGCTGACAAAACATCAAAAACCCCTGGGTTTCTCTGCAAGCCTGAACACCGCTGGTCTGAATCACACAACAATGTCTGTGTATGTTTAGAAATGAAAGTGATTAAAAACAAGAAAAAGACACCACGAGAGACAGAGAGAAAAGTCATATCTCTTAGCAGGGAAATGGTGGCTGATCTACTGCATTTTAACATTTAGTTAATTGTGAAGTAATGCAGCAATAATAACATGTAAGCATGTAAGCACATTTTCTTTTATGCAATTCAGACAGTGCACTACAAGGTCACTGAGCTGGGAAACAAAATTCTGTGGGTCTAGTGTCAGTTCCAAGATATCCTTCCACTAAAGACATACACCCCTGGGTTTCTCTGCAAGCCCTCCCTGGGCATCACAGAGCCACTTTCCTCTTTTTGATGGTTTCTCACCTCTCCCACATTGTGCCCCAAGATATCTGCCTTGACAAATGGTTGGGTAATACACCACTGGACAACACAATTGTATCTCAGTCTCTCTGTCCCCCATGGCCACAGGCTTTCTTTATGTCTTAAATTCCTTCTCCCTTAGATTTCTTCGTCCTTGTTCTTATAATCCATCATATTCTTAAAACCTAGCCTGCATATTGGACTGTTTTAGCTGAGTCCTAGGGTACCACACCCCTCTGTTGCCATGGGCAATCAAGAGATGGTTCAGTTCAGATTGTGCTATGAAAGGATGCAATTTATGTCACAAATGTTTGTCTCCTTGATTAGTAATACAAACAGTGTGGTGAACTGTAGCATGTCTCTGTCAAAGACAGCAAGCTTTAGTCTGGAGGGGCAGAGTGCTCTGATGGAAAAGCGGTGCAACGATCCCTAGGGAGAAAGCTGTCCTGGGACAAACTAGTTAGAAGAGGTGGATTTAGAAAATTGAGCATTCTACACCTTTTCTTGAACATTTGGGGTTGTTATTTTGAGGTGTGCATTTATGTCCTACCCTCATTTCCAGTGGTCAGTCCACAGAGTCATGCTAGACCCCTGAGTGATGGCCATATTTTGGTCATCTCTTCCCATAAGAGATTATTTCTCCCACTGACTGCAGGATGAGTCCTGATCTACTGGCTCAGCAGCAGATTAAATTGGCTGTCTACCCCTTCAGTTTGAGTGCTGCAGTAATATTGAACAGGTAAGAGATCAGAATAAAGTGATCTCCTTACACCTGGAAATGGAATAAAATCCCCTCACCTACACAGCATTTAGCTCTACATTCATCACATTGCCATCTTTTGTAGTGAAATGTTCAGATCCTATTGCAATGTCCTAGATATTAATTTTCATTGCCAGTAACAGGAGTCCTGTGCGCTTAACACTGTCCTTGGAACACAGTAAAAATATGTTTCAGCAGCTAATGAAATTATCACAGACCCTCTGACCTGAAAAACAAACAGCAAGGCTTACCCTTGCTGGCTAAAATGATGTGGTGCAGCTGTATTTTGTCACATACTTTATATATATCTGAGCATATATATATATATATATATATATGCATATGTCATGCCAAATTGTAGATTGCCATTTTATATATATTAAGGTGGTTAAGGAGGCTTTTTATAGATGACATTTCCATCACATTTCAGCAAATGTTTTCCTAAAATCTATGCTGTGTATCATGTATTTTATGGTTTCTTTAGCACATATAGGGTTTAACTGTTGGCAGACTAACAGCAGCTTCTAACAGAGATGTAGCAGTGTTGCCATTTTTCTCTAACCAAACTTTCACATCTCAGACTTTACTATTTATTTTTTGTCCTTAATATTTTTTGTCTAGCTAGAACTGAAAAAACCTTCAAAAAGAACTCTAATCAAAGAGGTACAGAGAAGTTTTTCAAGGCAAGGATGATGGCAGATCTCTCATGGGACAACTGGGAGCATTGAGGGAAATTATTGTCATTTCAAAATATATTGCCATACCACAGAAGAGGACAAAACATGAGCTTCCCCTGTGTGTTTTAAGTATCAGGCTTGCAAAGGGAGGTAGTTGGAGGTCTTTGAAGAGCTTATTCTTACTGCAGGCACAAATGGGATATGAAGTTGTCCTTTTTTGTAATGAGATGACAAGGATGTTAAGCATCTAATGCTTTTTGGTATAGGCATGACAAAGGACAGATGCTGCAATCACTTTGTTGAAACAGCTACGGAACTCCTGTGCCTCAGTTTCTCTACCTGCATTCATCTGCCTGCAGATCCCCGAGGATCACCTCTCTCATGGCCTCAGTAAGCAATCTCGGGCAAAGCAAAGCAATTACAGTGTTGGCATGTCAGCAACATGGGCCAGGTCACCAAAGAGACAAAACCAACATTTATTTCCTTTGCAGGAGTGATTCAGCTATAAAACCAGTAATACAGCATATTCAACATCAATGGGAGATGACACCCCAAACATGTCCTTCTCTCTGTGTCCTCCTGGGTTTAAAATAAATGGGCTATGGTGCTAATTTTGCCTTCTTGCTTGCCCTACAAGGAAAGCAGAGGACTGCACGGGCTATCAACACCTTACAGGAGAGGGACAACCACTTTTCACTATGTAGCTCCATCAGTAGACACTGGCTTTGTGTACTGGCTGGTAGAAAATCATCATCTGTGAGCTCTCCAGGGACTTCCACAGCTGTCCTACCAGAGATACAGCAGACTTTGACAAGATGTCACTGGTCAGAGACAGCCCCACAGCAGCAGTATTTGGGCATGGGGCTCCATCACAGCCAGCAACCAGTGCCATTGAGGACTACTCATTTTAAGGAGAAAATGGCTTTCTTGGCCTTAAGGAGACTGTGGGCTGATTCGTGTTCTGGTTTAGTGTCTGGCAAGAGTGTTTTTGCAGCTTGCAGCAGCTTCACAGGCATACATGGAAGTGTCAAAGGCCAGGTTGGATGGGGCCTGGTTTGTGGGTGGCATCCCTGCTTATGACAAGGGGGTTGGAACTGGGTGAACTTTAAGGTCTCTTCCAACCCAAACTATTCTATGTTTCTATGATTCCACATCATGCAGAATACAGGAGGAGCCCTTTTAGCTGCTGATCTTTTTTTTTTTTTTCCCTTGGAAAGTCGAGGATGAAGGAACATTCATAGCACAACATTTTTTAACAATCTCTGAAGAGATTGGCAAAGCCAAGAAACACGACACTATCTCTGCTGACAATTTTAGTTTAGAATTCTCAAATGTAAAGCCCAGCTCAAAAGGCATGGACTAGCATTATGTGAAGAAGAAATAAACACTTACTAAGGACTGGCACGTTTGTGCCACATTTGGCAAAGGAGCTGCAGCTGCTGACATCCTCAGTTAGTAAGAGTAGGGTGAGCCACATCCATTTGCATGTGGCAAGCCCAGTTGTATGTGGCTGAGACTGCCATCTAACATGCTTCAATTTCAGTGGAGAAAGCACTTATAAAAACAACTCCTAAATCCACCACCACCAATAATTTCAGGAAGTTTTTCCTTTCCCCCTCCCTCAAAGCCTTTCTGCTAGAGTGCAGTGATGGTACTAAGGAAAGAATTCAGAATCTGAGCCAAACTTTGCCTCAGAAATCTATTGAGACTTTTACCTTTGCTTAAGCAGGCTTTGGTTTAGACTTCCTGTGTCTTTAAAAATCAAACACTTCTGCTATTTTATGAGTTCAGCTTTTTATGCAAAGCTTTTAAAATTTTTTCTTGTGCATTTTATTTCATTTTACAGTGGTAGAAATTTGGAATAGCTAGTGGCTATCAGTGATGCCTACTAATGCATTTTTTTCAGGCCAACTAGAATTGATAAATACCTGTACCATGTCTTTTGCTAACTAGTACTATTTCTAAAAATCTCAATGACTAAAAATTAGTGACTCGGAACTTACTGCAGGGGATTGCAAATAGCAGCTCTCAATTAGAGATTGCAGAGAGACTATAAACCATTATATGAAACAAGGGGTGGGGTATTGAAACCGACTCACTCAAGAAGAAAAGACTTCACAAATGTCTCTTGAAAAAAGCAAGAGGAGATGACAGCCAATAACCCTTGTCCCCTACCTTTCCTTACAGATTTTTCCCTTCTTCCTCACGCACTTGCTTGTTTACCATTCTTTTTCCTCTACAGCTTTTTACTGCTTTGTCTGAATAACACTGATGCTCTTTACAAAGGCTTATCTTGTTACCACACACAAACTCCTTCCCCTCTTACCCTCCAGTGGAGTTTTTTCTTTTTTTTTTCCCTTCTGCTACCACTTCTAGTCTGCTTGGAGTAGAGGAGGATCTTGAGCATTACAGATACATGGGAAAGAGGGGAATACTGTGATGCTGGATCTAGGTGGTACAACCTGGTGGTGGACAGAGACAGAGCCTGCCACACATGGAGCCAAGGATGGTGCTCAGAGTACACACTGGAGAATGTGATCATCCCTGTTATCAGGCACAAGACATTTCCAAACAGATTGATATCATGGGTGTAGCTGGTCCTCAGAGGAGGTCTGCCTGTTAGCCCTGGCTTTGGATCACATATTGGATGAGGAGGGACAGCATGTAACAGGAATTAAGCTCATTTCCTTCAGTGACTTTTCAGCTTTACCCCAATTTCAGAGCCTGCTCACAGTCCCTCACCACCACCCCTCGGTGAGCAGAAAAATAGACCAGCAGCAGGAAAGTCCTTGGCTCCCTTTTTATTTTATTTTTTAATGCTAGAGAAAGCTGGCTAGAAATGAGGAAATCACTGCTCTGAGGCTTACAAAAATTGGAAAATTATGTCCTAAATCCTCCCTATCGTGCTTTGTGTGGGAAACAAGGAAAAACTTTCAATCATATTTGAAAATTAATAAGAAATAAAAGTCCTGAAGTCCAAGATAAGTGATGTGTATATGGGTTAGATAGGTGGATGGAGGCAAAGGGGCTTTGCTGAGACACACTGCAAAAAACCTTGTATTAAGACTGCACTGCACAACTTTACCAATTTTACTTTGTTTTCAGCTCCCTAAGACCCTTCTTTGACTTTGCCCGAGGAGTGCTTGGCTGAGGAGCAGAAGGGGCTGCTGTACCAACTGCAGAGTGAATCAAGACACTCAGGGTCCAAGTATGGACAATTGCACGGGCAGATGGGTGCACATGTGCAAATAACAAGAGTTTGGCAGCAGCTGGGAAATGCCCCTGCTCTGCTGTATGGATCCTCTTGGATCTGCAGGCACATCCCACCCCGTGGGTGCTGCTCTCCTACCCCTTCCCACACGCCTGGGCACACACTGTGGCTGGCTGAGCGCGAAGCAGCCGGGTGTCACCTCCACCAGGGCCAGCGTTCCCAGTGCCTCCCAGCAAGCCATACATCATCAAATATTGACACAGCTCCACTAGACTGCCACTGCTGACATTTAATGTATAGCTTTAGGTGCTCTTGCTTTAATTCTAAAGGGTCAATGAGGGATTGAAGGAAATGTATTTGTCCTGTCAACATGCTTGAAATGGCCAGGGGGGAACGACAGGGCTGCCAAATTTCCACCAGCTCTTTCCTTGGCATTGCCCACTTAAGAGGATGGAGGCCAGGATTTTAGTCAGCAAGTGAATACTGCTGCCTGCCCTCCAACATTTCAAATATTTATCATGTTAAATATCAACTTGGAGAATATTGCGTTCATTTAAACTTTTCACGTTCCAATGACTTTTTATTATTTCTATAGACCAAAATAAATGAAGAAAATGTTTCAGACTATACATGAAAGCATGTAAAAATCAGTAACTGGATTTTAAAAGATCTAGACTGTCTTGAATACATTCATTTTTCAAACATTTTTCTCTGATCTTTAAATAGCTTTTCTTAGAGCATAACATTTTTTTTGAAAAGTCAAATACAGAGCATTAAGGGTATAATTACCATTTTAATTTAACTCAATCATCCTATCTACTTTGCATAGAAATTACAGCTTTTATGTTAGGATTTTGGGTACTCACAAACATTCAGGAGTAATTAATGCTAGAGATTTTCACTGTATATGAACTTTGCTTTGTAGCACTTGCTCCCATGGGCTTCATTCAGAATGTGTAAATATATCAAAATTTATGTTCATGATTTTCAAGCAAAAATCTTTCTACATAAATATCTGTAAAGCTAAGACAAAAAAAAAATCAAAACTCGACAATCTTGAAAACCAAATGTATGTCTCCCTCTTTAAATGTGATCCATTCATGTGAATATGGGCAGATGAAATTCAAGTGGCAGCAGTGAAAAAATTCCCTCCAATCACTCTCTGGCTAGACTCAAGGAACATTTCTGATAATTTTACAAATATATCTGGAGGTATTTAAAATTCAAAATTTTATTTTCAGACATCTCCTGAAAATATAATCTGTTTTTCCTGTTTGAGATTTTATTTTAAAAATCTTGTTTTAAAAGATTTATTTTAGAAAGTGAGTTTACCTCACTAATTTGCCTGCTGTATCCCTCTGCATTTACAAGTATATGAATGGGTGTGTGTGTATATATGAAATTGAGCAAAATCAATTACAACAAAGCTGCTTTTCATATGGTTAACACCATGATATCAGAATTAAGCTACTTCTCCCTTTCAATGCCAAAACAGAAAGTAAAGTATTTTATATATATAAATACATGGAAATAAAATAATCTTCCATTTATAAGTGGGCACTGTTTCTTTCTTTACTGACTTTTTTTCCATTCCACATGTCAAAAGACTATTCCATGCTTTTGTATCATCCTCCACATGTTTTTTTCCTTTTTTTTTTCAGTGTGCTGGAGCAGCAGATGCCTTTTTTCTTTCCTTTAAAAGCATGACAAATTTTACAGAGGAGTCTCACAGAACATGTCCTCTGTCTTTGTTTGGACATTAATGTTATCATGACTCTTTAACATTTCTGGCTCAAGTATTTTAGGGAAGAAAAGACTATTCTCACAAGAACAAAGCTCTGGCTCAACCTGCTGTTTTTCACCCCCCCGAAGCCACTGTCTGGGTAGTGCAGTGGGCTCTTCTGCACGAGGAATTGCTTTTGCCTTCAGTGAAAGCTTTGCATGAAAACCCAGGCAAAATCAAACCTGTTGTCTGGGAAGTGCTGCGGGATCTGGAGGGAAGATTCATGATGCTTATTATCAGCTGGCACTTTAGACAGATGTCTCACACTCTCAGTTGCGCAGCCACAAGTAGGCTACACCTGAAATTCATGTGATTAAAGCATTTATGCCAAATCACATTGGGCATTCTGCATATATATATGTGTAAATAGCTCAAAATTTTTTGATGGATGAATGAAAAATATTTTATTATACCCATCAATGGTATAAAGTGAAGGTGAATAGCTCTCACACTTGGGCTGTTCCGTGTTCTTGACAGTTTTGCAAACAGCCCTCTCAATCTCTCTCTCTGTCCCTAATCTTTGCCAGATAAAACTAGGATCCTGAAGTAATTGTAATGCTGGTATCTGAAAATAAAATAAAAAGAAAGGAGATGTGAAATGGGAGGCAGAAAACTGATTTTATCAGAATCATCCAGCTGGCCTGAGTCGGTGTTGACCTGCACATTGTATAGTCACTTACCCCAGGGCTACAGAATTTCATACTGCCTGGTGCCAGGATAGAATTCAGAAATGTCTAAACCCATTGATTTCCTATCAACTTGAGTCTTGTCCACACAGAAAACTTGCACCTGCTGAATTTAAATCAGCTGTTAGTTTCTGTATGAAGCTAAACCAGTGTACGCCCGTGTGTGGCTGTGCTATTGTCATGTACTTACAAACCAGTGGGGAGACAGGAGCGCGAGCTCTCTTCTCCCCTCCCCTTCTCATTTTTTAAGAGTCAATCATAATTTCACCTTCAGGCTCTGGAAAGCAGAAATTGGGCTGACAAAGATCTGTTATCATAGAGGATGACTCCAGTTATGCTGCTGGGCAGGTTTCTGTGTGTTTGAGCATTAGAGTGAGGTGAAGCAGAGATTGCTGCCCAGTGGGAGCTCGCCCAGTGCACAGGGACTGGGCAAAACTGCCTCCTGTCCCCTTCCTGTCCCTGCATACACACACTGCTGATCCAGCACACCATGGGCAACAGGAACAAACTAGACCAACTCCAGATGGCTTACACCATCCAGCACAGCCTTAGCTAGGCATTCTGCTAGGTAAGACAGAGGCATAGACTAAGCCAGGGCCGTGGCAGAGCCTGTCCAACCTGTGTTCCTGTCCTGGTGGGAGTGGGCTGGGCTGGAGCCTGGTTTAGCTGGTGTTTGTTATAGGAGCCTGCTCCTGTCTGCTGCCAGGGCCCTCACACACACTTCCATGGCGGCATTCAGCCAGGAGCTGGTGGGGAGAGGGACACAGAGGGGACTGCAGCCCCTCTCAGTTGCCACAGAGCTGCTGGGTAAATGCTGGACTCTGTTGGAAATAGGCTTAAAGCACATTTTTCCTCCCTGGAGCTACACGGTGTGGGTCATAACATGAGCTGAGTGATGGTCAGACCTCCTCTACCAGAGCCAGCCATGCTGGCTGGAGATGTCCCCAGCAGCTCCCCAGCAGAGCCAGCTCTGCTGGCAACAGACCAGTCCCTGTCCCAAAGCACAGCCTTCTGTCACCTCCACTGCAGGCACTTAGTGCACTCCTGCTGTGGGTCTCAGCAGGAACAAGATGTGTTTGCTTTTCTCCTCTTTGAGTGGACACTGTTTTGTTAATCTATTGTGTCTGTACTGGGTTTAAAGTAGGTAGATCTGCTCATCTGCATTACAAGTCTGCTGCTGATCTCCTAATGAAACAAAACACCTTGCATTGAGTCTCTGGAGTACCAGGGGTACCTGAGTTTTTGTATTGTATTTATAAAGTTTCTGAATATTCATGCCTTATCAAAAAAATAGGCCCTTTTCTAGATAAATTAAGATACTCATCTTAATGGGTTGATTGTGATCACTCAGACCTATAGTAATGCCCCATTAAATTTCAGGAAAGTCTCAGCTTCAAACTTAGCTCTAGGTTCTTTGCTACAGGAATGAAAGAGCAATTCTAGAAAACATTTGAAATAATTAATTTTTGTTTTTATGTAATTTGAAAATTTTAAAAGGTCCAGGCTAAGCCCTCAAAGTGCATTAAAAATATTTTCCCTGAAACAAGTCTGGACTGCAAATGAACCCTGGTCCCAAGAGTCACATGGAAAACAGGATTTATAGTGAAAATACTAGGTCAGCATAAACAATAATGGTGCTGTAATGATGCTGAGGGCTGGATTCGTTCTTCCAGTTTGTTTCTAATAGAAAGAAAAAAAAGATGCTTATATCCTTACCTAGAGAAAAATGACCATAGAACAAGCAATAATTCTTTCATTCTGTTTTGGTAATATCTTCAATTTAACAACTGTCTGTGAGAAGGAGTTTCTCACAATGAGTTATTTAGTCACTGTGCCATCTAGGGTACAACTGTCATTCTGAAGGGAACGTCCATGCTATGATTTGCTGTCAGTCCGTTGTACACTGTAAGTCCATTCATTTTTCCCCCAACAGGTGAAGATAATGATATGATACACAGAAAAGATAGATGATAAAAACAATTCTTTAAGGGGAAAAAAAAAAACAGACAGAAGGGGTTTGGCAGGAAAATATAAAATGTTCCATTCTTCCTTTTAAAGTACTATAATAAAACATGTCTGAAGTGAAGTACAGATAACAAAACAGCAGAGCATGGGTCTGCAATCCCAGCATGATATCGCATAAGGAGCAATCATGAAGCATTCCCTTCACAGTTGCCTGTCACACATTATTAACAAGAGTGTTTAGGACTACTGAATAACCATGCTAAAGGGACATGATCCACTTACAAAAAAGGCACTGTATTTTTATCAGTTGCATTTGACTTGACAGCATTATAAGTAATTTTAAACCCAAAGATTTTAAAGTCAGAGAGGGCTGTTTTGTTTTCCTCATCCAGCTTCCAGCACAGCACTGACCATGGAAGTGTTGTCATGTTGAAAGTAGCTCAGTAACATGCTGCTGAGAGGAAAGCCAAATCAAAACTAACCTGCTCTATCCTGCTCATGGCAACTGATAGAGCTTCCTGAAGACCAGAGAAGAGCAAATGTCACTCCTGTCTTCAAGAAGGACAAGAAGGAAGAACCTGGGAACTGCAAGCCTTGCAGTCTCACATCAACCCCCAAGAGGGTAGTGGACAAAATCCTCCTCCAAAGTTTCTCCAAACATGAAGGACAAGAAGGAGACTGAGGAACAGCATACATTGATTTATGAAAGAGCAATTGAGCTTGAGAAACCCTGATAGCCTTCGATAACGAAGTGGCTGGCTTGGTGGATGAGCGGAGAGTAGTGGATGTTGCTTGCTTGGCTTTATTAAAGCCTTTGACACCATCTCCCACAGCAGCATAATGCACAAGCTGACAATGTATTGGTTAAGTGGTTAGTGGGCAGTGAATTTGACTGAAAATTGGCTGAAAGCCTGGGACCAGAGGGGTAGGAGCAGTGCCACAAAGGCCACTTGTAGGCATGCCACTGACGGTGTACCTAAGGGTCAACACTAGGCTATTAACATCTTCATAAATCATCTGGATGATGGGGCAGTGTACCTCAGCAAGTCTGCTGGTGATGCAGCTTTGGGAGGAGTGGCTGATACATCAGAGGGCCATGCTGCCATCCAGAGGGATGGAGGCTCAACAGGCTGGAGAAATGGGCTGACAAGGACCTAATGAATTTCCCAAAGAGCTATGTCATGTCCTGCACGTGTGGAACAACAGCCCCAGGTACCCAGATCGACTAGGGGCTGACCAGATGAAGAACAGGTTTGCTGAGAAGAACCTTGGGGTCCTGGTGGATAACAAGCTGCCCATGAGCCAGCAGTGTGACTTCATGACAAAGAAAGCAAACAGCCTCCTGAGCTGCATTAGAAAGAGCACTGCCAGCAGTGCAGGGAGATGATCCTCTCCTCTGCTCAGCACTGGTGAGGCACACTGGGAGTGCTGGGCCACCCAGAAAAGGGGAGAGATGGACATACTGGACTGAGACTGACAAAGGGCCATAATCAAGAGACTGGAGCATCCCTCATAGGAGGAGAGGCTGCAAGAGATGGATTGTCCAGTCTGGAGAAGAGAAGGCTCAGTGGGATATCATTAATGTACAGAAATACCTGATGGGAAGGAATGAAGGGCCAGACTCTTCTTGGTAGTGCCCAGAGATAGGACCAGAGGCAATGGGCGCAAATTAAAACCTTAAATTCAATCTGACTTCAAGAAGCCTGCACAGAGAAGTTGTGGAGTCTCCATCTCTTGTCATACTCAAAACCACAAGTGGTCATGAGCCTGGACAACTGCTGTACCTGGTCCTGCTTGGGCAGGAACTGGACTAGATGATCTCCAGAGATTCCTTCCAACCTCAGCTGTTCTGTGATCCCATTTATCAAAACCTTTTATAACCCACTTCCTACTTTCAACAAATTCCATTATTAGTGTAATTAGTGATCATATTTCTTTTTTTTTTTTTAATTGAATCTTCCAATAACAATCAGGGAGAAAAAAAGCTAAAATTAATAAAACAATCACAGGCTCTATCACCAAGATGCAAAGTGCTACATTTAGACCTATACTAAGCTCTGTGCCTAGGTTTCCTGTTGACAATATCCCTTTAAATTAAAAAAAGCGAAACTAGCTGGTGACACAGCCAGTTACATTTTTTGTCACCCTCTCTTTAGGCTACTCAGAGATATCTGCATTGACATTAAAAAGCCATTATAAGCAATTTAAACTCTGAATTGATCCTGACACATACATTCAGGTCTTCCTCGTATGTCCTTTCAATAGTTCTCTATTCAAACTGAGAACAAACATCACCCTATAAACAGAGGAGATAATTATGCTTTATTGATTAGCCCCTCAAGGTTTGAATGGAAACCAGGCAGCTTTCTAAGAACAGCCATCAATGTGGGTTTTAAGTTACACTATCTCAGCATTTTCTTGCACAAATATCCCCAAAGTGTAGTTTTTTAATATGGAACCTGTACCAAACAAATTTTTCCCACTATCTTCAGTGAAAGCCAGCATGCCAATGCAGATTTATAAATGGTGACTTTATATACCTCCCACAGTTGTGTCCCTGTGCTATTGCTACGGGTTTACCCTGGCAGGCAGCTCAGTCACACACAGCTGCTTCCTTCCTCTCTCCCTCCCAGTTGGATATGGAAGAGAATCAGAAGGGTAAAAGTGACAAAATTCATGGCTTGATTTGAAGACAGTTTATTTGGTCTAATATTAAAGCAATGCCTTAACTCTTGAGTTTTCCCCCTTCCTCCTTCTTCCCCGGGCTGCTATTGCTGAGTATGATGTTACACAGTGTGGGACATCCCTTTGGTCAGTTGGGGTCAGCTGTCCTGGCTGTTTCCCCCTCCAATTTCTTGTGCACCCCCAGCATTTTGGTTGGTAGGGTGGGGTGAGAAGCAAAGAATTTTTATGCTGTGTAAGTCCTGCCCAGCCAAAGGTAAGACATTGGTGTTTTATCAACACTGTTTTGTTCAAAAATTCAAAACACAGCTCCATAAAGAAAAAGCTGCTATGAAGAAAATTGAGCCTATCCCAGCCAAAAGCAGACACCCACTCAGTTTCCTCCTAACATTGGCTCATTCATCTCATGGCTCATTGTGGACTTCCCCCTTTCCCTGAGAAACTGCAACCCCCTTCACAGCTGCCAAAAGCAACAAGTACTCCTGTTTAATCCAGTGTCAACATTGATTGGCTTCAATTTTGCTAAAAAAGGATTTTAACACCTGCCCCATCTATCCTATAACAAATGTACCACAACAGATTCATCAATGGACATCTGACTAAGGATATTTCCAGTTTACAGCTGAACCTCTAATCAACCATTTCTCAACCTTTCTGCTTCTTGCTAATAAAGCCTGTCAGCAATCAGAACTAGATATGTTAGAAAAAAAAGGATAATGTAACCATTCTATGTCTGAGTTTATTTTACTGTCTGAGAAAAGGAGAAATAGCTTTGTTATGATTACTGACAGTCTTTTGAACTGGCAACACGCTGCATTGAGAAACAGTGAAATTGTTCACAGCTGTTACTACACTACATTTAAACTCTGGTGAACACTTTTGGGTTACCTACACAGGTACAAATAAAAGAAGCACTGTTGTTGTTTTTTTTTCTTGCCTGCTTCCTTGGCTCCACCAAGCAAGCACTGAGATGACTGCCCTCATAATTGCACTTTCAGGTTTTATCCCAGACCAATACATGGGCTCAGCCTCTCCATCCACCAGGAACCCATCACCTTCTGTTCTTCAGGCTCAAATTAAATCATACCTCTAAAAAAGAGAGTGCATAGACCCCCTGCACTAAGAAGAGAAGAAATAAGACAAAATGGAGACACCATAATGTCTCTGTATGTCTTGCCACCATGATGCCTGGCTTGCTTGCTGCTGCCTTGGGGGTGACTGCATTGCCCCCTGTGCAGGGCTAGTTTGGGTTGCTCTTGCTTCTTCAAAGTCCCTATTTTTAAACTGTATAGATGAATGAATGCCTTGAGATATCTTATGCTATCAAATATAGTTGAACAGTCTCAAGGATTGCTAAGAGCAGCAGAAAGCTGATCACAGAAAACTAATTTGGAAAGCAGCCTGAAAACATGCACAGAAATCTCTTTTGCAGAATATTCACATCACATGAATGGCTGCTACCATGAAAGGAGATAAAAGGATGAGCAAACTTCTCTGACTGCTTCATTGACCCTTCTAGATTCTGCACTGCAGTCGCTGCAAAAAATGTATGGAAAAATGTGCAAAAATATTTAGCTGATAGCTCCATACCCTAAACAAACCACAGAGTTCCCGTGTACTTCATTAAACTCACATAAAGAAGCCTAACTTTGGACTTGCATAGCAAATGGTCCCTCTGCAAATGTTTTTAGTTGTTTTAAAAGCTTTCTGTTCATAAAATACAAGATGAAAAAAAGAGAACATTTTGTTGTACCTAGAATTATCCCACTAACTAAATGTATGAAAAAGCTGTGATATACAGGGCACATTTTCCCCAGTGATAAAATAAGAATGACCTCTGTGACTTCATTTAGGTTCCACCTCTCCTGAGTTACGAGCCACTCCTCACTTATAAGGTATATCCCATATCTCACTCAAATCCTCAGTGGACCACAAAACTCCCTTCCAGAAAAAATTATGCTTCCCTCACTCTGTGGAGGATTACCCATGTCAGGCAAAGTTATATTATTGTTTTTAGTGCTGCTAGGAATTACTTGCAGGATGTTTCAGCTCATTACCTCAAGTTTTCATCAGCTGTTTTCCGAGCGTGGTAACCTTTGTGATGCAGGTACTGTGTATATCTACAGTATTGATTCTGCTTCTCCTGCTACATTACATGCACTACATGTAAACAGAAGAGTGTTTCTCTACCAGCTGGTAAGGTGCAAAATGGTAGCTGATCTTGCAGCTACAAAACACAGATAAAACCTTGAAGTAATCAGCTGAACTGTCATGGAACTAATTCTATGATATAGTGGAAGCAATTATTTGCACTTATGTGTCTTATTGGAAAATACAATCAGGGCTAAACCAATCCTGTTAGTGTTGTCAAGGACACATTTAGCTCCAAATGCTCCCCTTTTAATCAGTAACCAGTTATTAATTAATTAGGTGGTGATCATGTTGCTTTTCATACATGTGTATTATTATTGCACTCGATATTGTGCCTCTGCACCGATCGCTGCTAATTTGCAGCAAGTGCAATTGCGGTAATGTGCTCTAATGCCAGCTATTATCACAAGGATGGGGCAGCTGACATTTAACCTAAAATCACACTGAATTGTTCTCACAGCTGCCTCTTTGCAGCTCCAGCCTGCTGCTGCCTGGCTGGGCTGTGCTGGGAGAGAGGAGATCGCTCCTGATAAAGGGAGTGTCAGAAAATGGGAACCAGCAGAGCTGGGAAGGGAAATAAGGCTGAGCACTTCGGGAGACAACTGTGAGCCTGTGCCCTGGCAGGGGCAGAGCTGCCCACTCCCTGCCTGCAGCCAGATTGCTGCCTGATGCCAGCAGGGAGAGAGGCAGCTCTGAAGCAGAGGAGCAGGTAAGCAGAATATGCAGCAAGTCGAGGGTGTCTGACAGCTCCTGCTTGTCAGCTGTGCTTCAGGGAAAGATGTAGTCCCTCTTTGGTCACAGCTCTGCAAAATCATCAGTTTTAATGGCGGGGGTGAGGCTGCCCATGGAGAGCAATTTGTTCACAGCTAATACAGAAGAAATCCTTTGTCCTCCTAGTATTAGTGATGCTTAGTTATGCTTACTAAATAATGTATTTTTTCAGATTTTTCTTCTGGTCTGAAAGCTTTAAGCAGGACCTGATACCAGCTGTGTTGAGAGAGAAACAAATACTAGTAGAAGCCAGAATTTATCTGAATTGCATTTAATAGAGGCCAGAAGCAGTGAGCTAAGGATATTCAGCTGAAGCAGTTCAGTCAGAGATAGCTCAACTTTTTAGTGCGCTTATTTAAATAGAGAGGCCTGAACTGGAGATTAGCTATTTATCAGCTGCAGGATGGAATGAGAAACAGCTGCAACATATTTCAGTGTAAGTTTTATTTGCTATAAATCCACAGGTTCAAATTCTGCTCTGGTTTATGCCTGTGGGAATATGGAATAAAGGTATTATCTGCCCACATTGTTTTTGTGGCTTCATGCCTATGTATTTCAGAGAAAATTTAGTTTATATTGGTTCAGTTACTCACCATAATCTCCCAACTACAAAAAGGATTTTTAATATTTGCTATGGTAGCAGGTATATGTGCAAAAATAAGCTCCCAGAATACAGTACATGGCATAGGTGGCAAAACACAGCTCAAATTACTGTCAAAGAATTTCCCTATGCTTGCCTTTGCAAGGATTTCACTTCAAGACTGTGCTGCAACTCCAACAGTTTCCTTCCCACACTTGTGGTTTTTGCTTGATTTTCACCAAGGGGCTAAATTCCACCCCTCACTCCATAAAAACTGTTCACAGGTCCTTAAGGGAGTCATTTCTTTATTATAAGCTTCTATTCCTGACTCCAGCAAGTGCCCTCATATCTGCAGCTGGGAGCAGCCCTGCTCCTGCATAGCGGATAGCAGCCTGGCAGAGGCAAGTGGCCTGTGCTGATCCCCCTGTTGGCATCTCATGGTTTGAAAGGGAGGAGAAAAACCCAACTGCTGCTAACCACTACAGTAGGAGTGCTTAGTTTGTTTGGATCAATTTCTGTCAAAGGCAGCCTGGAAGCTTTTTTTCTTCTTCTTCTTTGTTTTTTTTTCTTTCTTTCTTTCTTTTTTTTTCCCTCCAGCTTGTCTTTGCAAAGTTTCCTTCTTTCCCCTCTGCTCAGTTCAGCCTCATTGGCTGGTTTATCTGGTGACCTCTTGTTACCAAGGGCTCCCCAACACTTCCCTTGGATTTGCACAAATTGCTCCTGGTCTGCCATGGGGCAGCTTTGCTCAGATATCTGCCAGATTTTAGCTCTGTTACATGGCAAGGATGTTAGTCTGCCTGTAAAGACTATCTAGTTTGGCTTGCTTGATTGATTTTTGTTATATAAAGGAGAACATTATTTTTTTAACTTTTTTTTTTTCTTTTGGAGAGAGGAGGGCTTAAGATCTCTCTAAGTTCACAAATGTCCAGGAAGAGATGCAGGCGAAGATATAAATTTAGGCTCCAGCCTATTCATAAGGGGAAAACATTCAAAATATCTATATCAAAGACTAGTAAATTTGAAAGTCGTGTTACCTTTTTTTTTCATGAATCTAGGATTTAAAAGAAAAATCTATGTGCTGTAGCTTGTCAATGTTTTGGGGAATGCTATTAATTTCTTCCCATCAGTGTTCTCCAGAGCATGGTGACAGCAGCAGCCTGTTCCTCTTGTACTTTTATCTCTCTAAGTCAAAATATAAAATATGCAGCTGCATCCTTTTGCCCTGCAAAAGCAGAGGGCATGTCCTATCAGTAGTATTATGATTGTGACCAAAAATATCCATTAAATAAAGGAAAATAAAGGAAGGGAAAAATAATCTTTTCTTGACAGTTCATATGGCAATACTTTGTAGCTTTGCTTTTAGATTTTTTTGGGTGAATTTGAGTAAAATAGCTTATTTAGCAAAAAAAAAAGATTTTATTATGTCTTGCTCTCCTGTCTAATTAATAGTCAGCACCAGGTGGAAGGGAAATACAGTCCACAGACTCCTCCAGATATGCTGAGATACTTGCCAAAGTAATTGTTGATAGTTTAGGCTATGCCCAAACTATCAGAGAGCCATGAATTATGATCAGCAGGGATTTGCTTCAGCACTGAAGGCGCACTTTTGAAGAAGTCAGGCACAGAACCAATGGCGATATCTTTATGTCAACAACTCATGTCCCTGTTGTGGTAATGTCCATGTAAATCCATACAGGAAAAAATCCTGATTGGATTTAATTGAGCACTGAAGGGAGAACGTGCAATGCCAGCAAAATATGACAGTGTTTTAATGTGTTGTCACTCCTCGCTGGGAATAGCAAAACTCTTGGGCAGAGCTGCAAGCTCAGTTATCCACAGGAATCAATATGCCATGGCTTTTTTAGGTTTTCTTCAGTAAGAGCTGATGACTGCCTTTAGCATCTGTGAGGGTGTTTTCCAGACTGGTGACCCTCATGGATAATTCCTCTTCTCTCTATGTGATTGTCTTATGAGCTGCTATAAACGTTATTATTGGACACTTTTTTCATGCTGCTTTCCAAGCAGTGCCTGCTAACTTTTGACTCATACAACAGTTTTAACAGCTATGAGATATGTTTCTTTTTTTGTGCAAATTGCTGATACTCAGGCACAAACACTTCAGTGTTTCTGATTTGTGTCCTGTAGTGTGCATCAATCAGCACATCTGCCCTTCATTGCTGCCATAACCATGAGCTTTCAAGAAACTTGACTGCTGTCTTACCAACCACTGCTCTCTGCTTTTTCTTTTGTCTGCTCCATGCTGAAGGCTGCTGGCTTGGTTTGCAGAGGGTTTCTGTGTAGCTGGGTCAGGATTAAACAAGCATTTCTACTCCTCTCTTGGACACAGTTTCTCTGCAAACACCAGGACAACCAAGGCCTAACAGTATCTTTGTGATGCTGTCCTGAGCTGCTCTCCATGGGATGGATGCTCAAGGGGCATTAGGCACTCAGAGTTAGAATTACTTGTGTGCATTTCAAGGACAGTAGAAGAAAAGAGAGGTCTCATTCAGGAGTAATGAGTTTATTCTCCAATATCCCTGTGAGGATTATTCCTTAAAAGTACAGGGCAGAGTTGATTTGGATAAGAGCTAATTATCAAACAAGAAATGAAGGCAGGGTAGCTGTCTCCACCCTCCCCACCAGACCTTGGGGACACACATTGTTCCTTGTGTTTAACCTATTAAAGCAATGACCCACATAAGAGGGAAAGGAGTTGATTATAATTATTTCTGTGAGCATTAGTGCCCAGTTCATAGAGGATGGCCCAAAAATAGGAACTCAATAAGAGCACTCATCAGGAACAGAAAACTTAGAGATCATGGGATGCTTAGATTATTTTTCTGAACAAACCAAACTGCATTCATTTTGTTAATAGACTGTATTTGCTCAGAGAATGTACTCTTTCCACCTATAGTTTTTAAAGATGAACTGGATAAAGAGAGCAAGAAGAGACAGCACAAAAGGAATTGCAAATTAGCATGGCTTCAGTAGCATGGGCTCATTTGGATGACATCTCATTGTAGCACTGATTTTAAGGTACCATTGTGTGAATTCAGGTCTGATTATGGGGCTGGTGTCTGCAGCAGACAGGATGACAAGTAGGTTAAGAGCAATCATGCTTAGGTATTTTCATATCAAATGCCTACCCTGGTTCAGAAGACAAATAGGAAATAACTGCTCGCTTGGAAGTAGGTTCTGACTTGTCAATTAGAAAACTAGAAGTCTGAAAAAGGAACATGAATTTGTTTAAAAAGTAATAATATTGTGAGATACTTGCCAGGGTAATGAAGGTATGAAAGGTAGAGGAGAAAAGTTTAATGGATGCATTAATATTTTATATGTCTTAGAATAGAGTCTAAGAAGTTGATGGATATCATGAGACATAGACAATGTTGACTGCTTTCACTGAATAAAATGTGATGAATGGAGATGGATAATAATGGATAAATAATTAACTTTTCCAGTGATTACATATATTTATCTCCCCTTTCTATTTCTCATAAATTTGTAAAAATATTTTATTTTAACAAAAGCTCACATCATGCATCATGTATGTGCAAAAAGAAAAAAAACCAACACCCTTGCTCTAAGGTTTTACTTCCATTAAAAATCCAAAGTCACTAGTAAGATATTCATATTAAGAGAGCACTATGTGAACAACAAAGGATTTTACTATCTCAAAGAACTTCAGCCACTTCTCTCTGGTTGTATAAATGTCTAAACACATGAATCAAATTTTACATCCAGTATAACAAGTCCAAAGTCTGTTCTGTCCATTACTTCTCAGCAGTCCTAAGATTAAGCCCTAAATACTTTCCCCTTTACTGAATTTTATGACCTGCATAATATTTTGTGTGTGTGTATGTACATAATTATTTCACATTGAACTATGTGTGGACATTTTAGCTGAGATAACGGGGCAGGAGAAATGTTGGTTTTCTCCATGACTACTACACAAATTCACTATTTAAAGGCTAACATTTGAGAGAAAAATAAAACAGAAAAAAGATGTTCCCTTTTCAGTGGGAGGGAGTGGTCCCTATGCTACGTGTGGCACTGGGATTACAGCAGCATCTCTGGGAGGCTTTGAGCCACAGCCCTGCCAAGGTGCATAGGCATTTTGTGCTGTTAGTTTTCCCTTCACAGGACAGCCACAGGGCTGGCACAAGGACCACAAGAGGGAGGTAGTCATCGTAAAATAAATGCTAGGAGCTTGCCTCTGGTACTCCACATAGAAGGAAAATTCTGCTTGAATAATTAAGGCTTCCTAGATGTGAATGCAAATAAAAATAGATAAAAAACGTGGTTTTGGCATGACTTTAACGCTCCAGCTCAAACAGAAAAGGCTTTTCATGGAAGTCAACCAAAGAAAAATTCACTCTGGGCACTTGTATTACAGCTCTATTTAGTGGAGCAGAATGATCATGGCTGTATTTAGTAGGTAATAATGAAGCATCATAAACAAAGTCAGTATGCAAGTCCAAGATTAAGTGGCAGCTTTAACAAGGTCCAGCTTGCTGGGGGCTTTTTGAAGTGTCCCTAGCTCACTTACAAAGCCAGAAAACAACAGAAGCAACTCTGACAGCTGTGAGAGTGTCTAGTTTAGAAGGAGGTTTTATGTCTGGATGACACCAGACTGGGATTCAGCTTTCATGTACTAACTAGGTCTGCTGGTTGCTGGAGCCCTAATCATTCTGCACAAACTGTCTCACCATAATGAGTTGCACAAATAATAATTCTTCACAAATCAGATCCACACCATCAGCTTCATGGATAGACAAGGCTGGTTTATTGAGGTAAACAGCACAAGTCAGCAGAATCCATGCTGGGCCTCACTAGACATGTTTAATATGCAATCTAGAATCTGAGGGAAGAAATCAAATGCTGTTTCTGTGGATGCATGGATGGTATGAAGTATTTTGCACAACTAAAAAGCTAAAGGAGCACCCAGCATCTGAGTTAGATGGTTAAATCTGATTTACCCTACTCTGAATGCACTGTAATCACCATGGACCCTTACAGTCTTTATAAGGGAAAATTAGATATGTTTGATTTTCCTTTCTTTTAAGAGGAAGAAGAGGTTTGGATTGCTTGTAAAATTAAATTACATAGAAAAATACCTTTCAGCTTTATAGATTTTCTTCCTTGAAGATATAACAATTATTTTTTTCTCTTCTGTAAATTAAGATTGGCCATTCATTAACTAATTATCACGATTATTGCAGTTCTTCTAAGTATTATTAATTAGGTGAGTGGTACATTTAGAATTTAACATCTCATTTAGGAGAGTTTTGTTTAGCATACCTAATGCTCTGAAAGCCCTGAGCATGCTCTACATCACATAGGACTTAAAGAGGAGTGCAGGGGCATCTTTTGGGGATTGGAGTTATCTATGGCTGGGAGTTACACAGTACAGCAACTCAGGAGCAAAAGAGAGAGGCAGGGAGTGTGGAGATGGATACACCAACTTCTTTCTGCAGCAGAGAACTGCAGGGTTATTGGAGCTCAGCTGATGCAAAGTTATGTGTTGTTTGGCAGTGATGACTGGTTTTTATGTGCAATCCCTTAATGTGTCTACATATATGTGCTGATGCTGTGAAAGCAAGCAACCAGAGTCCTTCCTACCCTGTTAATTTATTTCCTGTATTTCCATGTAGGTAGCCATTCTGCATCTCTGCATGGATTATATGCATTAAAGCAAAGTAATTCCTTCATCTGAGACTCGAGCTGTAATCTCTCTGGGGCAAGAAATATCTTTTATATTGCTCTTGTATGAAGGGTGAGGAGGTGGTCCTTGTTACTCAGCTGTGAGCCTAGAAGTTACTACAATCCAATTAGCAGCCCAGATAATAACAGTATCCAGTAAACTAATGCTGTGCCTCTAAATTGGTTCTTTTGCCATTGTTTTGCTTAAGAAACTCTAATCCTATAAATTTCTTGATTGCCTGTAGCTCTGATTATAAAAGCAACTTTCCCCACCTACAGTGTAAGAAATAGATGGCTGAAAATCAGATATTATTTGCATTGCAAAGGCATGTCTCTGGTCCCCACCATTTGTCTTTCTAGCATTCTCCTGTCAGAAGCTACATACACACCCTTATAAGCTGTTTCTCTTTGTGCAAGAGAAAACAGAGAAGTTTATAAAACTATGTACCTGCTCATTTAACTAGACAAAGCTCTTCACAGAAACCTCTTGGAACAGCTTCTCAAAGCTCAATGCCTGCTCCATGTGCTGCTGCTCTTCACACTGGAGCCAAATATATCACTGCCAACCTCGGTCCTGGCTTAACTGTGACACAGGCAAGAGGCCACAGTTGTGAGGAAGTCGGTGAATGAGGATAGTGAGAGAAATAAAATCAAGGAGACAGAAACAACTGACTCTGCATGAAAATGAACCAGCTTTGCAACAACACAGGGAAACAGGTTTCTGGAGGGGAGTGGGTGAGAAGTGTGGGGTATGTGGCCTTCCCTGACATGGTGGTTGTTCTTCCCATGATGATGCCACGTTGTCACCAAGGTGGCACTGAAGTTAACTGGTGGGAATCCTTGACTTGCTCAAAGTAAAGAATCACTGCAATGTGGGATTGAGGTTGCTTTAGCCTGCAGGTGAAGCTTTTGGCAAATAGGGGATTTAACTGGATCCAAAAGGTTAGCTGTATTTGCCAAAGAGAGAAATCCTGCTTCTTTTTGATGATACACACACAAAACACAATGAGGTTTTGTTAAAATAAATAGACAACCACTGCTCCGGAGAGGCTGGATGTGAACGAGCAACAGCAGTGTTAAGCCATTTCAAAGCAGAGTGAATGTGATTTTCACACCTATTCTTTTCTAATTTAGCTTCATTTGAAATCCAGGCATTCCTCTTTTACTAATTTGTTAAGGCAGTATTAATTAATGCTATTGCTCTACAGCAGTAAGGATGCCATTTAGACTAAGACAGGTTAGAAGGACTACAAGATTAGAAAAAGAATTTCAAGTTGGTCAGATGCAGCTGGAGGCCACCTTGATCTCCTGAACTGAGCACACTGCACTTGGAAAGCCTGGGAGTGTGTGGATGAATTTATACCAGAGCAGACTCAGCAGGGCTGGTTAGGTCAGTGCCCTCTGATGCTGCCTCCTGTATTGGAATGTAAGAACATGAGCTTCCAAAGTGGGAAGAAACAATTGTCAGATTTCCATGAAAGCTTATAATTGAAGAAATTGCATTTTATTTGATGGAGAATATGAGTTCAGACCAACTATGTCAGGAAACAAGGAGTAATATTTAGTGAATTATACAAGGTACAGTGAAGAGCTGTAATTTCCATTCTCCTGATTCTCTTTATGTCTGCCATGGGTTTGGTAGCTCTCCAGGCTCCTATCTTAGCTACTCCAATTGTGCGCCCAGTCTCTGACCATCAATAGTATTTATCTTGCACTTCAGTGCCTAGCACAGATCAAACATCTGGTTGAAAAAGAACTGTCAGGTTGATGGGCAAATCTTGTGACCATTTCAGGTGGTTCTTGGGTTATTTCAGCTGCCTTCTCTTCATCCTATACATGGGCAAGTGCACACGTCTCCCAGTCACTGTTATACCTGCATGAGACTCACAGAAGTGGATTGATACACTGCTGATGGCAGTAAAGAAGGCATGATCTCAATTATCTTGGTTTTAAATTATGAGATTAAATGTTTTTTCTGGTGTAAATTGTAATATGCCTTTGTTCACCTTTTGTGTATAACTTTGCAGCTAGCCCAAACACATTGTGCCGTAACCATGGGAAAGAAAGTCAGTCACAGCAATGTTCTTTTAAGAAAACACTGGTATTGTAAAGTGCTCAGAATTTCATGGTGTGTTTTCAGTAAGTGTTTTCATGGTGAGAGGCAGCTGAAGAAGCAAGCTGGATTGCAGATGACCCAGGGAGTTTATCTATTTCTGGCTTTGCTATTCTTGTAGCCCTTTGTTTCACGTGAATCAGAAGAGATCAAGGTGACAGGGTTTTACATCCATGCTGTGCATTTCCTGGTGGTTCAGGAAGCCTCCTGTGTAGACAGCACCTCTCAGGACAAACTGAACAATACAGAATCACAGAGTTAAGAATCATTAAGGTTGGAAGAGATTTCCAAGTCCAGATCATCAAGTCCAGCCTTTGACTGACCATCACCATACCAACTAAACCATACTACGAAGTGCCACATCCAATCATTTCTTGAACACTTCCAGGGCTGGCGACTTCACCACCTCCCTCAGCAACCCATTCCAATGCTTAACCACCCTGTCAGGGGAGGAATTCTTTCTGATGTCCAACTGGAACCACCCTGGCACAGTTTGAGACCACGTCCTCTTTCCTGTTGCTGGTTGCTTGGGAGAAGAGGCCAAGCCCCACCTGGCTACACTCTCCTTCGGGTAGTTCCTCTTATTGTTCCTCATTTGACATTTTACATTGAATCTCCCTTAGTCAGCAGAAAAGTGTCTGTCTGGCACATCCAAGGGCCAGGCTGAGGGACACCAAGTCCCCTGGGAGCCCTGAGGAGCAAAGCAGAAATGTCAATGGTTTGGATGCCCAGCTCATAAGGACATCTGATCTTTTAAAAAACTTTCTTGTACGCCGTGAAACCCAAAATTTCAGGACAACTGGACTACAGGTGTCATATGACTTTTGGCTATTTCCTGTTTCCAGTCAGGCTGTAACCACAGAAAGCCAAATTGCGGCCTCCTAATGCCACTGATAACAGCAAGGCAAACAGGAGCAGAGACATGCAAAATTGGAATACTCTCTGAAAGGACAAACACAGAAGAATAACACACTCCTGAATTCTACAAAATACTCAAAATATGCTGAAACTCTTGCTGATCTTGTTTGCCTGTTTTCACTACCAATGAGTTAGCTGTTTGATATTCTAACAAATACAATGATGTACATTAAAAAATGAATGGTTGCATTGGACAATTCTGTGAAGAAATTAATCCCTCCTAATATTTCAAATTCTACTCCGTAGCTATTTGAGTTTCATGGTGCTCTCCTGCCTTTAAACACTTATGGACATAAACTAAGACTTCTAAATAGGAATAGTTTTGAAAACTTGGCTTGAAGCATGTCTTTGAAAATGTGGCTCCCACAAGATCAGGGAGACAAGAAGGAGCTAAAACAATGCTTGGAGCAGAGAGCTCTGACCACAGCTATTGGGAGCTGCACTCTCCCCTGTGAGTGCAGCTCACTTCAGCTGACCAAAGACCAGATGAGCTGACTGAGGCAGGGAGCAAAGGCAGTCACTTGATGAGGTACTGCATTACACAGTGAGAACAGGAAAAGATGCTTCTGGATTTAATGCTTAAGCTGAAGTCAGTGGAAATTAGTCTGTTGGTTTCTGTGGAATCTGAATTATGATTTAGCGAGTAACACAAACTCAGGTTTTGTGTCACAGCTGCTAGATCAGCTGATGAGAGCAGCTTGTATGGAGGTCAGCAGAAATCAGTGTCAAGGCTTATCTCTCAATTAATGTGCTGAATGCTGGCATTAAAAGTAATCTTTGAGTTAGACAATACATAACCACTCAAGAAATACTGACGGAGAAAGTTCAGTGACACCTTTTCACTGACATTTATACTTCCAGAACAGTGAAGAGAAGAAGATAAGGAGGGCAGCAGTCTACAGAAAGGAGAAAAGGCCATAAAAAAGGGAAGATACACTGGAGAATGTCACCTAATGAACAGTTGGAGACTGAAGTAAAATGTGATATTCAGGCAGAAGGTGAGTGTGAAGCCAAGAAAGCAGGGAGTATTTCAGAGAGCTCAGGAACTGGGGCAATGATCCTTGTGGCGTAGTTTCAGAACATGACAAACCAGAGGTCAATAAATACATGGTATTGACCTGCTGACATACCCAGCAAAGTTCACTGGAGGCAGCAAAGCAACCACCAGAACCGGATTGCTTATAACCAGAATTCATTTGGGTAGGAAACACTAGAGGTATCTCATTTAAAACTGTGTGTACTTTGAAGGAGCACTGGAAAGGTGAAACTGTCATGTTGGCTAAGGTTTCCAAAATGCCTGCAAAGCACTCTCTTAGAAGATCACTGTTATTATTGAACTATGTTATTATCCCAAAGGTTCATGGAGTTTGCAACCTGGAAGTAAAAGAAAAGTGGAGGATTACGGTGTATTTAAGAATTTCTCACATTTAATGTGTTTTCTTTTTGGAAACATAGAAAGGAAAATTCTGGGTCACCAACTATAATTCCTGGGTCCTGCAGGCAGTCATGTTACCTAGAGGATTAATCTCCTATCAAACTCCTTGAACATATAATGACCATCTTTACTAATGTTAATGAGAATTGCTACTCATAATTTGCATTTACACACTAGTTAAAGATCTTGAAGTGTTCTTTTATATAATATGCTCATTTTTATTACAGGCATATTGAATTTAAATGACTTGCCTAGGGTCTCACAGCAAGCCAACACCAGAATGACTCTTAGTGCTCCTAGTGCTTTGCATTAAATCCTGGACATTAACAGCTCCCTTCATAAAGGGAGCTTTGTAGCTGTAGATCACCTGCTGGTGCTGATGAATCAAACCTTTTCTGGTAGTGCAAACAAACCCATACATTACTTGAACCCATGTAATGCTTCCCAGTGTCCGCAAATCCTGACTTCCTGTGAACTTAGAAAATTGGCACAAGTCTGAGTAATGCTTAGATAGTCTTTGGTGTATGACCAACTACAAAATTTTCATGTCCTGAGTATGCACCTCAGATCTATATTTTCTATATGAATGCAGCAGTAATCTCTACATTTGTTCCAGGAAAGCTTCAGAACTTTCAGGATACCTTGTGCTGTTGGAGGCATATGTGAAAACAAAAAACAAAACAAAAACACCCAAGCCCTGAAATCAAACCAACTAAACAAAAAAATAACCCCCAATAGTAAGACTATAATAAACAAAATTTCTTGACTTTTCTAGTGGCAGAATTTCTCTGACATAGGCACATTCCTCATCAGTGATGTCTCCTCTGAATAGCATGGTCCTCATCAAATATTAACTCCAAAAGGATGAGATGGAGCACCCCTTTATATAAGGGCTCCTCTCTGTTAAGAAAGATGCAGTACCACAGAATTACCTCAGTTTTCTGCTTGTATCGCTATTGTTGTTGTCTCTAGCAAAACGAAATGTTAGTTTTTTAATTTCCCCTTATATTTTGCCCTCTCCTCTATGCCTCCCGTGGAATGAGCTTCAAATTGTACCAAATGATTTCAGGATACTATTTCCAAGCTTTTGCCTGTGGGTCTTTCTATGGGAAAAGGGTTGTTTTACGGCACGACACTTGCTGTAACATGAGAGGAACCACTGGGTCAACCAACAAGAGCTACAGCAATACCGATCCCACTGATCGAAAGAGTTCCTCCAACGTGGTGGCAGCTACCCAGGAGCTCTCACCTGTGGCAAATGGTGACATTTACTCCTGCCGGGAATGTGGCTGGGCAGACGAATGTTAAAGAGGGCCTGCAAGGCCGCCTGCGCCGCTTGCCCCTTGGCCAGCTTCTTGCTACGTCCTGAGCCTTCGAACGTTCTCCCATCCACTCGCACGGCCATCACGAAGCTCTTGATGTGCTGCTTCTCCACGGTCTCCGAGAGGCAGACGTAGCGCAGGCCGGAGCGCAGCTCGTTGAGCAGCACCACCGGGTTCTTCTCGCTGTCGGCCTTGGCCGCGCGGTGCCTGCCCGGCTTGCCGTGCCCCACCAGGTCCAGCGTGTGGCACAGCAGGCGCCCGTGCCGGTAGGCGGTGGAGAGCAGCTCGTTGTTGACGGGCTTGTAGACCGAGAAGTCCTGGCTGTGTGTGGACGGTTCGAACTCCTTGAACAGAGTGTCTGGGAAGTCGGCCTGGTCGGAAGTGAAGTCCGTGGATGGGCTGATGCAGTTTCCCATGGCGAAGTGGGCTTGGCAGGCGTTGGGGAACTGAACGAATGACTTCAGAGCCAGCTCTGCAGCCCGCATTTTTGCTTTCTTTTTTGTGGGGCCCGTGCCTTCAAATGTAAGTCCATTTACTTCCACAGCAACAGCAAAGACTGGAGCATGCACTGGACCCGTCTGGGACACCATTTTATATTGTAATCCTGGTTTGAGTTCGTGTAGCTGAACCAGAGCGTTCTTTGGCGTCACTGACCATGAAACTTTCTTCCAGATAAGCTGAAGTTTGCAGAAATGGCTATTATTGCCTTCCTCTAAGGGTCTTTTCCTCTTACTGCTAGTTGTTCCCCCTCTTGCCCTATCAGTAGATGCTATTGGATGATCCTCCAGGTTGCCAATGTTTCGATTTTCCTTTACTTCTGCACTGCTGGTACCTGTCAGTAAAGAAAGGAAACAACTTGCATTACAATTGTCATCATCATAGCTGACATTATGCCTAGGGCTGTCAGAATAGCCAAAAAACCCAAAAATAAATAGTTGCTAAGCCATTTTTAGGAGTTTTCCTTAAATATCTGTAAAATGGTTGGTTTATTATTTCTAGCACAGTTTTTTCACATGTTCTGAATGTTTACTTGTCCCTAAAGGTCTGCTTCTATTAGTCATTAGCCTTCTGTTTTAAGAAAAGATTATATCATTCAAAGATGAAGCATAATGGATGCCATGTGACTTAAATGAACTGCTTGATAATTGCAAGTAAAATGTAAATAGTTTGCAAAATTCCCTTAGGATGACAATTGTTCTATAATCCATGTGGCTGAATGCTTATGAACACATTATTAGAAATCAGAAATTATTCACAAACAGAAAAATGGGCCAATGTATTGAATAATCTATTTGCAATGAATACATTGACTGTCTCTGCTCACACCATAGCCTCTTGCATTGTCAGCCTAATGAATCCAGACTAGGAAATGATCTGACAGACCTTCATTGCATTTGAAGCAATTATTTGGTCCGGACTCAAATCCCAGTTTAATAAGTGAGCATCTTTCTGTCAAACTCAATTGCAGATACTCTTAGTTTCTGCATCAGCAACAACTAATATTGCAAAAGTTGTAGATAAATCCCAATGAGACCAGGAGAAGCCAGAACATCATGATGGGAGCAATTACTGATGTAAAGGATGACCCGTGTCAAAGGAAAGCAACAGGAGAGAGAGAGTGACTGCCAGGAGTGCCAGGAAGGGAATGCAATGCCAGTGGGGAGCTGTGAAGGGGGGGCACTCTCTTGTTGAACCAATGAATCCTCCCTGCCCTGGACCATGCCTGTGCAATGTGCTGCAAGGCTGTGAGCGCTCCGTGCCACAGCAGAGGCATGGCTGAGCATGGAGAATCATCCCACTGATGTCCTGAGGGAGACACGAGATGTGCTGCTGGCTCAATAACCATCCTATAAAACTTCTGTAATTTCTGAGGAGTTTGTTTAAATGTCTTTCATCTCTGACACATCCTCCAGTCCTCCTGTGCATTTCTTGGGACAGAGATATATGGAGGAAGTAAATATGGGTGTAACCAACCTACAAGGCAACCCATCCCAGGAGTGATGCACCTGATCCCTTTCCAAGCAAAGCACTGTGCAGCTGCCTGCTTTACTCCAGACACTGCAGAAAGGCATGGAGCCTTTCCCAGGTTTTGGTTTGTTATTGTCAGACACTATCAAGCCACCTGCACAGGCTATGTCAGTCCCATGCACAGAGAAGGTCCCTGTGGTCCTTAGGGGACAGAGAGTCCTCCCACTTTCTGTAGGGGCATGGCCATGTTTGGTTTTCTCTCTACTCTGATAATGTAAGTTGGTAAGGATGTAAGGGGTGAGCTGCTGGCTAAGCTTTCAGAAACTCCTGCTGGAGCACTGTGTGTGCTGCACCCGTGCCAGGCTGGGCCAACAGATGAACAGGAGCCTGTGGAGATCATGTGGAACTAGCCATCATGATTAAAAACTTCCTTTGTATCCTGAAATATTACACTTGTATTTAATATCAAAAGACTTTTTCCCATCAGAGCACTAAGTTTGCACTCATGCAAGTTGTTCCACAGAAAGAGGGCCACTGCTTAGACAAGAGTAATAATTGTGGCACAAATGCCATGTGTGGGTGCCCATTTGCAGAACTGAGTCTTTAGGCTCCCTCTCCTGAAAGCCCTGCAGCACACACTGAGCTTCCAGCCTGGGTTTATGTCTAACCAGAATTATCACCAAAGAGCTCTCTTCAGCAGTGCTTTGCTGAGGCAGAACATGACAAATTAAGGTTTTAGTGACTAGTTAATTTTTACTTTCTGAAACTAAGGGGACAGAATGAAGACAGGTGAGGAAGGAAAGAAAAGCAAAAGACCTACATAACAGAGAAAAAAAAGGTTTCATCATATGGCATTCAGCTGTATAAAATATGACATCTTTAAACCAACCTCTCTGGAAATAAGACATTTAAAAGATCATGATAACTAAGGCACAAGGATAATGTGCTGTTTTCTCATTGAATTCACAACTCTATAGAGACTCTGCTCTGAAGGGAAAGGGAATATCAACTTTAACTTCCTCTATCCAGCTTGGCAGTGTCTCTGGCCATTTTCCATCATGACCCTTTCTCATATTTTCATCCCACTCAGAAGATATCTCTTTAGTTGTGTGTGTTTTGTAATGTGAAGGCAAAATATTTTGACGCAGACGTATTTTTTTAGCAGGAAACAGGTTTGGTTCTGTATTTCACACCTCCTCTCTCATCTTAACCTAATAGGTTTTTACAGAGCCAATTATGGTACATAATGATACTGCAGTCAAGAAGCATGAAAAGAAAGATAGCTCCTGCTTCACACAATATTCAGCTTTGAAAAGAATTTGTATTGATTATGCGCCACTGAATAGGAAAACTCAAGAGGTTATTTGTGTTTATCATTCATATTGTCTTATTCCATCTGTTTTTTCTTTCATGGTCAGAGAGCTGTGGATTTGTGACCATGAATGTGTGACTTAATGTCTTACCTTAACCACCCTCAATAAAACAATGGTCAACTAAAACCACAAAATAAACATTACTTTTTTGTCTTAAATTGTGTCTATAAAATAGTCTATTTCATGTTTTGGCCAACAGAGTTTGCCTTGATGAAGTGAAAAAAAATGCGGAGATGCAAGTGTAAACTTCCAGAGATCAAGCACAAAGGATGTGCGGACAAAGTCGGGCATGCACGGTGATGACAGGCTTGTATTTATGGTGTGTTTTAGCCTTGTAACAATGAAGAAAATCTGTGCAAGTATCCTTACAGCCAACCAGAGCACCTGGTTCTGAAACACCAGGAAACAGCTCAGTTCTGCCCAGATCTCAGCAGGAGCTGCAGCAGCCAAGAGTCATCATGGCCTGTAAAGCAGAGGCAGCCTAAACTCAGTGAGTGCCTCAGAAAGTCTGTGAGCCTGATGGACTTGTGTGATCCCTGGCAGCTGCCAGGAAATGTGAAATTACTTTATACTTTCAGGTATCTTTGAAATAGGAAGTCTTTGAAATGTGTCTTTTATGAGACCTCTGTGTAGCAGACATAAGATTACCTCTCTAATGGTGGCACATGTACTTCTATTGTGAAAATCAGACAAAGCAGGCAAATGACACCAAACTACACAAGATAAATACTGTAAGCAGCTGTAATAGAACAATCACAAGCAATTTTAGAAATGAAGAGCGCTAAAAGGAAAGGGGTAAGTCAGAGGATACACACAGGGAAAATGCAAAACTGTGGATCATTTTCAGTCTTGTTATTTCTCATAATGTCTTTGTTCTTGACTCTCCCAAATGTAGTCTTTACATTTGGGAAAAAAAAAAAGATAATAAATTATGGCTCTTCCCATGATGAAAGGTTGGAGAATAACAACATTGAAAGGGGACGGAGTTAAAAAAAAAGGAGGAAGGAAAATATAGTTTTTTGATAATAGTTTCTAATTTATTTAGTACAATTTCTAAAAAAGTCCTGCAGCTTTGCACTGTAATATCTCCCCAGGTAACTTGATTAATTGATTTTTGCACACGCAACGGGAGACATTGTGATCTTGTATTTGCTTCAGTAATTGAACGGGAGAAAGGAAAGCAGTTAGTGAAATACATTTATTTATGCACTATTCCTCAGTATTCTGACTGCTCTTTCATGTTTTTCTCCTTTTGGTCATTATGCACAGTAGAGTTAACCTAGAGAGTTTGCATCATCATGAGCATTTCAGAACTATAATGCATCACTAATAATGACACTGACTATGTCTCTGGGTCTTAAGGGCTCTGCAGAACTAACCATCCGATACTCCACGCTACATTTGAAGAGATAATATTGTTCCTGTTGAAGGTTATTCTGCTGCCAAGCCAACTTCTAGGGAGGATGGGAAAGGAGAGGCGGTAGGTGGCATCTTCATTTTTGCTGGCATCTTAACTATTGAATCACAATGGACACATTATTGAAAAGTTGTGATATTAAAAATAAGAATTTGCAATATCTGTATTACAGCCAGCTCCTGATTCAATGGATAGCTCTGAGACAGGCAGTCACTGTCTTTGGAAATGTTTAGTAAACATGGATTGCTTATGAAGAGTACATCTTTGCTGTTCATCTCTATCACATTGACTGCAGGTGCTAGAAGGATTGACTTCCCTAACTCCTGGAATACTTGAAAGCAAAAAATCTTGAATCAGGAGCAGTAGGTATGAACCCAGGAGCCAGAGCCATGGTACCCCTGTCCAAGGAACGATCTGAAATCAAAGGCAATGTAGGGCAGTCTCCTCTTGCAAGCAAGATGGCATTTACATACACTTACTGATGCCCCAACCAAGAATTGGGAACATTTCTGCTGGGATTTTTGGGTTGATATTCTTGACTTTGGAATGATAAACTTGAAGCTAACAAAGGAAATCACTCTTTTCTCTCTCACATGAAAGCACACTTATGTGTTTTTAAATCTTCATGTAAAAAGTCTAGGTAAGCCATGATCTCTCTGTTGCTGTTGAACACTCCCTGGCAGCTCACAGGGCTCAGGTGGTTTAAATCAGCGTCATTAGACTTTGTTGGTGTGTAACACCACACTGCAGAGAGAAGCACTACCAGTGAAAAATGTACAGGACTTTGCTTAAAGAGAAGATGAAAATTTGTGAAAGGTAACTGCCATTGTCTTTAGCTGCTCCAGAATGAACATAGTTTACTTTGCCCACCTAACTCTCTGAAATAACTCTGAAATCCATGTCTACTACAGATCTTACCAACGAGGGAAATTATTCAAATGATCTAATCACTTGACTTAGATTGATACTCAAATGTTGGTGCTCCATGCCTAAGTTAGTAAAGAATGGCATGTAGCAGAAAATGTGGGCAGCCCACGGCAGAGACAGACCTAAGGACACTGATTCCTGAATCAGAGCCAGAATGTTTTAGGCCCTGGAGAAATGCAAATGATAGCAATAGACACAGTTTTCAAAACAAAATAAGGAAATAGTTTTGGTGAGGGATTGCTTGGACCTCTGCCTCCTGAAATGATATTCACTTTTTTCTTAGAGACAGGGCTGTCTGTCTCACAGTGTGAGGCTGTATCTCACACTGGAAACAAAAGCTCTGGGGCCTCATGCTGTCTGAAGAGGAATTTGACCAACATGCTCATAACTGAACATGCCTCAGTACCTTGAATCTGAGTCTGGAATGTGTCCTTCAAGACTGCTGCAGTGGTTGAAATCAGTGTGTTGGGGACCATCAGCTCCCTCTGCAGACACTGGGGAGGTGTGTGCTGCTCTGAGCCTGTGCCTGTGGCAGCACTCCATAATGAGATGCCCAGGAATCATGTGCTCCTGCTAGAGGTGCAACCTGGATTCAAGAGTACCTGTGTCTGGTGATAATCTGCCTTGATCCCATGGCAAAGTGGGGATGGCACATTTAAAGATCAGGGACAGGCATAGGCTTGTTACATCATGAAAGGCAGACAGGTTTAAGTAGTGAACTGGGAATGATTATTCAGTGTTTCATGCAATCCCAGCACTAGAGACACCAGGCTTGAAGCAATAAAAGAGTGCACTTTTTGACAACACTCTACATTACTCCTTGTTCCTGGCTGTTGAGATCAGAAGTATCAGTGGGCTCTGGAGAGGACTAGACAGCTCTGTTGATGCCTAAGAAATATGATTCAGGTGCAAGCTCTAGCAGAGTAAATTTTTGCTAGGGGCTAGAAGGATATGCCAAGGGGAAGATCCCCATTTAAATGTCCTTTTTCTCAAAGCATCATCACTTTTACAAGTGCTGAAGACCATGTACAGAGCTAGGCTTCCTATTTCTAATCCTCTGTAATATTTCTTACATTCATAGGTACAACTGCCTTCTGGGGATGAATAGGGTGGTCCTTTCCTTGCATGTTCAAGATTAGACCTTCCCCAGGGACAGATGATTACTTTACCCACAATTCCATTCCAAAGGTGTATAGTGCCTTCGGTAGCTTTTCCAGTATTAATTCTTTGATCACAAATCACAAAAATCATGTCTGTATGCTAATAATCACCTGTTGAAAAAGCAGGTGTAGTTAAACTGCATGGTTCCCTTTGTAAAGAAGGCCTAAGGGAATGTGAAACAGGATTTGTATCCATTTCAGCTGGCGGAACTCTGCCCATTGATACAGCACAGTCAGGGAAGCAGTGCTCCCACAGGATGTGCAGGGAGCAGAAAACTACAGGGATAAGCAACCCACTTTTCTACCTTGCCAGCATTCTCCTGGGCTCCTGTTAAATTGTTAGCACAGAAGAAGATTTTTCCACTTGTTCAGAGCAAATCTCTGAAGCTCTTTAAAATACGGAATTACTCCAGAGGTACATGTGTGCTATAGGCTTTAGTGGGATTTAGGCCACTATACTGCAAGTGAAAACAGAAATATGGATGAATTTAAATTAATTCATATTTAAAAAAAATATTTAAAGATTCGAATAGTAACACCTAAAAGATTTTCTGTGTACCAAGAAATAAATAGCTGCCTTTTCATTGGAGCATATGTTTGACCAAAGGGAGAACTGGGTAGGATGACCCTGAAAACAGTGACATTTGCTGATTCTCTTTCAGAAAACGTAGCTTACCCTGTCCACGTGAGTGGTTTCACAGCCCACGCAGGCACGAAGCTGTCTTGGTGTTACAGTAGCAATAAGAAAATGGTGTTACAGTGTTTGGCTTGTACAAACTTCCTACATTACCTAAAAATAACTAAGTAGCACATTTGGGAACTATTACGCAGGAGGTGCCTGCACAAGCTCATCGTGTGCATAATATGTTTCCTCTGTGTGTGTGTGTATACTCCTCACACATCTTCCTGAAAATACAGCCTTCCTGGGAGCCATTCTGAAGGATTTTCAGGATTTTTTTTTTTGCCTTTGCTAAGATCTGTAATTGCCTGCCTTCGCTGTGCAGCAGAATAGTGTGAGGTCCATGTGATGCTCAGCAGCAGAAAATAGCAGGCTGTGCTTCTTCACTCCTCCAGCAGCTCTTCCCCTTGGTGGTGCACCTTGACCAAACCAAGGCAGATCAGCAACAACAAGGGAAAACCACCAAATTCCTCCCACTGAGTGGCTCTAATAGGGCAACATGGCAGCATGTGTCTGGCTGGAAAAGAAACCAATCTGGTAGGTGATACTAAAACATTGCTCATTTGCTTCAGGAAGCTTCCCTTCCTTTTTTTTTTAAAGATTCAAGTTGTGTTTCAATAAGCAGGCAGGATAACACACAATAATTGTTTCTAGGTGTCAAATGGAAGGGCTTAGTGAGGGTTATTAATTCCTAACTGCCACTCCTGGGCTTCCTGGTGTTTGGAAAACTTCTTGACTGCTTCAAACCCGGCAGGACTTTCCTCCAGCTGTACAGTCATGGGCTCATGACTGAGGTGTAAGGGCCCAAGAGAATACCAATTTGCCAAGAGTGGTTAATTTTTAGGCTATAACTGGTTTATTTAAGCCTGGTTAATCAATTCTCAATTTGATGATTCTGTGCAGGGCCAGGAACTGGACTTGATGATCCTCGTGGGTCCCTTCCAGCTCCCTTCTGTGATTTCACATGAGGACTTGCCAATAGCTTCAAAGCCACCTCCTTTCCACAATTGCTCCTCCACTGTAGATATTTTATTTTTGAACTTTATTGTTCATCTATAGAGAAAAGAGATTGCTTACTTAAATTGTCTTCATCCTCCATGGTGGTTGGGCCAGGACTCAGGTACTTGAAGGGTGCTATGAATGTTGACAGTATGCTGAGTTTTTCTAGAAGAAAACAGAAGAAAAGATACCCATAAAATAGGTACTCAGTCAATGCATTCACATCTACTTCACACTTTTTCTCAGGGCAAAACATCTTGGTAAGTCTGTCTGGTTTTAAGACCTGAAGGAATGGCCTGAAGTTGTGTCAGTGAAGATTTAGGTTGGATATTAGAAAAAGGTTCTTCCCCCAGAGGTTATTTGGGCACTGACCCAGGGCAGTGGTCACAGCACCAGCCTGACAGAGTTCCAGAAGTGTTTGGACAATGCTCTCAGGCACTTGATGTGACTCTTGGGGATGGTGCTGTGCAGGGCTGGGGGTTGGACTCAATGATCCTCGTGGATCCCTTCCAGCTCAGCATACTCTGTGACTCTACAGTACCATCACATTTTACTGAACCTCAATGCATTTTTACAACTGGCACATGCAAACACCAAACACACACTCCTCCTGGTTTCTGCCCCCATGTAGTGTTTGTTGACTGTGCTTCTCAGAAGTGGTGCCCAAGCACTGCACACCAGGGGATGGTCCATCTGGGAATGGGGTAGGCAGGCAGCCCTGGGAAAAGGGACATGAGCACTGCTCTAATGGATGAGATCATCTACTTCACTTGTTTCCTCTCCCCAGTGGAGGCTGAACCAGAATTCTTAAGAGAAAACTCAGTGATGGATGGCACAAAAGACTTCCATGGCTTGTAATTCTACCAGTTTTTTACATGATTTTTGGAAAACCCTTATGGTGTGCCCAGAAAGCTATTGTTCACTCAATAAGAACACTATTTTAAATCCCTCTTGTGTGTCCATATTAAGTGCTTTTAACTGCAGTTTCTGTTTATCCTGCAGATAGTGTATGGCAGAGACATTTACTTCCAGTGCCATGATCAGACTCTGCATTAGAGGCCAGGGCAGATTCAGCAAAATGAGAACTCATACTGACTTATACTAGGTTAATATTTGGCTCAGGATTTATCTATAGGGAAAAGCTGAAGTTAACACAAACATTAGAAGCAGATATGTATTTAAGTGTTTTAGTTCCTTTGATAACTAGTTTGTTTACCTGAACATTTATTTCATTTAGGCTGAATTCCTTCTGACACACTGTGGAGACTTTATTAAGGACCAACAGCAGCAGAGTGCATACTTGACAGAAGAAACAGAAACACACCTAACAAAGGTGATTCACAGCTTTGAAGAACTTTGTTGCTATCCTAAAGTACTTCTCTGGTTAGAAAGCCTCAGCTATGGCTGAGGAAATAGGCAGCTGAGGCTCACCTATTTCCTCAGTGAAAATGCTCAAACTATCTGCCTGCTAAAGTACCACTGTCTAGAAGGTATTCCAGCTGAAGAGCTTTTTAAACTTTTTCAGCAGCACATCTGTTAGCTTTTTGGCCTGGTTCTTCCTACAAAAACAACCCTTGTTTTTGTTAAAGACGGTTATCAGAACCCATCAAAAATGACTGCACATATTTGCCCTTGGCTGGGTAACATTACAGCTCAACTCTATTACGGGAATTCACTGTAAAAGCTGACTGCTCTTTGTTAAGTAAATACAATAAGCAGAATAAAAGATTGCCTGAAGAAAATCTTTTTCCGTCCAGAAACCTTTCAGCCCAGACTAATACATAATTAGAGCACAAATTAGCCTCCTTCAATTGCAATTTCATTATGGGATTGCAGTGATGTCAGGACCAAAAGAATGAAGCTATTTATGAATGCTATAGCCAGAAGATTTTTCTAAGTGAATTCTTTGACACTTTTTTGCTAAGGCATTTCTCACTGAGAAATGTGGTGTCTCTGTACGACGTCTCACTGTGTGAGAGACTGCTGGGTTGTGATCCTGATAAAGGCTGGTATTCACTCCTGACTTCCTCAGCTGGTTTCTTTGATTGAAGTGAAAAGAGCGTAGGCTTTTGGGACCTAATCCAAAGGCTGCATTTGGTAAGGGAAGTGCTTCAGATGATAGACACAGGATCAGGGCAGCCCTTGGCTGTAGTACCAGCAGCGACTGTTGTGTCTGGGTACTGAGATCCTAAAGTGTGTGTACTGCACCTGTGCCTGGCTGCTGACAGCTGTCAGACCTTCAGGATTAACCCTCAGGACACTGATGTTGCACACAAACCTAAATCTTTGCTGAGAAAATATTCACACTTCTCATAGGGAGGTAACCCATTAACCCAGCACTATGGAAGTGCTTTCTTGCTGCAGTGGATAATGCTTACTCCTGCCACCAATCAAAATGCAAATCCATTTAGTTTTATACTATACTATTTCTGGGTAAAGTGATATTTTATTATTTAATTTTGTGTAATTGATAGGTGAAATTTACAATGTAGATTTAAAATTCATCAATTTCATTTTAATTTTGTCTTAAGGGATCCTTCAACCATCTTAAGCTTTTGTTGGTACTGTTTTCCACTTGTCCTCAAAGCCATTGCTGATGACTTCACTTTGTGTGGCAGGGAAACAGGATGTGAAATTTGCTGCATGCTTAGAGCAGCAGTGGATGGGTGTCCTGGTTGATTGTGTCAACCAAACACAGGCAGGTCCTAATAACAAGATATACTTCTATCAATGATAAAAATTATAACTCAATATGTCAATCCATTGGCTAAGCAAGGGAACATTTAGTGTGTGTCTAAATGGGAGGAGGAGGAGGGCAGGGTTTTGAGTAAGCTCTGTAAAGAGAAAAGCTGTAGTATACACACTGCACAGATGAATTATTGACCCAGAGAAGGAGGAAAAGATAAATGACAGAATAATTATTGAAGGTTTTTACAAGGAAATAGTCAGGTTAGGTTTAAAATTATTGGTATTATTGTGCACTTCCATCTTTTGCACATTATTGCCTGCTACTGTACAGACCATGAGGCACTTCAGCATTAATACAAATGGTGAAATTCAGTGTTAATTGTCAAGATTAGGAGACCTGTGTATTCATACTCTATGGTCCCTGTGTAGGTTAATGTCCACCATAATTAGCCTTGTTTCCAGCAGTTTGATGAAATCTTATAAATAAGAATAAAGGACAAGGTTGGATTTGAAAAAATCATAGAGGGAAATACCATGAAAGCCTCCTCCTCTCATTCTCTTTTCCTTCCATGACTGTTTTTTTTTCCTTTTTTTCTTCCCCCAAAAGGAAACAATAACAGGTAGCCCAAAACTAGAGCAGCTATTTTTACTTTATAATTGTAAATGCTCTCTGTATTGTCTGAGGAAGTTATTTTTCAAGGTTATGAGAGAGGGTTTAAGCAGAAAAAAAAGACATTTCAAAAACTCTTTTCTACAGAAATGCAGACTATATAACACTACGTTTATGAGAAGTAATACATGAAGGTATTGTTGCTGGCATTACAGTTGTACCCAAAGTCTCAGATGCCATGAAGAAGAGGTTTCATAAGGGCCTACATGGACAGAAGCAAAGCTTTATTTACAATGGAAATTGAGAGACAAAGAGCAGGTATAGTGGAATTTGTCTCTATTGCCCTGGAATACTATTGCAAGATGATAGCATCATATTTTGTAGTGCATTCACTATAAAAACAGTTTTCCAAGTGGAAATCTGCTCCAGCACTGTAAGCACAAAAATCATATCTTCTGAAGAGGAGCCTACTACAGGAAGAAAACCTCAATCTTCTGTTTTGGGATGGAAAAGGATTTCAGTTCACTCTTCCAAGGATATCTTTTCCAGCAACAACAGTAAATAGTTAACATAGAATCATGAACAGTGTTTTTACAGTAGCCATAAAAATAATTAAAATAAAAAAAAAAACCATAGAGCAAGATATGTGTTGCATGAAATACAGAAAATGCTTTAGTACAAATGATTCAGCAAAGCCTGGCACATAAGGCAGGCAAGTTTCCACTAAAACCTGTTTTTTTTGTGAAGTTGCTCTTGCCCTAGGGCTGCAGTCAGAAGGCTGGTCACAGGTCCTGTAAATACACTTTTATTGTGAAGACAAGAATGCACATATACAGCTATAAACACCTTTGTGCCCTTCATACCTATCAGTATTTGAAGGGCACCAGACAATACTGCTTGATCATCAACTCTAGGGAGGTTCTTTCACTCTCAATCATCAGAATAAAAGCAACAGGAACAGCAGGAGCTCAACACTTTTAAAAATCAGCCCTTATACATGTTGAACAAATTGTTTAGCTTTGAGAAGAGCAGACTGAGTGGGGTCATAACAGCAGCCTGCAAGCACATAAAGAGCTGCTGCATGGAAGAACAGAGTAAACTGTGTTCCATGTGCATTAACACAACCAGAAGTAATGGACTTAAATTGCACCGAGGAAAATTCACTTTAGACATTAAAAAACCCTTCCTAACAGGAGGGATAGTGCAGTGCTGGAATAGCTTCTCTGGTGGGGAGGTGCTGAAGGGCTGTAGGGGCACAGCTGGAATCTGTAGGGGGTGAACTTCCTTTATAGAAAGGGCCCATCCTTTATACTCTCCCATCCCTACAGACTCCAGTGGAAAAACTTGCCCTGACCATGAGATCCTGCATCAGGTTCTAGCTCAGACTTGGAAAGGTGAGTAGAATTTGCTGGTATTTGCAGAAGTTTGTGGCATGCTCTTTTGCTTGGCAGCTAATGAACACTATTAATAATTCTTTTTCAAAAATGCAACTTTCAAACGCAAGAAGGATTAGACAGATGGATACCAGTGGTTTGCCAGATCAGTGTTAACAATGTTTTACTGAATTAGTTTCATTCTCATATTCAAATTGATTACCATAATCTTCCTCACTTGTCAGACGTCCCTTCAATAGTATTCTTTTAAAAACACAATGCAGACATTATAAACCAGTCCTAAGTAATTAATTTGGTTTGTGTAGAGTATGATATTACTCAGGAAGGGACAAATATGATGCAATAGTGTAAACTCAGCTGCAAAATATCTTGGAAAAAACCCTTATTTTTTATTTCTCTAAAGCAGTATTTGCAGCTACTTGAATAGTTACATTTTTACAGTTGTGTTTAGCCTTTAGGGAGGGGGGATACAGGGAAAAGAGAGCCTGCACATCAGGAGATGATTCTTTATCTTCCTTCCCATATCTTAGTCAGTTCAGGCTTGGGCTGACACTGACTTACAAGATTAAGAGATTCTTAATGCAAAAGAAAAATATGGCAGATTTGTGGAGAAAATAATGTCTTTAAACCACAGCACTTATTGGGAAGGCTCACAGCCTTCTAAAATGTGGCTTTTATGGCCACCATGCTTCATCATTTAATTTAAGCAGCTGGTTTGTAGATAAGGATTTACTTGCATGGTGTCAGTATCAGCCCTTACAGCTGAGTTTGAGAACCAGCTGTTGAAGCAAAGGTTTCTGAGTGTGCAGGGCTTAGCAGCACTGCCCAAGTGCTTTTTGCTTCACAGGCAAGTAGGCAGGCTCTGCGTGATGCTTTTATATCCACACTGACAAAGCTGTTCCCATGAATTACCACCACAGTTCCCCTGGGGCTGGGAGGGTCTCTGTCCATCCCCTCCAGCCATGTTCAAGTTGGAAATGTGGCTGCTCTAAAACCCTTCAGAGGGCTGATGTTTCTATAGACAGAGCAGCAGCTTTGGCTGCTGCAGGAGCTCCAGTTTGGTGCCTTGCATGGGATAAATTCAAGCCTGCATATATTTGCAAGAGGCTATTGGCACATGCCCATTCCTGCTTGGTTTGAGTCTTCTTCTCTCAGCCCTACACTGTGCAGTCTTAAATTGGAGCTCTCCTGCCATCATGGACCCTTGAGAGGCATCAGTCAATGCAGATGGAACAGCACACCTGGCTGAACAGCCCAAGGGGGAAAAAGAGCCTTTGAACTGGAGAATGTGAAAGGGTTAAAATATGTGTGACTATTCCTGTCTGTGATGCTTGGCACCCCTGAGAGTATGAGGTCTTTGAGGTGGACAGTTACTAAAGGTCTGCTTTTTATAATTGGTTTTTTAATCCAGAGCATTTGCTGTGATATCCCACCCTGGCCCACGTGGGAACTGTTAAGGAAAGCTTTCCTTGGGGGTAGCAGAGAAATAGGCAGAGAGAAAAACCTTCTGGTTGAATATGTTTTTTGACTGGAACAATTTTCTTAAAAACAGGGACAAAAGGGGCTATTCAGATTAAGAAATTTATTTTTTAAAAAGGCAATAAAATATTCATCATTATTTTATTTGTTCTCTGCTTCAGCAAGGACCTAAAACAAAGATATAACTTATCAGAGCACATTGTTTTTAGTCTAATAACTAAAGGGAAGACTAAACCAGGGAACATTTTGGTAGTCAGCATTTTAGGAGATTTTCAGCTGCTCAAAGCAGGTTGTGCCTTGAGTTAGAAGTCAGAGGTGTGAACCTGGAGCCATGAAATCTTCCTCTGAAACAGGCAGCAAGCTGTTTGGTATGATGCAGTGCCCAAGCACCTGCTTCTCCGCCTTGCCTGGAAGTGGAACATGGCCTGTCAAGTGCAGGGGTCTTCTGTAACTAGATCTACTTGCTGCCTGTATAATTTTTTTTTAAGTAGTTCTTGGATCAGAGAATATCTTTTTGCTCTATTCTTGCTCAGTGCTTAGCAAAATGGGTTCTGTGTCCAAGACAAGAGCTCTGAAATGCAATTATATTAAGTAGCAAGAACAGTTTATGGCATTATGATACTGCAGAGAACACTGAATGTGAAACATCAGTCAGCTCAGGGGCCTGGCAGCTGGACTAATCCTCTGTGCATCCTGTCCCAGCTGTCTGCTGACCCAGAACTGCTACCTTGGAAAGTGTTTGGGGAAGCTGTGTGTAATGTTTCACCAGGGCCAGTCCAACGCCTAACAGGCAGTGGCAGGTCCATGCCCTGTGCTCTGGCCCCTCTGCATCCCACCAGTGCCTCCACACAGGGCTGCACTCATTTACTCTGAGGCCAAAGTAACTTCTGCCTTATCACTTGGGAAGCAGAAAGGACCAGCAAAAGCCCCGTGCATGTGATTTGTATGGATTCATTCAATATGGTCTGAGGTACACAGGGATATGTTTAATTGATCACATCATGCATTAGGACATCATTTCTTTCTACAGTGGCATGTCCTGCAGCTCTCCTGCATTTCTGGAATGGAGACAGTGGGGTTCAGCTGCAGATTTATCGTGAATTCAAACAGGCACTTGCATAGACAAATCTCAGGGGCTGTGCTTTGGTGTTCTGTAGCAGCCCACTCCAAGCTCCTTCACCATGGAAGACTCTATGGAATGAAATGTGTTGTGTTGTGAAATATCAGTTTCTTATTACTTCCAGTAAAGAGCAAAGTAAGTAAAAACACAAGGTGGTTGATTGATTTTTAATAAGAAAGGCAATGTGTATGTGTTTTGTTCTCTGTTAGATTCCTTGGAAATCAATTTGAAATCTAGTTCAGCCTAGTAAAATTAGATCTAAAACTATTTAATTTTGTTGCTAGAGTGTTTCTCTCTCCTGATGCCTTGCTTGAGGACACATACAGATAAAAACTCTTGAGTTATTATCAGTTTATGTGATTCTGTCTGCCTGTGGAGTGTACTACATTATGTATTTCTAAGTGATCTGGCTGTGGCTTGGAAATGGCAGTTTAAAATCCACTTCTTATCAAGCTTCTTATGCTGTTCGAACATTCATTTTGGAAATATTTTTATTTTGCTCTCTATAAACTATGACATGCTTTTATTTCCTCTTCTTTTTTAATCCCCATTTTTATTGGGATGTCATCACTTAAAAAAATTGGAGAAACACAGAGAAAATAATAGCATGAAACCCACCTGTTCCCAATGTGTGCTGAATAGAGATGCAAGAAGACCACAAAAATAGCCAGTGGATTTATTAATCAAGCAATAAATCAGTGTGATTAACTTTGACTATTTGATTGTATGCCAAACAGTATTATCAAAGAGAAAAGTCTTCAGTCATATGGGCAACTAGTTTGGCCAGTACCAGGGTGAGTGGGTTAGCTTCTCATCAGCCTGTGTCTATGTACAAATCTGCACTATTAAGGAGACTTTGCTAAGCTGGAACAGAAAACTATATGAAAGTTCTTGATTTGGGTTAAGAGAGGTTTTTCTATCACTAATTTAAACCTGCCAACTAAATTATGATTATGTGAAACATGAGTGGTTTAACCCAAAGTAAGAGTACCACAGTTAGTAAAGGTATTTAAAAGGATGCCTGGAGCCAGTGGAGCTGAGGAGCAAGGCAGCTGCCTTTGCAGGCAGGAGTACAGACTAATGCTCAGCACTGTCCATGTAGAAGGACAAGGAGCATACAAAGCTTTGTGCTGCACTACCTGATTTTGAAGGGTTTTGCCACCTTCTGAAACCAGCAGTCCACTCAGGTAGATAAATCCTAAAGTGGGTCTGAGCAGCTAACACCAAGTCTCAGTTTTCAAACTCTGTCTCCAAGTTCAGCCATTTCTGCTGTAAGAAAGGCTGAACAGCCCCAGGAGGGACTGATCTCATTGGCATGGACATGTACAAATAAATGCCAATGGGATACATGCAATAAAGCCCTTCCAGCAGGTGCCTATTGATTTTACCTGGGACATGGATTTAGGCTAAAAGACTAACTAGTAGATGTCTAAAGCTAGGAGATATGATTTCTACACTACCTTCCTGGGAAATCCTGACCTGTGTTACCGCTGCCTGTGGTTGCATTACAAGGTGCAGAGGGGGATGTCCTGTTTCCCTGAGCACTGCAGCCCCTGCAAGAAGGCTCTTCTATTGACAGGATTTCTTGATATTTTCAGTCCTTCATCTATGCATAGGTTTGGGTAATGAACTGGATGGTATGTTACTGAAAGGGGGATCAAAACTCCTTTATGCTCACAGAGCTCCCACTTAAGGCACTCAACTGCAAACACCATGAGTTACTACGTGGAGAAGTAAAGATATTTGTATAGGTGCAATATGGATTAACAGCTAAATATATCTTATACACTCTGTAAACTGATAGCTCCACTGTAAAGTGAGTCACCCAACATGGGCATAGCAATGTGCTTCACCTCAACACAAACAGCTCTTTCAGTTCTTTTAAGTTTCACTTGCAGTTAAGGTTTCATCTGCAGTTAAGCCCACAAATGCAGATGCAGAGCTGTCCATCTCCTGTCCAAAACTGGCTATGGGACTGATGTGGAACAACCCCAGCTAAGTGCAGACACTGCCTGAGAGCACTTCTCTGTGAGCTGTAACCCCTTCCCTCCCAAACTGAATATCTGCTAAACACTGGGAAGTGAATGGCCTGCATCAGAAAGCTCCAGCTGGCAATTAGTGGTGAAAGGCTTTTTAAAATCTCTTCACTGTTCATCTACTGTGAGCAGCCAAGTATGACCTCTCCCTTTTGTACTTCCATAATAATAATAATAATGCATATTTAACCTGATCCCTGCCCTGATTTATCCTTGATAACATGAGGCAGTCTTGTGTTAACTAATCTGTCTGTGGGCAGAAAGTTAAAGGCATTACCATTACAGTGTAGGGTGATGTAAGACGGCTGAGACTTGAAGGGCTTTCTCAGGAAAGATGCTACTGAGAGAAGTCAGGTCTGCTAACTGAGCCAGTTATTTAAGTATTTAGGCATTTAAATTCTCATTTGGCCCCTTGGGGCTGAGACAGCTTGAAGGAGTTAGGTGCTGTCCTGGGTGTTGTGGGTACTACAGTGCCTTTGACTAAAAAGCAACTCCTTCAGTTTCACCTGTTAAGGCATGACGCCTCAATATTTATTAAACTTTCCATCACTGCTTGTAGAGAGTCTTAACGTCTCAGGTTCATCACTGATACTTTGTTAGTATTTTCTTTTTACTTTTTCAGTCTTTATTCAATTCTAGGACAAATGGCTTCAAATCATTTTCTCAATTAAGAGTGGTGACAAAGGAAAAGTTTGCCAAAGCTTTATAAAGAAGGCCAAGTTTTCAGAGTGATGCAAAGGGAACTTGACACCTGACTCCCATCAACAATAATAATGGGGGTTGTGCATCTAACTCTTTCTGCATTGTGCTGACATTGTACCCTTGAATGTTAGTACAGTTCAATAATTCTCCAAAGATGAGGCAGCTTATTTTCTCTGCCATTGCTGCTTTGCTGGCATTTTTATGGCATTCCCAGAAGTACTACCTGTCAGAGTTAGTACTTCCAAGGCTGGCATTGCTTTGGGGTGATTGAGGATTGATGTAATTAAAGAGAAGGCAGTCTACTGCTTGCCTGTGGGTATTTTATATTAAGCATTTCACTGCACAGCTACGATTGATGATTTAAATGATGACAAAGTTGGGCTCCTCTGTATGGGCAACAGTGATTCAAACCATGAATTTAGGGATGTGCAGCCTCTATTTTATGCTCAACATTCTGAGAGTGCTGCAGAAACAGAGCTTTCTAGGAAAACTGCAACTTCCTCAAGAGCCATTTAGCAACGAAGGTGTGCCTGCCCACAGCAGGGAGTTTGGAACAAGGTGACCATTAAGGACCCTTCCCAACCCAAATGATTATATGGATAACACCACTGGAAACTTACAGAAACCTGCCCCAGGAAGGGGTAGTCCCAGTCACATCTAGGGACAAGTAAGATCATTATTTGGGAATAATTTGGAAAAGAATAGGAAAAAGAAAATATAATATTACATCATTAAATAAACCCCCTGGTGCAGTTGTAGTGGTCTTAAGTGAGATTATCTGATTAAATATACACATGCTTTTGTGCATATCAACATCTGGTGCAGCCACTGTAGGCTTTCTTTACTAGTCAGTGAATAGTCAATATAGTCTATGGCATTAAAGAGCATTGATTTTCTCCTAAGGTAAGTATGTGTTAGTTCTGCTCTGTAACTTGAACATATTAAAAAACACATGAATATCAGACATATTATTATCTCAGTGTTTACCCCTTAACAAAATGATGAAGTGTTAAAATCCTACAGGAAGGCTGCTCTTTTACCCTGCACACAGTTTGCTAAGGATAGTCTGGGAACATAAACTAGCTCTTTGTGCAGAAAGAAGACAAATCTGTTTCTTCTCTTCCCTGCTATAATGTCCATAAACTGCAATTACATTTATAACTTTGCATTAAATTAAATGTTATTTTACAAAAGCACTTAAAAAGTCCACTAAATATCCAATAACAGTTTTCTTTATTCCCTTGTTAGCAGCTGCCATGGCAGCAGGACTTGCACAAGAATGAAAGTGATTTAGTGCATTGATTTGCAGTTGGCACAGCCCTCTGTTCTCAAACAGAACTGATTAGCTTAGCAGGAAAGTGCCATTTACTTTTATCGTGTTTCTTTCCTTCTCATCTCCCTTCAGTGCCTGCCAAGAGGAACAGAAGAGCTGTAACCTCCTGAGCAGGTTGCTTGCTTTCTTCAGCTCCAAATTCTGCAATTCTGAGGACTAATTTGCCTGGATAGTGCTGTAGCATCAATACAGATGCCAGGGTTACTGCTTTGGTGTACTGAAAGCAGGTCCCACTGAGCTCTTTCAGGCTCTTCCTACACAAAATTAACCCTGACTAGTAGAATCCCCTATGTGTCCAAAAGTGCCACCTAAACCACGATTTTAGATGTTTTTTCCCCATTTACTGGTAAAGCAAATAGGACAGCAAGGCAAAATATCTAGCTGAGAGGGTTTCTCTTGAGTATCTCACTTTTGCTTCATAAACTGACTGTAGGGCTTGCCTTCTAATACATAACATTTGAAGGACTGTGTACACACTTCTGCACCTCTGATCTTCCATGTATTGAAGCTGCTGGGGAAACTCTTGATTCACCAGCTAAAAGTAAAGATTTTCTGCAGTGCAGAATGACCAACAGCTGCAATAAAACAGTGGGAGTCATTGAATTAGCAATTATTTTCCCTTGAAGACCAATTCATGACAAAAGTTCAGTTTGCTTTGGCTAAGACTCCATCATTTCAGGGGTCAGATCCTCAGCTGGAGTGAGTTTCTGTGGCTTTATTGAACTCCATGAACATACACAGAGTCATGCCAGCTGAGGTCAGTGGAATAACACTGTTTCAAACCAGTTAAGGTTCTGATCCCATAAACCTGTCATGACTGTTCAGTCTCATTAGTCCTTTTCAGCTCTCTCTCAAACTTGTCAAAAATTCAACCATGCCTAATCTTCTTAGGGGTGTTACATATTTCCAAGTTGTTTCTACTAAGAAATAATAAGGAAAAAAACCCATAAGGAAAGGGTGGGAGGCTGAAAACCTGGTTCAGAGTTATTTCTGGAAACAAAGATTAAAAGATGAAGAAGGGAGAGAGAATCTCCTTCCTACTTTCTAGCTGAAATTCACTCAATAATATTAATCCTTTTGGACTCTTTACAGTGAGTAGAGTGAAGAAGCTAATCTCTGTCTCTTCTACACTGGAGGCTCCATTAGTTCTACTAAATAGCTGGTGCAGCACCAGAGAAAGGAGTACATATGCATTTACCTGCCTTCTCCTTTGATCTCAGCAAGAGATTATAAAACAGCTCCCATTTCTGTTCTTTAATTTTAAAATGCAAAGCAATCTGTAACTTTCTTCCCTCTGGCACAGGAAATCCTGGTGAGGAGAAGGGCCCTTTACTAGAAAATGTATAGCTCACACTTTTCAAATGTATCTAACTCCATTAGTCATGTGAATTCAGTCTCTTTTATTCCCTCGTATGAAACATCTTTCCTCCTTCCACAACAACAAAGAAAATGCTCTTTTCTGGTAAAGCAGGAGTTATTTGAACTTCACTGATTCAAAAGACTGCAGTATCTGCCATAGTTAATGAACTCCAGACAAACCAGGGGTATGCTGACAGGGCAGCATGACCACAGTCCTCTCCTAAACCACCAGAAAATAAAAGCTACCTCTTTGCAGGGCTGAAAGTACTGCAGATGTGTCCTGCTCCCTGTCAGCAATACCTTACTCTCTTGGTGCTGTATACCATTTGTTTTGCCACTAGTGGCAAACTTTAATAATCATTGGTTGAATTTTAGGATAAAATGACTCATGCCTTAAACTCCATTGATTGCAAAGGGATGTGTGCCTGGCTCAGATACAGAAGTGAACATTTGGTCAGATAAAACCAACATTGTATGTCTGGTCATCCACAGCTCTCTCACACTTACATCTGTGAAATATCCTCCTTGGCTGTATTCTGGGTTTTCTTCCTGTGAAAACTCAGACACAAGATGATACAAGAAGGGAAAGTGGCACCAGGTTGTAGACAAAATACGGTGTCAGAAGGTGGTTGAGGGTCATATCTATAGCTGGATGGCATAGAAATATAGATAGAGGCACACAGTTGTGGCCTCCAAAGTGGATCCTGTAACCCTGTATCAGAGCCTAAAAGAATTAGGTTTGGAGACCATCTAGCATCAGATGCCTCAGAAAGAAAAACACAGGTGACAGCCTTCTTAGTGTGATTTTCATGAAAGTATTCAGTAATAAATACTGAAGATTAGAGTGTGTGCATTCAGGGCTTGGGGAGCTTGCTTGTGGTTATTAGGAGGGACCCCTTCAGTTTGGGAATTTTTCCTGAGGACTGATGTCCATGCCCTGTTTTTCAGACTGGTGGGAAATAGGAACAAGAATCAGTCTTTTAAAATGGTGTAGCTATGGGTGACAGTGAGGGTAGACCCTTGTACCCAGGTGACACAGTCACTGCATTTATCCAGAGGAGGACTTTTTCTGGACTGATGCCCTGGAAGGGCCGTGGGCACGGTGGGGGAGCCCATCCCTGCCCTTATGGAGCACACAGTCAGCACACTGTTAGCACAGTCTGGCTACCTGCACATGCTGTTCCACTTCCATGTATATTTTAATGCTGTTCTACACACATATTAACTTTTAAATTTGACCAGCAGGTTTTCGATATAGAAGAAACAGTAACAGATATTTACCAGTAATCCTGCTCTTCCCTACTGCCACTGGAAGGCACTAATCCACCCAAAATACCAGTCCTTGCATCAAACACACTTAAGGACCATGCTCAACGAGGCCTTGCTTGGTTTCCAAGCCTTTTGTTTAAAATATGTCAGGTTCTGATCCACAGCAGAGGCTCTGGGAACTGCCACCACATGGCTTCCCCTGTGAGCACCTTGCAGCAGAGCTGGAGGCACAGGAACACAGCCGCCTCCATTGGCACTGGATCCCTGTCCTGAGCACAGCCCTTGGCTGATGGGTGGCACTGAATGGGCCCTCAAGGAGCTGGCACATTTCTGCTGGCAGCAAGTGCCAGAACAGGGAAGGGCTCATGCTGCCATGGGGCTCCTCTGAGAAGCCCTGGTGGGCCAGTCTGCGGCCTCATGTCCTGCAGGTGGATGGTTCCTTGCTGTGCAGCTGTATGTAAATGCTAGGCCAGTGTAGCAAACAATACTTCCAACCTCAGTCTTCCCTACTGATTTGTTCAGTTTTGTAGTGTTGCTCAAATGGAACAAGTTCAAGTCTTTCAAATGTGGAATCCGGGACAGCGGGATATATTAGGGGGTCACACCTGTAGTGCCATGGCTAAAGACCAAGATATTACAACCATATATATTAACTTTTCCAAGGCATTTGATTGTCCAAGACTATTGAGAATGTCCAGGAACATTTGTGCTAAGAAAATTCAAGCACTTTGGCCTCAGCTGAGTTTCAACAGATAGATTTGCTTCATATTTGTTAACAGGAGTTACAATGATAGAGAAAGGGAGAAAGAAAAGGTGACAAATTTGTCTCCAGAAGAAGCCATACAGTAAATCTCCAGGGAAGAGTTTCATGGGAAAAGGTCTGGTCCACTATTCTGCTTCCAGACCTTATAGATGGTTACCAGAACAAAGGTAATTATCTAACACTGGTGATTTAAATACAAACAACACAATCATTCATTTCCTTGGCTCTGAGTGACAAAACTTCAGAGTGCAATGTGACCTCTGCCACTTCCACAAATGACTTACTTGCAAGAAATGAACTTCTTCAATTCAAAAAGAAATGGAGAAAAACAAATCCATATCTTCCCTCCCTAAAGGGACAACAAGTCCATAAAGTCATGCTCCATATGGCCCTGGCACTGTCAGGTGGTTTAGGCAGTAGATTGAGGTCTGTGTCATTGATATGTGTAGACCTCAAGATCTGTCTAGCTTATGTCTACTGCTGAGAGAACGATTTGTATCTAATTTGTTCAGTAGCTTTTCTGTTTGTATCAGACTTTGATTTTTCCAAATATGCTTGTCAGTAGAATTTACTCAAGTGCACTTTGCAAACATATTTTAGCCTATGCAAACTATTTGTTTTGACTGTTCACTACTCATGCTGTGTAACCAGCCACCTAAGGCAAACTGCAGTTTTCCTCTGGTTTTGCAGATGACTGATCCCTGAAGTGCCCTGAACTCCTTTTGCAAATCTCTGCTGTAATCTGTCTCCAGTCATTCAATAAGGTTACCAAAAGCTATTTTTCAGTCACATAACAAGTGCCACTGTCTCCTGTCTCAACAGATATGCTTAGTGTCCTGACAGAAATGAAAACAGTGATGAAAACAGAAAATTAGTTGGAAAAGGAACATTTTCATGATTCTTTTTAACCCAGATGTATTTAAAATGTAAAACTTACTTTAAAATCTCTTCATAAACTAACAAAAAATGCAAATCCTTGCTTGCAGAATTCTTAATTGAAAATAAGCCCAATAAAACTTCTAACATGAATGCATCTTTGCTTGGCATAGCACTTACCAGGCTGCTGCTGAAGAGACCTGGGGGTCTGGACTGCACAACTACACCCACAGTTTGAATCCTTTGGGTATGTTATAGCAATATCCCATTTTTTACCCTGCAAAATGAGATGTGATTGTTGTTCCTGATGAACGGCAGTGGACATACATTCCTAGAGAATGATACCAGAGAGCCTTGCAAGACTAAATCACAATCTCTTGACTGCCCCAGAGCCTTTCATCCGGTCAGCTTGATGCTTGGCTCAGTAATGGCTGAGGTTAGATGAGATGAACCCCACTCTGACTGTTTTGATTTGAAACAACTCCCAGTGCCAGGCTGATAAAAGCCTCGTGCATTAGTACAGAGGTGACACTGCCTTTTCTTCAGACACCCCCATGGAACAAGTGTGTTGTTTTTATGGCTAGTTACCACGGATTTAAGGAATGAACTGCAGAGGAAATCTGACTGCTAATGACACATCTGTGGGCAAAGGTGCCACAGCCTTCAGAGTGCAGCAGAACAGAGTTCCTGATCGTGTGTCACTTGTGACAACCTCATCAGCTCACTCAAGTCCCAGGCACCTCCTGGGGCCATGTTTATTTCTGACAACCTGGTTAAAAACATATGTTATGGATCAGAGAATTTTGCACTTTTTAATGGCCAGGCTGGGGTCACATGCAAAGGCTTCCACCCTCTTGCAAATGTCAAAATCTGACTCAGACTGGACATAACTCCTTGTCGTGACTCCTTGTGGGAACACCATTACATGCGGCAAAACTAAAATGAAAATAAAGATATCTGACCCAAAATAGGTAGCATTTTTGTAGAGGAAGGTCATTCATTGCTGTTATTTTGAGTACTCTGCTGACAGAGGCTTTTCTGTATCATTCCAATTTCAATGCTTCTATCTATAGCTCTTTGTGTAGATTTGTCCTTTCAATGTGCACTGTTGTCAATGGAAAGATACTGTAAACTGGTTTCAAGGTGTGACTCAGAAAAAGCTGGCAAAAAGACTCTGAAATTTTCGAAGCCATGTTGTGCATGTCTGCAGTTTGAATGGATTTGCATGCAATCCTCTACAGTTTGGCAAATCTCATCCATGAACTGCCTCCCACCTTCAAAACAGAGTCAATGTCATCCAAAAAGGTTCTAGCACATGACAACAGTGATTCCCAGCTCTTGAGGACAGCCTTGCATCTCTGTTATGGCTGCTGTCTATGAGAGAATGTACATACACATCAAGTTTGCATCCATACAGACACACATTTACAGGAACCTTTGTGATTTTCCAAACACAGGCACCGAGTTTGTCAGTCAGAGCCTCCAAGCACCTAAACACATACAGGAGCCACCTACACCTCAAAGCTCTTGGCATGCATCTAAGGCACTCATGACTGAAACAACGTTCCCTATGTCCAAGAGAAAATCTTCATATAAGGCTTAGAAGACTCACAGATTTTTAAAGCCATTATGGTGAAGTTTGTAGAAAAGAAAGCAAGGACAGAGATCTGGAGGGAGCTAGATCTAGAGGAATAGTGCCTTTATAAGGAATAGCACAGAATATATTTTTAGAAAGAAATCCCATTATGACTTAAGATGCACAATTACCCCAGATATTGTCTATAAGCCCATAGAAGAAGAGGATTTCCTGGCTCACAAGGATGATTTTCTTTTTGCAGGTCTGCTCTACATTATTATTGAAAGAGCAAAAAAATATCATAGCTTCTCCCAAAACAATTTAGAGGCTGGAAAAGGAAGGCTTCCTTCCATTCTTCCCTATTTCTTGCTGCTGCCCTGTTCTGACAGGCTGCTCAGGAGGACGAAGGGGATTTACTGTTTGCTCTGTGGCACACAAAAAAGCATGAAAATAAAAAATCCTCATGTAAATAATTGCATCAATTTTGCAATCAACCAGAAAACAAACAAACAAAATCCGGTGAGGCCAACACTGAATGCACTAATCTTGCCAATGCTCTGTATAATTAAAACAATTTCACCTTGAAATCTGGCATTCATTATAATATGGAGCACCTCCAGGCTTTAGCATTTTAGTTTGTTTTTATGGACCTAGCTAGAACAGAGGTTTGTACATGAAATATATTCTAGTCTTTTTGCTTCTGATCCATTTAGCAATTATTTTATGCTATTTGTTACATATTAGCTGTCTCTTGTTTCTGTTGCTTCACCTGTACGACTTAGGAAACACCTCAGTGCATCTCACTTGGCAGCAAAATTCATCACAAAAGCACTGATATCACCATACTAACAAAACACAAGTAAATCCCAAATTTATGTTTGCATTCAATGAACACAGCACTGAAGAGATTTGCTGCTGTTGTCCTCTAGGCAGTGACAGAACAAAATTTTAAGAACAGTTCTCAATCTCAACACTAGCATTTCAGATTTCCCACCTCGTACAGGGGTTCGGTGTACAGGAGGTGTCTGACAATATCCTGAAAAATTGTTGCTATTTTTCTGGAAATCAATTTACATAAATTAAAAGGGAAGCACCGAAACTTACATGGACACTTCTCTCATCTTTGCCCTTAACTTGAACATGAGAAATGTTAAAGACCTTATTTTAAACTTTAGACCTTTCACCTGCATACTTCACTCTTCTTAGTCCAAATCTAGTCTGGTTCTAGTACCAGTCTGATTCCTCACTTAAATTTAAGTCTTGCCACTTGGGCCGAGCTTAAATTTAAATACTGAAGGTTTATTCAGTTGCCTTCCTTCTTCTAGCACCAAGCAGTTTCAGCTAAAGAGATTTGTACTTGAAATGCATCCATTCAGCATTGGTGCTGTTAAATTAGTGGTGATATATATGTGTTTGTGGGCACAGCGACCTTTATTAGCTCCTCATTATCTTTGAAAATAGTTCTTGTTATCTGACTGAATGAATTATGCTGAGCATTGTTATGGCTCAGATAACCTATGGAAACTAGTTATTTTTCAGGGTATGTTAAATGTTAAAACTAACAAGCAGTTAGTTAAGCATTACACTGGAGACTATCATCATGTCTTACAACTTGGAACATGCACTTTTAAGGCTGTTCAGATTAAAGATGAATCAAAGCACTTCAGCTTCAGGGATAGAACTGGAGGTGTACATCCCTCCAGACAGAACTGGAGTGTAAAATCCAACACAAATTGCTTCTAAAATTTAATAATTCACAAAATCTATGGTTAAGCACAGCCTGGCTGGGATAGATAAGTAAAATAAATACAGCAAAGTCAATTTTTAATAATCTGTGGCATGAAATTTAAGCACAAGAGAAAACATTTCACAATCAAGTCTGAAGCTTTTTGTAAATGATCAAATGAGAATTTTATACCCCCTCACCTACCAATGCAAAATACATCCAGTTTATCCTTTGGTCCTCACAGCTCACTCCTAGATTCTTTTGTTTGAATGTCTTTTAATTCTAAGAGAGCCTTTATTGTAACCCCTTTTTAGAACTAGAATTATTTACATCCACCTCCGAAAAAGACAGATTCTGGAGCCTCTTTGCTGGTGAATTGGTGCCTAAATTGCAGTCACAGGAAATAATGTAATTAGTTCCTGTGCTAGTCTGGTAACAAGTGGTCTGGTATATTTATCTAATTATTGAGACAACACATTTACAACTGAAGGGATTTTATTATAAGAGGTTTATAATACTCCGCTTCTGATTTAGGCTGATCTTCAGTCTCTTAATGCCAAGTAAAAACTGGCCTTCAAGCAACATTTCTGTATGATGAAGAATAAAATCCCAGATGGATTATGACAAGTCTGTGTTGTCCTAAAAGAAAAATCAAAATGAAAAGCTGGGAAAATTAAATGGCAAGGATAATAGATATACACAGACTCGTTCTGGGGAGAGAGAAAATGTGAAGATTTGTACGTATTTTATGCATCTGGAATCAGTATGCTAACATGCTGTTTATGCTAAGAGGTGTACCATCTGCAAGGAATAAAAAAAGGGAGAGATTATACTATATTATGGGGAAATCATATTTTGACTTTATTATTATGGCTGCAGCTATTTTATGAAAAGGAGGTGGATTAATAATTGTCTAACCAACCAAAAAGGAAGGAGAAAGCAAAATGGATTTTTCAGAGAATATTTCTCATGCAATAATAAGGGGCTTGTGCAACAGAGCAGAAGGAGGAAGGGAGGGCAGTGACAAGAGAGGGAGACTGAGCCTGATGGTAGGAGAGAGGTGAGAGCTTGGGTCTCTGCAGAGCTCAGCATGGCTGCAGAGAGAAGGGTGAGTATGCATCAGCAGCCTCAGGCAACATAACCGGAGAGAGAAGAGGTCTCCTGGTGTCCTGGACTCAGGCAAAGAGGATGACAAAGAGCCACACGACTTGGCTGCATGTCCCCTAAGCACAGCTGCCTCCTGGGGTGCCTGGCATGGGCAGAGGAGAGGCAGGACAAGGGGCTGCTGCAATGCAACCCTCAGTGCTGAGAGGGGATCCTGAAGGCAGGCCCTCATCTGGGATGGGATGGGGGCCAGCGTGGCTGCATTCTCTCACATCTCCACCTAAGGCCCAGGGGACCAGGGCTGGTCACGACACAGGATGATGGCACTGGCAGTCAAAAGTGGGTCCCTGAGTAGTAAGCTGTTAGGAAATTATTTTCTGGTAGGAAACTGTAGGGAAAACACACAGCTTTTCAATCTAAGGTAAAGGAGCTAAAAGCTGGTAAAGCCCAGCCCTACACTGAGGATCTGGACCAGACCTCCTGCTCCTTCTATTTACACTCTCTCATTATAGATATTTGGCACATGCTATTGCACTTCTTCCCCTGCTGCCCTGCTCCTACTCTGGGCCAGAGGCTTTTTGCTTTGAATGGAAGGACAACCCTCACAAAGGGCCTTTTTCCTGGGAGATATTGGTTTCATTTACAGAGAGCTAGAAATGCATGTGCTGCCATGCCCTGGGCCTTTCAATCACCCACCAAGAGCACTCACTTTTCATTGTTTCCATTTTAACGCTGCTCTTGCAGCTGCAATTGCAGCCACTTTGAATTAAATCTGGGTTAACAGTCTGAGGACAGATAAGCCCCAAGAGAGGAAATGATGTAAATCCAAATGGCAATTCTTTAACCTATTGCTTATTATGACAGGCTGGAAGCCCTGTGCGCGATCGGAAGCAAAGTGCATTTTTGCAGTCTATTCTCATTTGCATAAACCTTTCTCTTGGAATTTGCATAATTTTTCAATTAATCACCAGGACAATACTCTAACTCCTGAACATCCCTCTCCCAGGCATTTAAGGTATTCTTGCTAATATAAAAGCTTCAGACAATGATGATGAGGCCAAGACCTGGCGTTTGCTATTTATTTCACAAGTAAAAGCCCGTCCAAATGTTTACTGTACCTTATACTCCACAACAAGTGCATCACTGATTACTGAAAAAGCACAGATGGGACGTAGACAGTTTTTCATTCCTTGTTCCATATGATAGAACTCAACACATCTGGTATGCTATGAAAAGCATCTTTGCACTAATTTGTTTGTCAGTATCTATTGAAAGGACTATCTGTCATCCTGTCGCATTTTGGTTGCCCTGAGATGGCTGAAGACAACACTAGTCACAAATTACGACTGCTGGCCACTGGGGAATAACTGGTAGAAACCACCAGCTGTTCCAAAGATTGTCAGTGGTGGATTTGTTGTTTTGATCCCTTTTTTTTTTTTTTGCATTTTATGAGTGGAAATTTCAGTGCAATCTCTCCTCAGACATTTTGCAAGAAGAAACCAAATCACTTGAGCAACCAACAGTTTGTTTGTCCTTACTGTCTGTGTGCACATTTCCAATCTGCTTCTGCAGCTGGCTGAATTTTCTTTGACTGGGCAGAAGTGATGCAGGGGGCAGAAAAAGTGCATGCTGCTGGTGTACATGGGGTGATCTTAACAACCACCTTTGGATGTTACATCTCTTATGTCAGGAACTTGACCATCAATTGATTGGTTTGTCAGGGAAAAGTAAAGTTCCTAAAAGAACCTTGGTGTTTATATGGGTTAATCAATAAAGGTTGAGAATGTATTTTCCCATAGTTCTTCATGCTGATCATCTTCTTGAAAGACAGCCCTGTGATTTATGATTTGTTATGTTTATTTTACCTCATCTCCTTGCCAATGAATCAAAATGCTGGATGTCATTTCTCTTCCAGCCTCACTGTTGTACATTCTTATTGTAAATGCTTTATTGCATTAAATTCTGATTGTGTGGCTAATTTAAACCATTTTTCATCAGTCAAGAGTTGTTCTGGCATGAGAGTGCAGATCTGATTGAAGGTGTGAATTTCAGATTCTATTAATGGCTGAGTGATGCACATAAAGAACTTCCAGAAATATAAGAAAGACTATGAAACACAGTGGAAAGATTCCCATGGCCATTCAATGGGCATATAACTTCCAGAAATACTGTATTGAACTGCTTGTAGCTAATTAAGTATTCATACATTCTTATAATTAATCTGAATGATCTGCAATATAGCAGCATAATTTACACTTAATGCCAGCCATTTCAAAATAATGGAAATATTTTTCTACTTAATGACATACAATCCTTTAAAACTGCTGATCTGAGTAACAAGCTATACCTTGTTTCTCCAGTGCTATGAAAGGAACAACCAGCACCTCATCTGTATGGGAACAATAATAACATCATGAGTGTTTCCCAGCTCTTCATAATGCTCTGAGAGCCTAAGTTGAGCTCCTAAGCTTTGGACGAGTCCCATGAGTTCTGCCTAAAATTAATACTGCATTGTGATCCAGAGTACTCTGTAATTGTCCTTACTCTTTTTCTCTCCTAATTATTGAATTACGTATGAAAGATTTAAAATCAGGAGGGTATTGAGTGACAGCTAACAAAACTAAAGATGGCTCATAATCCTGACTGTGCCTTTTTGCAAGAAGGTCCCCCCCACTGTGGCTGAACACTGCATGTATTGGGGCCAGAACTGGCATTTGGATGTGGTGGAAGAGGATGTTCCTCATCCCTGCCAACACCTAGATTACAGCATGTGAGAATACTGCCAGTGTGTCTTGTGTTCTTAAATCCATTTCATGTCTCTAGTGGAATAAACCTTGCTAAAGTTGGGTATGCCAGACATTTAGCTTGCTATGGAAAAAAACCCATAAATCAAGCAGGTTTGTAAACCAGAATAGATATGCTGAGGGAATCCTTAAAAATTAAGACAGCCTTTCATGACTGTAAAGCACATTTTGAGCTGAATAATTTGAGGACTAAACAGCCCATAATGTAGCTGGTTTCACATAAAGTATAATTTGATAATGAAGTGTTCTCACACAATTTAGGGTTTTCAGATGGCTGCTTAAACACAGAGGTGTGGTGTGCACTAAATGAGATTATGTTCTAAAAATGGCTGCAATGAACATGTAGTTGCTGTGGAGAGCAGCAGTATGGTGATGCACCTTGCATTCATATAAAAATTAATTTCTTGTAACACTCAAAACAAACCGTTTTGGCTATTTCCTGTTCCACCCTGACATTAAAACTGATTGTCTTGCTTTTTGGTCCTGGCTTGAAAATCAGCTTTGTAGTGGCAGGATTCACTACAGATTGGATGAGGCTGATAGGAAGCTCTTGACTGTACAGACCAGCTTCCCTGCTCAAGCAGGGCAGGCACAGAAAGCTTCCCAGGACTGTGACCAGTTGGGTTTTGGATATGTCCATGGGTAGAAGCTCCAAACTAAAGCTGGTTCAAGCAGCAGCAGAAGGTGCCCAGAAAAAGCATCGTGGGTCTGAGGCAGAGATTTTTGGCAGACAGCTACAGCACAAGGCCATAAGATGTGCAGAAGTATTTTGCCTTGGCTCTCTGATTTCTATCCACTAATTTAAGAGATATCTTCACATAGGAAGATTACATTTCTTCAGATTTTCAGCAGGGATATACACCAGAAATAAAATCTTATCTCATCTGAGAACCCCAGTGGAGCAGCTGGAACCCCAGGAACTCAGAAACTTCACTTTTCTCCTTTGCTCTTTACTCTGAAGGTCTTTCTATTATAAATCAAATTTCTGCAGAACTGCAAAGACTTGGAGGAAATCTGATGAGAAGAACTTTTACCAGGAGACTTCCTGTATGTTTTACATTCAGTGAAACAGAAAATCAGAGTCAATTTAGAGACAATTTGAGTGATTCTACTTATAATCAAAGCCAAAGCTAGATAGCACAAGCCAGGTACCTGAAAGGCAACCCAATTTTAGCATCATTTGATTTAAACTTCATAGGACATTGAAAATCTGCAGATTTTTTTCCCCTGTGTCATACACTGACTCCATCAGGGTCAAACAAATAAAACTTTATTTGAAAATTCCTTACTTGTCTGCTTCTGTTTGCCTTAGTGTAAAACTGATGTGACAGAGATTTCTGAAAACCCTTTCTTCCTGCAGGGATTAATTCTGGTGTTACTGTGTGTGTTAGGGTTTTTTATAATCTCTGCTGGCTGTGAAAAAGAACTATAACACCTATGGAAATGACCATGCCCTTTGCTTCTGTCAGTTTTCAGTCAATATACAATGTCAAAAGTTGCACAGACTGAAACAGGTGCATGATGGGAGAACTCAATGTTGAATTTTTATTTTCTTTTCAAAACTGCCACATTTCTGCAGTTTCCTACTTCACTGCCACCTTCATTCTTTTAGGCCAAGTAAGAGATGGGAGACCTGGGAGATGAGTGGAGAGTGCACAATAACAAGAATCAATCTATAACTCTTGAGCCTGACCTCTGAAGGGATTCTATCCTGAATGCCACTCTCAGCTTTACCCTGAAGTGGTGTTTGAATGCCTGCTGCAAGAAGCAGCCCTACATCTCAACAAGAAGGCATGCAGTGGCTGGCTCTGCCTGCCTCTGCTGCCATGGCCATCCAGAAAGGCTCTAGGCAGTGGCTGGTGGGTTTTCATTCTGCTCATGGGTCTCCTTTTTTGACAGGGTGCATATGTCCTGTTGACCAAATCAGTGCCAGCTGAATTGGCTGCAGTGATTTATTAACCATGGAAAGCCAGGAAGAAATGTTAAGTTCACTGCATGAATTAGACTCTCTTTTGACCTAACATCACTTTATGGCAGATATAAATCCTGAAAAACTCTCAGCATCTTTTATGAATGGAATGGATATTTTTATGCAAATATGAGCTGTTCTGCTGAAGTCACCTTTATGAAACACCCATAAATTTCCTGAAGGTTGGCAGCACCAGGACACAACAACAAGCCACCAGCAACTTTTATAATACTGATCTCTATTTTTGAGACAAGCATGAGACCTATTTTGGAAGAAGCTTTATGTGTTACTATAGTTTAAGATTTTTCTTCCTTCTTCAGAGATCACCCACGAGCTACCTAGGGCTGGTATGTGAAATCCCATTTACCATTTGATAAAGGCAGGTGAAAAATAAGCCACAGTAGATAACACTTGGCCTCTTCTATTAACAGGTACAACATGGATGACAGTCTTCAGAGGAAGGTACATGTTGATATCACATTTCCTAAGTTGCATCTCCGAACCTGGGGGCTGATCCTGTGATTTCTCACATGGAATGTAGCACACAGACACTTAAACTTATTCTGCTCCTACGACTTCCATGTGCTTCTTTGGGACTGCCATGTCCCTTCCTGGGCAATTTTGCTATGGTCTTTATGGAAACAGTAAAATTGAGGTTTAAGGCTCTTATGAGAGCAGCCACAAGGGAACATTGTCCATATCAGAGCTGACATGAAATTTTTTATTGACAACAGTGTGGACAGGCTTTTACCATCTCTCAAGCCAGGTATGCTGATGGGAAGTTACACTTCATTTGCAACTTCCAAGACTGTATATCTTAAATTGCAATGGCTTTGAGGCGGTAAAAAAATCAGTGCTGGAACTCTTAACGCATCCGGGTACATCTAAATTTCCCCTGGGGGTGGGATGACTTAACTGTCATTTCAAGCTTTATATTCTTCCTTTAAATCAGCTATTTCATTTAAATAAAAAGGTTCTATATTCTGGGATGGAAATGCAGCTGCTTCAAGTAGCCCTGCAGCATGGTGATTTATTACTGACTATATACTCCTTCAAGGAGAAGATTCCTTAAGAAGACATTCCACATCCAGCTCCATATTTCTTGCTACATAACTCTTATATTCGTCTTACCATATCTGTATCCATGATATTTGAGAAAAAAAATGGAAAATAAGGTAATTACCTATTTGGATAAATACATTTGCAGGATTTGCAGAATGCTCTGTATTCGCATGAATAAACTACTCAGCTATCTGCTATTAGAGATGTTTAAAAGTAAAGTTATATATCTGAAAAGGATCTTTTCTGCATAAACTGAGAAATGAAAAATCTCCACTTCTACCTTTATGAAACTGTATCTAAGTGTCAGTAAAACTAGGCTTAGGATGTACCTTAAAAAACCCCAACAAATTCTGAAGGGAAAACCATTCATTTTTGCCAAGAGTATTTATTTACATTTGCTTTTTATGTGATTCCCAGCTGCACTTTTTCTGTTAAATTAAAACTTGAAGGCCATAATGTTATATACTTTTGTATGATCATGGATTCCAAAGGGCTATTATGCAGTAAAATTGGATGAATTCTCCCAAGGATGGCTCACATAGCTTTTCACCAAGTTTGTCCACACACAAACCCCACTTTGTAAACTCCAACAAGCAGACACACACACAGAGCAAAATCTGTCTTTGTGTGGAATGAGTGCAAGTCCCATACCTGGAGCTCACATCAATTTTTAAGGAAGTGTCTCTCCTAACAGTTCCACTGTTGCTAATGTGCAGTCAAAATCTTATTGAGCTGAGCTCCAACAGTAAACCAGAGATGGATACTGCTGGTGGAGTATGGCTCTCTGAAGAGAAGAAAGAAAGAAAGAGGAAGTTTTCTAAGACTACATACTTAAAAATCAATATTGCTGTGATGGATACAAGGCGGAAGCTTTTTTATCTCAAATATAATATCTCAAATCGTAAATATATTTTGCTCAAAAAGATCCAGCTATGCTGAAGCAAAGGTTGCACAGACTCATAAACTTTTACAGGGCTTGGGCATCAGGGAAAGACCATGAGCCACAGGATCTGGTATCTAAGTTAGATATGGGCTGTTGGGACCAATAGACATCTAAATAAATACCTGAACCTGAACTATGTTAATACCCCCTAATGCCTAAAATTTTTCCACAACAGAATGTACTAACAAAAAATCAAGGTACAGGCTGGGGTACTAACCATCTGATTGCTGCTTGCAGAGGATGGTGCCCTTGTGCCTCCTAGTACTGCTCAGGACCAGGAGACAGAGACTGAATTAGAAGGAGAATCCACTAGTTCTTCTTGGACACCACTTCCTTCCTTTCTTGTTTTGAAGGAAGCACTTTGTGCAAAAGAATTGAGCAGGAATGGCTGACAGCTGAGCGTGACTTCTCACACTGGGCAGGCACAGGATTCATTGCTGGATCCCATTTTTCCCCTGGGAGGAGAACTCATGCAGTTAAACAAATGACCTGAGGTCTTTTCTGCAGCGGGGCGGTTTGAAATTCATGAAATTCATGCTCATATATAATGAGAAAAGCTAAAATGGGATACAGGCCGTTAATAGCATCATCAGCTTGGTGAAATCAGGGAGCCATCCTCACTGCTGCACACGAGCACAGCGTGGTCTGCTTCCAACAGCAACCTCAGAGAACAGCCCTGATTTAAATAAATAGCGAGATTTTTTCAGCATTATCAAGCTGCTGGGTTTTGAATATGTCTGTACAACATAATGGTCTGGGATGTATCAATTGTTACCACAGGATCAATATTATAAAAGAACTCCTTCCCTGCTCACAGCAAAGTCTATTTTGGCTTAAAAGCAGCTGAATGGTGGGAGAGAAACATAACTTAAACAAGCCTTAGATTCCTAGCTGCCATTTTAAATTAACAATCTAATTTTAACTAAATCACTCTTTTCACTTTCACCTGGAGACTCGAATTTAAAATCATAATATCTTCCTGTAAAAGCTAGTTGTTGGAATAAAGCCAGGCTCCTTCTAAGATAAAATGTTGTTATTCCAGTGTGCTAAGATGCAATTTTCTCCTTTTATTGCTTGAACAAGAAAAAAAATTTTAAAAAGATAAATGAGATACAAATTCCAAACAAAATATGTCTCTAATAGGATATTTCTCTAACAAGATGTATTCTAGCACAGCATATATTGAACCATGGTATTTTAGGGTCAATAGTCAACATTTTTTATGCATAGTGTTAACAAAATATGATGCACTGAAATAAAAAAGGTTTTTTACTGCTGTGAACTCAGGCCAAATACTACAAAATGCTGAATAGGGCAGACATTACAAATGCTCCATCTCTACAGAGCTTTAAAGAATAAAACTTCTCTCTACACGGTGTGACAGCCTGGTTTTTAAGATTACTTGGTGGTGTCAGTTGAATCACTGCTACACATAAACTGTCAAGTCTAGCAGACAAGCATGAGTCTGTGTCCCTGTTACGTGGTTCCATTTGTTATAGACCAGTTAACAACATCAATCCCATACATCACTTTTCCAGATGTGTAGGGGAGGGACTCCTAGTGTTCATAGAAATTCAGAAGGATGTAAAATGACATCCCTCCCTTTCTGTGCACAGTCTATATTATTTGCTTTTCCTAGCATGACTCCTATTATATCCCTTACAATATACTGCTTTAATAGGTGTAAAAAACTGGTGTTTTTTTCCCCCACTTACTTAAAAGAGCACATGTAAAGCAAGTTAGCACTTCTGTAAAATGAGATGGGTAATTTTAGGAGAGGCTGCTGCTTCTAATTTACTGTTATTACACAATTCTTATTTTTATAAGATATGTCAGATAATAAATCCTCTTTTACATTCATATCCTCTGTCTCTAAATTTGAAGAAGTATCTTAACCTAAACAGCAGTTGAGATGATGATGATGATGAGTGTCTGTCTTGGACTTCTGTCTCACTTATCCTCAAGTTCTCATCAGTGTAATTTTGCCACAGCTGAGGAAAGTGCCTTTACTTCCCTCCCATCACTGAGGAAAGTGCCTTGCCTTCCCTTCCATTGCTAAGTAGGGCAATTGGCAGGAGGTGCTCATCATGCTACAGGTCAGAAGTCATCTGGGTCACTAGCAGGACATTTTGAGGCACTCTGGCAAACTCTATGGAGCAGAAACTCAAGTAGGAAGGCTTCCAGGTGCCCTAGATTGCAAAAAGTGATTGGGCTCATTTTCAAAAACCACTACATAATTAAGAAAATAAATGTGCATTACAAATTGTGGAGGACTTGGATCTCAGAGATGTGGACAGTGAAATTTTAATTTGCCTTCCAAGTGCAGCAGAGAGAATTGTTATTTGTATGATTAAGAAGCTGAAGGGGTTATTAATTAACTGGATATATCTCTAACCAGATCTTACATGGTAGTATCATATGGAGCAGTGACACATCCTCAGAGCCCTGCACACTATGTCCTGTAAGTTCATTCTTTTTAAATTTGATTTCTGTGGGTGTTTCCTTCCGTGAGAGAAAAACACAAGAAATCTTGAAATGAATTAGTGGTCCAACTTAATATCAGAGCAGTTCTTTCTATGCAGGACATAATTCTCTCTGTTTGCCTCCAGAGGAAATACTGGACCATGTCCCCCTGACAAGGAGCAGCAGCTCCTCCAGACATGGTGCTGACACGAGCTGTGCCCAAAGAGATGGTCCTGCTGATTTCACAGACATCTCCCATCCACAGCCTTCTGTCCCATCTGGGCCTGGATATTTATTGTATCATTGCCAGAAGCCTGACAGAAAGAGGAGCAGTTCCACTGACACAGCAGATGAGAAGATCCTCCTGAAATGTTTTAGCAGAACTTCTCATGTCAAAAAGAGCCAGAAATGGTGGATGCACTTTTCTGAACACAAACACGCATTTTCTGACAGACTAGGGGTGCCTTGCTGGACAGGTTGCAAAAATATTGCTCATGCTGAAGCACTACCTCTCCAGCAGCTGCCACAAATCCTTAACTGCAGACAGAGGAAAGAACATATTGCTGAATACAATCACACAAGGTGCAAAGGAGGGCTGGTAGCAGTCTGAATGCTCAGACTAAAAAATTGGGGTAAAATGATGTACCACTGTTCAGCTTTTGACATGGAGAAACTGCAAAATGTAAGTAGCATGAACTCAGCAACCCTGTGTGCAGTTTTTGTAAAGCTCAGAGGCCATTAGCTGAAACAGTGCTCCCTGCCAGGGCCAGTCAGGCCATGTAGGGTATGTGGGACTCAACCTAACCTGCTGTGCCCAAATTCTGAGTCAGGCCTGGAGACAAAGAGCAGGAGATCTGTATGCCACCTACAGAATCACAGACTCACAGAATCACTGGGTTGGAAGAGACCTTCAAGATCATCGAGTCCAACGCAGTCCGAGCGCCCCAACTAAACCCTGGCACCCAGTGCCGCATCCCGGCTTTGTTAAACACACCCAGGGGTGGTGACTCCACCACCTCCCCAGGTAGAACATCCCAGTACTTTATCACTCTTTCCATAAAAAACCTTTTCCTAACATCCAACCTGTATTTCCCTTAACGCAGCTTAAGCCTGCGTCCTCTGGTTCTGTCGGTGCTGCCTGGAGAAAGAAACCAACCCCAGCTGAGCACAGCCACCTTTCAGGAGCTGTAGAGAGCAATAAGGTCACCCCTGAGTCTCCTTTTCTCCAGGCTGAGCACCCCCAGCTCCCTCAGTGGTT
>JAYDZK010000113.1:10985851-11023318 GCA_034509185.1 Euphonia xanthogaster
TCCAGGCTGAGCACCCCCAGCTCCCTCAGTGGTTCCTCACAGGGTTTGTGTTCCCAGCCCCTCTCCAGCCTCGTTGCATCCTCTGGACACACCCAAGTGTCTCAATGTCCTTCCCAAACTGAGGGCCCAGAACTGGACACAGCACTCAAGGTGTGGCCTCACCAGTGCTGAGCACAGGGGAAGGATGACCTCCCTGCTCCTGCTGGCCACACTGCTCCTGATACAGGCCAGGATTCCATTGGCCTTCTTGGCCACCAGGGCACTCTGCTGGCTCATGTTCAGCCGGCTCTCAACCAATACCCCCAGCCCCTTTCTGCCTGGGCACTGTCCAGCCACACTGGCCCCAGCCTACAGCACTCCAGCGGTTATTGTGGCCAAAATTCAGGACCTGGCACTTGGACTTGTTAAACTTCCTCTTATTGGACTCTGCCCATCCATCCAACCATTTCAGGTCTCTCTGCAGAGCCCTTCTCCCTTCCAACACATGGATGCACGCTCCCAGCTTAGTGTCATCTGCAAATCTACAAATGAAAGACTCAATCCCCTCATCCATGTCATCAATAAAAATATCAAACAGAACTGGCCCCAGCACAGAGCCCTGAGGGACACCACTGGTGACTGGCCCCCAGCTGGATGCAGAACCCTTCACCACCACTCTCTGGGCCCGGCCATCCAGCCAGCTCCTAACCCAGCAAAGAGTGAGGAACTCATTCTGGCATGAAACTGAGTAGCTGCTAGTCTCCCAGTTGGGCACAGAAGTAATCTGTAGCAGACAAGAGATTGAAGGAGTTGTGAATTCCTTCAAAAGAGTTGAAATGACATGTGCTGATTCTTATTTCATCTTCTGGAACACTGGGGGAATAAAAACTGGCCACATCAAGAGCACTCTTGCAAATCATTAACCAGGAAATCTTCTTAAAGGAAAGTCTACTGATTTTCCATGGGGTAAACAACTCCTAATAGTAATATGAAACTAAAAAACCACTTTGTTCCTCTGCTCATGTCTTTCCGTGCCTTACTCAGACAGGAACCTTTAAAAACAGAAATATAAATCATTATAATCAAAGCAGGGAATAATATTATATTTTAATGGTAAAATAACATCAAGACTGCAATAAATTATATAAAAACAGCAGTAGAAAACCTATCTAAGATGTTGAATTATTATCTGAGGTGAAATGTAGAGTTATAAGTCCATAAATAATAATGAAGCTTCTGGTGGTAACATAAGTAATGTTTAAACTGTAGGGTTTAAACTCTGTTTTTATGAGCTTCAAAGGCTTAAAAAGAGGAAGGGCAGAGTGAAGAGGGCACAGCCTCAGATAAAGCAGCTGTTTTCATCCACAGGCCATGTGGGGAATGGCAGAGTCCCCCACAATTGAAATAACAATTAAAATAACAACAAGCAAGTGGTGCATACCCTGAGCCATTGATAATGCTATCTCTAAACACATCAACCCAGGAAGCCTCTGGATTCTGGAAGAGCTGGGAAAATAAAAAAACAAAGTGAACTTGCATTGGAAAAGAAGCTCCCATTTCACTTTGCAAATGACCCCAAGGATCTGACCTGCCATGGATGTGGTAATTCACACTCGCTAAGGTACAAATGGCACCTCCTTGAAGTGTCTGATGAGAATTTAATGTTACCTCTGAAGTCTTAACCATGAGAAAAGGCCAAGCATGACCCAAGTGTTGCACTCCTGTAAGATGATGTTGCTGGGCCAAAAGAGCATGTGCTGCAAATACCAGCTGGTCCCTGCAGGATCCTGCTCCACCTGAGAGGATGATCCATCACCTTGCTTGTTCTCTCATGCTGAAATACCAGGGGGAGAACCCTGCCAGTGCAGGACTGAGGCTGGTAAGGCCACCTTTAACTTGTGAGGCTTTCCCTGAAGTTTGTTTCCATCTGTCTCGAAGGACACTGCAAAGTGCCACAGCAAAGGATGAAGCCTTCCCTGCTCCACTCTCACGTGCCACCAAAGGATGGCTCTCCTCTCCTGCCTCCTGCTCAGCTCTGATAACTCTGAGACTGGGAGAGCTAAAAAATAGACCTGGGAGAGCTAAATAATAAACCTGGGAGAGCTAAAAAATATCTGCAAAGCTTTATCAGGGTATCAGCACTGTGTTTTGCTAATAAGCTATAGATAAACTATGCCTATAGCTTGCTGATCTGCTTCATAGGTGATTGCAAATGAGTATCTGAATAGCAAATATACTGTACTACTGAACACAGATCTGTTTCTAATTTAAAAAAACAGAACAAACAAACAAACAAAAAAAACAAACAAAAACCCAACACCCCCCCCCAAAAAAAAAGAAAAAAAACCACCAAAATACCCCTCCCTCAAAAACCCTGAAAAAATACAAAGGAGAGCTGAGATAAAGGAAAGGGGCTTCCCCTGGTTGGAGAATGGAGACTTAGCTCAGACTGGCCCCTCCGCAAGACAGCAAACTTCATTTCTACAAAGACTCTTGCTACTTCATTTCCACAGTGGTTTTAACAAAGTGTCTCAAAAGATGATGGATGATTATGGTAGCCTGCCCAACCAATGGCAAAACTGCCTTGGTTCCCATGTAAGAAGTTACATGATGCTCTGTGTGTGTGTGTAAATTTGTGTATTGATCTATATCTATATAAAACATTGTTTAATACAAGAGAATAAAATCCTGTCATGCCCTGAGTAAGCAGCTAGCATTAAACCCACAGTAATTATAGCCCATGTAAGCCTGAAAGAATTTATATGTCCTGTTGAAGGCTGCCTTTCCCACTTTGGTAGAAAACAGCTTGAAATGGATGATGGAACTTGTGTAAGGGTCATCAGTCTATCAAAACCTCTTCTAAATCTCCATCATTATCTACCTGAATTTTGAATGGATGCAGACTAGAAAAGTTTTTATTGTCGAAGCAAAAATCTACACTTTCTAGCTTTTCAAACTCAGTTGATTTTCCCTCTAAAAGGGAAATAATTTTTAAGTAATCTTTGGTTTAGGATAGATTTAGAAAAGGCTGGACAGATTTTGACTCAGATTGTGAGAAGTTAGCGACCTTGATCTGTGCCCTCAGATGTTCTGAAAGAGGAGAGAGAGAGAGAGTTCATCTCCTGATAAGCGGTCTTTTTAAAAATAAACACTCAGCAATGAGGAAGTTACTGCTGCATTTAAATTACCTATTTATTTAAAGTAACCTTCAAGACCCGATATTTACTTTTGCCTGAATATTATTTATCATGAGAAGGAAGATGCACGATTAGTGAGAATACATGGACATTTAGCTATTTTTCCTATTTATTAGTGTAAATATTTTTATTATCATCTGTTTTGTTGACTAGCAGCTTGCCATGAAGGAAGAAGCCACAGAGTATTTCATTATGCAAAAACACAAGAAAGCTTACACTGGATTTCTGACTTCAAATCTGTCTTTTCTCAATATCCCAGACAGCATTTTATCTTTGCAGAGCTGATCATTATCTACCGAAAGAAAAGCTCCTTAAATAAAATAAAAACTGAATATAATTGTTTTTCCCTCAGCTAGCCATGAACTTTTGCAACATTCCTTGCAACTAATGATGATACCACTCAGCAGTGACTCATAGGGATTCCTTCAGTATTAGTGATGGGATTGGATTTTCCTAAATTGCAGAGGAAGTATTCTGTGCCTAGGGAGAAAGCTTCCCACTGGAGCACACCAGGTGCTGGAAACCTGTTGTCTTGCTTTTTAATTGTAACTTCATTAATAGTGTGTCTGGAGTGACGGTACAAAAATGAGATGGGCTGCAGGAGGCAGAGAGTGGTGCCAGGATGGAAGAGGGGCACCAGCCATAGGGAGAGCACAGCCAGATTTTCCCAGCCCTTTCTCACGCTTGAAAATTACTAGGGAATCTTTCTGTGCTCCAGCTACTTTTTTCTCTTCTGTTTTGTTCTTGTTTCATACATGTTCTCCATGGCACAGGGTTTGTTAGTTCAACAGCCTGATACTATATCTCTGCCCTGCCCAAGATCAGGCTGTGAGAGGTTTGGCAGCCCTGAGACTGCTGAAATCACTGAAAAAATGTGACATTTTTTCCAGGGCTGGGCCTGCTCCCTCTGGGGTTTGAGGAGGAGACTTCCCCAAGCAGGCTGATGCCAGTGGTGCCTGACTGCATGTTGGCATTTGGGATGAGGGAGAACAGGGAGAGTTTACATGACATCAATGCTGTTTCAGGCAATCTGGATCAGCAGTCCCTACTTTTTATCTCTCATGGTGATTCCCTAGATGTACACATTTGTAGTTGACGTTCCTCAGATTCTGGTTGGGTAAAGAAAAGCAGGAAGGACTTGAACTTCTCCTCCTGTGGAGAAGTTCACTAAGTTTCACTAAGTGAAGACACTAAGTTTCTGGGTTCTCTTCAGCATTCATGCCTTCCTAAACCACAAATGATGCCTTTGGAGCCAGTGAGCACAGTCCTTGCTCCAGTCATTTCTTCTGTCCACTCAAAACGTAGAATAGTCTGGGGCCTCAGGCCAGCATCCAAGCCAATTTCTAGGATACATTTGATTCCCCAACTAATGTAGCAGCCAGCAGCAGGAGGCAAAGAGCACTCAGGCTGTCTCTCATCAGAGGCTCTCAGGAGAGGAGAAGGTTGGTGACTACACTGGCACTGGCAGCAGATGATCTGGGTTGGGCCACAATAACCTTATAACCAGAACTAGTGTTTAGACATGGAACCTTGAATAATTTCTGGAAAATTTCTAATCTATTTAGAAGTCAGATTTTTTAGATCCTAAAATGTTCAGTCTGGAATAAGCTTTGAGATGGTCTGCAGGAAGGACCAAATCCATTTTCCTCTACTTAAGGTTTTTTGCTTTTGCAATGATTACAAGCGAGCCCATTTTTACACCTATAACTTCTGCCTAAACAGCACTTAGTTCCCTTTAAAAAAACCCTGTGTGATCTGTGTTTTCCCTTTTCCCCTTTTTTCTAAATTCTCCAATGGCCTCTGGTTTTTTTAACACAAATGGTGTCTACTTATTAGAGAGGCTGTAGAAGTTCTAGGTTAGTACGACTTTAGTTTATATCCAACTTGAAACACTTGAAATAATTGCCTGAAGAGGTCCTTCCCCTTCTTTTTTATCCTGTAGAGGGAAGAGCTGCACCACATGATTTTCACAGGTACAATTTATTTACAAGCAAATCCACATCCTGCTTATCCATACAGCCAGCTGACAGATGCTTGTTAGCAGGTGAAAAGAAGGCTACTTGTTAAAGTGCAGCTGCTTCCATATTTTTTGCCAGCTGCATATCAGATACCACCTGGCAGGAATTTATTCATTAGATATTACTTTAAAAAACAGCAATGAAATGCATTTAAAATGTTAATTTGGGATGCTTTAAGGACTAGGTCATTGATGAGGAAATAAAATGTTAATTTGCTGTGACTGGTATTGCTAGTGGCTATAATATTTGATTACTTTTCTAGGTTTGCAAATGAAAAAGCCATTGTCATTCTGAAACAATAAAATAGCAACAATCCTTTCCCATATTTGTTAGTAAATAAAAGACATGGCGGATTCTAGGTCACAGAGATCCAGCCAAACTCAGGCTTTTGACAAAAAGTTAAGCTCCTGTTGATAGCTGGAGAAAACTCCTATATTCATTGTATTAACATTTTATCTCACCATAATGGGACAATCTGAAGATCTCTTAAGGGAATTACTCACAATGCCTTCATTTTACCCTCCTGGGGTTGTATTTTTTAATGAGGCTACTTGTCCTTCCCCAGTTTATTGTAAGCAAAAAAAAAGGTATTGTAGCATAAGGAAATTTCATCCAAGTTATAAAACCCAATCATGGAGAATTATTCAAAACAGAACATTTGGGTTTAAGTGAAGCATTTCACATATAAGGAACTCAAACTGGAATAAAGAACACACTTCATTAATGGTTTAGGTTCTCCTTTCCTTGCCTCTTAAAAATATAACAACCCTCTCTCCCAGAGGACTGATCTGAATCCATTTATCAGTAACAGTGAAAAAATAGAATTTCAGGAAAAGAGTTCATTTATAAGACTGGGACTCAGCTCCCAGAGAATATAATTCAGTTCTGATTATTATATTACTAGATCTCTTCCTGGATAATTAATAGATGGGATAATCTGTAATACATAATTACAAGAAGACCAAAGAGTTTCAATCTAATTTATTGACTTAGTATTTTATGAAATGGAAGTTCATTATGAAAAGAAGGAAGTATTTTTTGGTTTGACCTTCTCTTTATTTAATTGATACTCCACAGAAACCTTCATGTCCATTTATTTTCTAACGATGTCATGTGCGCTCTGTGAAAGTGGGTAAAGTCACACAGACTTTCTGTTATCACTTATTTACAGTAGCAGTGTAGCTCCAGGGCTTCAATCCATGAGAAGTTTTAAATATATTGATCCTGTCTCCTTTCTCTTTATTCTGACCCCTGAAGGTGAAACAACACCTCCTGTAAGTTAGAGAGATGTGGCTTTAGAAGCGCTCTTGCACCACAGCAGGGCAAGCAGGCAGCTGGGTAAGATGTAAAGTCAAGGGAAAAAACTTGAGGGAGACTGAAAAGAAAAGGTTTGCCTGAGGTTTTCAAGAGACACTGAACCTTCCTGTGTTAGATCTTTGCTTATACAAGAGAAAATATAACCTTAGTTTTGCCACAAAGAGGATAAGGATTGCAGGTTTCATGAGCATGTGCCACAATAAAAGGCACAGTGTTGGATTTCCATGTATGATATTTTCCTGGAAATCATAGATTTTCCTTTCAAAATTCTCATAGTCCTTATGTATCCCAAAAAACCCAATAATAAAAAAATGATAAAAATAATAAAAAATCTTATGTCCACAGGAAAAGTGGAGTCTGGCTAAGGTTTCTGATGACATCCAGGCCTTTTGCTTGAGGAAAGCTGAGACTGTAAAACCCAGTATGACAGTGGGTACAGGTCCAGTCTGGGCAGGAGGATGTGCAAAGTGTGGCTGTATGGGGGCTGGCCAATGCTGACAGGATGGAGGAGAGGAGATGCTTGGCCCCCACTCCTCTCCAGCCTGTCAGCACTTACTAAAGCAGCAAACATGAGAGCTGGTGATTCCCAGCTCCCAGGCCAAGAGAATGCTGTCTCTGAGCCTGTCTAAAGCTTGCTGTTGACAGAAGAAATTAAGAATTTAAAACTGAGGATTATGAGAAGCACCAAGCCTTGTGCTGCTGGATGTCTCAATATTCTCAAAACTGTGAGGTGGCACATTTGGGCACTACTGACACAGATACCTGTAATGGCAAAGCAGAACCCAGAGCACTTCTAAAGCAGCAGCCAGGAACATGTTCAGATTAACAAGGATTTTTAAGGTCTTTTTCAATTTTTTTTCCTTCACATGCTACCATTACTAAACAGCTAGCCATAGGTTGGAAGACAGAGTAGGATATCAGTGCCTTTGGAGGTTCACTGTTATGTCCTTAGTAGACTCCTGTGACTCTTTGCAGCTCTCCATAACAACAGCAGAGTGCATCTACACTCAAGGTTTCATGTAAGTAAATCCCATGGGCAAAGCAAGCATTTTGTACCCACCCGCTGCTAGGCAAAAACCACCTAACAGCAACAAAATGTTAAGGATGTAAGTGAAAATTCCACTGAAGATTACAGTTTCACATAGTGTCATGTCTCCCTTTCCCTAATTTCAACTTTTTTCAAGCGGAATAGTTGGGTTTTTTAAGTTTTCAGGTATATTCTGTGATCTGCGCCATTTTATTTTTGATTGCTAAACAGAAATGGTTAAGGAATGAATGACTACCATTCTCCTCATAAAATCTGATCATGAAGTTACACTTAACTTTATTTCAATTTAGATTTTTTTGCCCACATTTATATTTATTCCAAATGTCCTTTTATAATGACCACTTTTCTGCATTTAAAGGGTCTGTTTCTGCTACCACCAAAGTCATTAGTAAGAACAAATCAGTAGAAAAAGCAGGACTGGTCCTCATAGGGACTAATAGATGAAATCAGCTGCATAGTAAATTAGTTACTGGGGGGTATTTTTTTCCACTATTTGGAACTGGAACAGTGTGAGAGAAACTTTGGTGGTTTCTGACAAAATTAAAGGCATTTTCTTTCTGTATGTTCATTCAAATTTCCCAATGCTCATTCTGCATGCTGCCTAATTACAGAGGTCTAATTAACCAAACTGAAAGAGATGTGGAGAACTGAAGAATGATAATGGAAGATTAACTTAATTTCTCAAAAATTAAAGAATCTGGATTAAAAATAATGTTATTTTTTCCTCTACCATTTTTTTTACCAAAAGTTGAAAAATGAACTAATAAATACTTAGCTAAAGGTCATTAAAAAAGGAAAAGGAAAAAAGAAAATAAAAAAGAGCAAAGAAAGGTTATGGTATATTTTTGGATCAGTTATTTCTGCATCTTATCAGCCCAAGCTGCTCATAGGACAGTAAGTGTGGGTATGAAACAGATAATATCTCATCAGATTGTGCTGCTGGTGCATCCAGGGAAGCTGTACAGGAGCTCTTCAGCACAACAACTATTTATCTTTGCATTCAGCAATGTGACATAGCAACACTTTTAAACCCAAACATGCTTAGAAAGTTGTCTGTATGTGCATCTATGGATCTGCACACACGTGCACATTTCCATTTAAGAAATATAAAGATTCTACAGGAATTAATGGAACAGATTCTTGCTCTCCTCAGAGAAAGGAAGACACTAGCCATGTGAAGAGACAATGGAATCTGGAGGAATCGAGTGTGTGACTCATTCTGCCAATTAAGACAAATGGCTTATAAAGACATGAGCTGCATCCCGAAAATATTAATGTCTTTCTACCAACTGCAAATGGAATTCAGGGCATTTGTTGATGGCTGCAGTTGTTCTGATGAAGTTGCTCAAATGTAACATGGAGAAACAAGGAACTCTGCTAGCAGGATAGGGGATTCTGTCCTCAGAAACAGCGAGTCAAGAAAACATCTGGTGTAAGCCATCAGTATGCTGATGCTTCTAACTAGTAAGGGTTAAAGAATTACCAGGGATAATTCACTGAGTAGGAGGGTTGCAGTGCATGGTGTTTGGTATGGCACAACCAGTGCCAGGGAACTTCAGTAAAATCTGGTGTAACATGGTTGATATCTCAAGCAGGTTCAGAGAAGAATAATGAAAATGATTGCAAGACTGGAAAGAATGCTGTATTACACATTATTTAAAGGGTGAAAATTATTGGGTAAGTAAAGAGAAGAGGGAATTATGGACAGCAAATGTTGTAAGTTACAGCATTTCTGACCCTATACAAGAGAAAAACAAAACAGGACCACGGTGGAAACATTGTCACTGGAGATTTTCAGAACTTGACAGGACAAGGCTCTGAGCAACATGAGCAGGAGCTTGCACAAGATGACCTCCAGAAGTCCTTTCAAATCTAAATTATTCTCTGCTAAGATTCCATTAATTTGGGGTGTGTGTTTCAAATACAAACTCAGGCTTAACCATATGGAGTGATTAACTCATGCTCTTTATCATCAAAGGTAGGTATTTTTAATACATAAAATGTCATTCATCTTGTGGGGAGATTATTTTCATCTCACTCACCTACTCCATAAGACATGCTGCAATAAAGTGGATATTTTCCTTGTATTAGCAACAAATAAAATACTCAGCTGTTTCCTTCCTTTCCCCAGCAATCTCTTGCCTATAAATTCAAAGCAAATCCAAAATCACTGGCCTCAGAAACAGCATTAGTCCTGTTACCTTAGCAGTAAGAATTCTTTTGCCCAGCTTGAAAATGTGCATAGATCCCAACAGCCTGGAATACAATCCAATAATTGTTTGCACTTTCCGAATGTTGTGGAATAACTATAGGTTTCCCATCTTCCTTCCCTGTTTACACACGTCGTGATCTAGAGAAAAGATGCTTTTTTTCCTGCAAATGTAGTTTTTCTGTATAGAAAGGCAGCAGCTTTTGCTCTGCTTCTTCCAACAAAGCCAGATTAATAGAACAATGAGGTTAGGAGCACACTGAGTAGAACAATTCAATCTAAGAGCAAAAGAAATAAGCTCCCAAGCCTATTTTAATATGTTTAAAGCCAATATGTATTTATTTTAAAAGGATAACAGGTTATTCCCAACTTAAATTTTATAGGCAAAAAGACATGTTTCAAACTGCAAGCAGCCACCTACATCTACAATAATGTTGTGATCCTTTGACTTTGACAGACAAATATCAAAAGACCTTTCATGTGAAAGGTAATCCAGATGAACAATATTGTTTCATTTCCATACACCACAGAAAATGCTTGCATAAAAAGAGAAGAGCCAACCTTCTCCATCAAAGAAGTTGGAAATTAACTCACCAAGCCCTGTTTTCACCACTGCAGCTGTATGAAAACAGGCATCTTGGTCATACATGTCCTGATTATTATCAGGAATAACTATATCTATTGTCTCTCAGTGTGGCATTTGTCCACAAGCATCTGAATGGGAAAACTAAAGAAGGAAATTTCTGTTTATTGGCATGGATGTTTTTGACACAGCTGCCCATCTGGTCTCAGCTGTGGAGAGAAGAGTGTACAGCATACACTACAAGGTTATTTTTCACAGGATTTGAACTGATGCTTACCTTCTTCATGGCTGAAATGATCTCATGACAGATAGGCCATTTTCATCTTCCAGTTTTCCTGCTCACATAAGTTTCCCTCTCACTCCTGTTAAAAGGCATCATCCCACAAATTTAAAATTCTATCTAAAACGTCGTCAGTTTCACAACTGAGTTTTTCATCTTTTTAGGATATGTTTTGTATTACCCCTGCAGTCATATATATATGTATATATGTTTATAATTCTAGTGAAAGATTCAAAGTATTGACTGACCTTAGTAACTACTGCTTCTTGTACATAAGCTTCATATTGCTACAAGACAGTGAAAAATACCAGGCATCCTGATAAATATGTGTCCTTAGCTGAGCTTCCATCTAACATTATCTGTTAGATTTTTTCATAAAACAGATGTCTGACTACTTAAGTCCTGGTATATTGGCCAAAAATTCCCAAGAAACTTTCTATTTTCATAGGCAAGTCCACAGGCCCTTAGGTTTTCCTGTCTCTTTATAGAATTTTTGAATGTTTCCTCACAGCACTGCACAAATGTCATGACAGCACCAACTTAGTAGTTCCTGAACCAGCTCATCTCACTGCCCAGTTAATTCTTTACCTTTCTGCTGAGAAAAAAAAATCATGATTAAAACAAGGTGGAAATGCTTCTTTTCCTAGGAAACACATCCAGAGCACATTTGCCTTCCATGATCATTTTAAGCCTGTGCACCCTGAAGGCAGAAGAGCACAGGCTTGGGTTGGTGATCACCTTTCCAAAAGCTACAGACAGAGCATCCAGTGGTGACAGGGTCACCTTACCCTCACCCTCTGCCATTTGAATGCTGCTGATCTCATATTCACCCTCATGTGGAAATGCAGGATTTTCAATGGGAAGTTGCACATTGAATGTACTCAGTTATGTATTAGGTCGTGTATTGGGTATAATATATATTAAAACAGTACATTTTTGTATCAATGCCCAAATCTTGAGCAGACACAGTACACACAGGACTTTTCCCAATGTGTAGTTACATTCTTGTCAGACATTGCCTTAGACAATGGCAAAAGGATTTCAGTCAGACAGCTTTAAAAAGGTGAAATTAACCTCTGGGCCTAATACCTGGCTTTATTTTGTTTCAGAAACAATCCAAAGAAGACAGTATTTTATTGTCTTTTGTATTGTCTTTATAGTCTTAGAAGACTAGACAGTATTATATTAGAAGACTAGACAGTATTTTATTAGAAGACATGTGAGAATGAGAATTCACTGCAGCATTTCCTGGGAAGGGGGGAGTGGGGTTGTGCTTATTAGGATTCCTACTGACAGAATGGCACTTTGAATCAAATGTCCATCAACAGGTTCAAAAGGCCCAACGTGTTACCTTCACAAAAGAGTTAAACCCATTACTGATACAGCAACCAGTGAAACTAACAAAAACAATCTATTATCTGGTATGTTTTGTTCCTGGGGATGTATAAAATGAAAATCAATACCAACAATGTGAACATTTTGAGGCAACACAGGTGCTGCTTGTTTTTGAAAATAGGAATTCTTGCTTATGTCGGTACCTTGTAAAATGTTCCAGCATTTCCTTTAGTTCACTTACTAGTTTTAAACAGAAGACAATAAGCTCACTGGGAAATCTGCCTCTGACACAACACTGAATTTCTCTTTATGAACTGAAAGCAATCTGTCTGACTAGGACATTGAGGACCAGCAATTTACAACCTCAGCTGTAATTTTAAGTGCTCACCCAATGCAGGGATTGAAGCTTTCATTCTATAATTATAGAGGAATCAAAGAGTAGCACACTAATGTATTGAGCTACAATGCCAGCTATTTATAACTATCACTTCTCAGGCAATATGTTTTTAATATGTTAGGATGGTATGGTTGTCAAAAACAATCCTTTTTCTTTCTTTTTTTTTTTCTAACATAGATTCCCTAAAATGGCTGAAAAATGCAAATTATTTTTAAAGCTTACAGTATTATAGTATTTTTGAAGAAAAGATCATGTGAAATTTACCAGGATTAGAAAGGATTAGTTTTGGTCCTTCCTCTGTAATAAGGTACAAGGAACATCAGAATAAGATATTTATATAAAAAACCCCAAATCAAACCACAAAACACAAATCACCATGACAAGTAATGAAACTAAGACAGTAGGTTTGGGTTCAAGGTCAGTCTACCAAGCCAAGGCACTTCACACAATTCTGTTAGTCCACTCACTTCTCTGAAATTGTCTTTTTAAATTCTCTTCTTCAAATATAATATTTTGGCTACACTTCTGCAGTAGTAACCTGAGTCTCAGGGATGGGTCTGTTGTTTTTTCTGATCTGATCACTCAGCAGCTACCCAGATCACTGGCCTTTCCTCTCTCTAGATGAAATATGTGTTACAGATGACATTTGCTAGGCAGTTTGCTCTAGGCTCTAGAGAAAGCCATGTTTACTTCTGTTTTTTTAAAGTTTGGCTGTAGGACAGCATCACGTGCATAAAACAATCACCTGGGTAAAATCAAAGCTTTCTGTGGGGACAAATGAAATTAGGTCACACTAAACATTTCTTCAGGGATGTTTGCTTGGGTTCAGGGCAGTTTATAAACAAGGAGAGAAAAAAAATACATGGAAGAAAAGGGAGATATCACTAGTAATTGTAATGTTTCTGTTGCAAAGTATCTGCCTTATGTTGCCTTCCAACCTTCTAGTCTGTGTTGAGCCTCGCATCCATACCTGACAGCTTTGGGATTTCATCTCTCCCCTTTTACCAAAAGCTGCCTTTTGCCCTCATGGCAGTGTCATGTTGTCCTGACCCTCTTTTCAGTATTTCTGGGCAGCTTGGAAAGGCCTATGGCTCCTCTGGAGATAGGGTTGGCACCCTTCACTCTCAGGCAGTTCTACAGTGATATCCTATTATGGATAGAGAGGCTTTCCAGGTAATGCTGATCAATTCATTCAGCCCACTAAAAAGACTTATCAGCTTGCCACTTATTATGTTGTTTGTAGAGTGTCCAGCACAATAAAACCTTACATTTATTGGGGCTTTTGATGTCATATTATTGTACAAATAATTATTAATAATGGGAAACCAGGTTGAAATTATTCATGAATAACCTGTTATGAAGTTGATTTAGTGTCTGGCAAACCCTGACTTGCATACCCAATTAATTAATACAGTAGCTCAACATTCAAGTGATGCAGTTTCCAGCACAAGCTCTCTGCACTGCTCCCGTGGTCTGGCTCAGGCTGAGCCTAATGCTCATTCAGCAGGCAAGAGGGTTTGCTGTGCTTTTCCAGCTCAGTGGTCTGAGGACACTCACCTTAACTAGTTTCTTGTATCGAAGATTGACTCAGCTGAGCATTTGCAGGGAGGAAGCTGAAACACAGGGAGGGGTCTCCGGGGCAGCCTGACAAGCCGTGCTGGCAGTCCATCACACTTACCCAGAGACAGGGAGGATGGTTTATCCTCATCCACAGCCAGCTAATGGACACTTACAGACTCTGACCCACTCCTGCTTGCTGTGACTGTCTCCATTTATCCCTGGATCTATAAAGGACAGAGGCACAGAGGAAGCCTCTTGTGTGCTTATACACTGGCTCTGCAGAGGTGAACCACTTACCTGGTGGAACACATGGGCCCAGCACTATTTGTCTCTCTTGCCTCACACCAGCTAGATCCAGGCACGTGAAAACACCCAGAGCCTCTATCCTCTCCCTCAAAATTTTTATCCAAATCCACTCCCTTGGCTGGGTACAAATTTAAGGAGCCTACATGGGTTCAACAGTCAGCCTCTTACATTCATTTCTCTTACCTTGTTTCCTTGATCCAATCTCTGATATCAGTGACTGATGTGGGATTGTCTGCACATACAGTGCTGACAGCCAGGTTACTTTTTGACACCCAGGAGGGATTTAATTGCTTTTTTATACACTGACTGCAGTGTGGAGTGTGCCCTTGATAGCAATATGAGTTTCAGGACAAAATAAAAAGCCAAGGCATAAAAATTCCTGCCAACCAGCATGAAAGCAGAGAAAAAACTTTCTTTTTTTTTCCCTCCAAAAAAATCAGTTGATATTTTTTAATGAAAAAGATATTTTGCTGTGTTATTCAGGAAAGAGAAATATTTTGTATGGATAGATCTGTAAAAATACTTTTTTTTTTTTTCAAAAACAGATATGAGAAAGATAAATATGAAATGCAGCTAATGTGAGACATTACATTTGTGAAGTCCAGTTTTCATATTTAGCACTGGTTCCAATACAGATATATTTGTAAGAAGGATTTTTTCAGTGTACATGCCATCTCTATCCATTTCTTTTCTGTACTGCTCAGTGTCTGTTTTTGAAATCCTACCCTACTGTTTCATCTAGCCTTATCCACCTAAAAGGTCAGTGTTTAAGCTAATTGCCTTGAATACCTCTGGCTCAGGATGGGGCTGACTCCCTCTGGAAGTGTCTGTCTCCCTTATCATTTCACTGCAGAAAGAACTTCTTCAGACCCCATGCCTGGCATTAGCTGAGGCAGAGCTCATCACAAACACATAAAATTTCATACACTATCAGCTCTAGTAATTTATTTCTTGTGGTGACAAGTTTTCCAGTCTATTTTCCAGTGGTGACATGGGCCACTTTCTCAATGCCATATCCTCAAACCGTTGAGTAGCAGGTAGAATTTATTTTTCTCTGGCCTCTTAGAAATATCCCATTTTTTCTCTGGAAGGAAGGAATGAAGGAAGAATGACCAAAAGTTGAACTTAACTGATGATGCAGCTGGGAACTGATCCTAACAACTGCCCTGGGTGGTGCAACAACCCTGATCTGGAGTAATTATTTTACTTCCAATGTCAGAGGAATTTGTCTCTCTGCTGCTGAGCAGTCAAAACTGCAGCACTCTTATAACTTGGTGCTGCTCATGTTGCACTGAATCGTATTTCTTATTGTGCTTCTAAAGCTGAAGACAGATATGTAAGCAAGAGAAAACTCAACCTGAAGTTCAGTTAAGGTTCCCTCTGTAAAATGACATGTAAACTATGGCATGTGTGTCTGCATACACCCACACGGAGGTGGTGCTACATAAATGACAGATAGGAATAGCACAAATTTACTCTCTCTTCTGTAAAAAATGGACAGCAGAAAGATGAACATAAGGTGAGGTTTTAAAGTAATTAAGGAAAAAATATCCCCTAAACCTTTCTCCCATAATCTGACCTTGGTTTCCATGGAAACGGGATCAGACACTTCAGTAACAGGAAAAACTCTCATTTAAAGGTGTCACCTACAGAGAGGAACTACTACCCAACACTGACACATACCCCAGCATAAACACTCTGAGAGATCAAAGTGTCAATACAGACCCTCTGTCAGTGGTTTGAAGCAAAATATTCAGCTTTCAAAGGGAAAAAAGGAGAACCAGACCCTCTGCCCTTTAGTTACTTTTGGTTCCTTGGCTGTATATATGTGTGTGTTTATATATATATATGTATATCCACACACACACACACACATATATATATATACACATACACACACATATATATATATACACACATATATATATAAAATACATATATATACACACATATGCACACACAGAAATTACACCAAAAGGACAAGGTCCACTTTTGTAAGTAGGAGAGGCTTTAATTGCATGCTGCCAAGCCCCCTTGCTGTTGAATTAGCTTTCAGAATCCTAGGAAGGCTCCTGCACAGAGGCAGGTGGTGGCTATGGAACTATCTCAGCCAGCTGCAGTAGTGAGTAAGTCTGAGGTCCCATCAATGTTATGTTCCACAAGTATAGGAAATCTTAGAGATGGACCATAAATAACTTGCAAAACCACAGTCTTCTTTGTTTCATTATAAAACAAGAATGAAGGGAGTCAGCGTTGGCATCGGGGTTATTGACAGTACAGATACCCATCAAGTCTATTATAAAACCTGACATTCCAGTTTATTGTCCCTTTTGATTTTTTTTAACACCCTATGTTTCTTGTTTAACAAATTGTTCTCAATATGACGTATTCACAATAAGCACATAAGCACAAACTGAAACACAATTTCCTGCTAGCTTCAGTGGAAATACATTAATCCACTCGATATTTCCCAGGACAATATTATCTCTCATGTGCAGGCTATATTTCTCTCACTCGGCTGCAAAGGGGAGAAAAAATCCTTGAAAATCTGCTTGAGAAGTGACATGCAAGAAAGTCATAGGTAAACTGCCTCTTTCTCATGTGAAGACTTTCCTGTCTATTTATCTATCTATCCCTCCATCTATCCATCATTCATCTTTGTGGCAGCATGGCATTTACTAAAACCCTCCCTCAACATGACAGTGAAGTTAAATAATGAAAGAAAGACAAGGAGGTAGTTAGGCTACTGCACTCCTGGCTGCTTCGAAATGCTACTGTCATCTGTTCCTAACTGCTTTGTATCACAGGGGCATTTTGTATATCAGGAAAGGAAGAATACTGTCTGCTTCTGTTAAAGACAGGCCTCTTTTAAATACACACTGCTGTTTTTCACACTCACATTCTCAAGGCCACCTATGCTGCCATGCCCTAAAAAGATGCAATATTAAATGCTACCAGGGCTCTGGGAGTGGTTGATTACTGGCCTCTTATGATGCACAAGGCTAAAACACTAAATTATTCCTCACTGACCTGACAGCTGTTAAAGAGAAATGCCTTCCTCCAATAGAAATAAAAAGGGAAAACATTAGAACAAGTCCCAGTTTTAAAGACTAAGATATTTTTCCATTTTCTTTTTCCTTTCAAGTGCTTATATTATGCAGAGTAAGCAGTAATCTCTCTGCAATTCAGAGAAGTGATAAGCTCTTACTTGGATATAGCCCCATTCAGTGACAGTCCCCGTGAATGCACTTTCCTCCTTGCCTCTCCCAGATATTTTGAGAGTATCAGATGTTTTGGAAGATGTGCTGCTGAACTCCTAACAAATTCAGTGTGTGCTGCCCTTCCAGAGCATCGTGCTCCTGGTGCACACTAGGCCAACTCTGGCAGCTTGTGGTCCCAGGTCTTCCCAAGGGAAGGTGTGATCTGTGAGAGATGGGTGCCTATCCCCAAAAACTGCCACGCATTTTCTAGAGGCATTCTGAGGATGTGACCCAGGAATGTGCTTGCAAGAGGCAGCTCCTTGTAACTGCAGCTGTTATAGTGAAAACAAAGTCCAAAACACTGCAGTCATGCAGAAGAGGAAAGAGGAAGGACAGACAGTTGGGAAATGCTAATCTTTGGGCAGAAGTATTACTGAGGTAATGTGGGACTACTCATGAGAAGATTTAAAAGAGAATTATTATTCAGGGATATTTCTGGCTATGAAGGAAAATCTGCAAGAACATTTTTTTTCCCTTAGTTCTTACTAATTTCTGCTTTGGGATGGGGCGGAGCATCAGCAGTGCTGAGGACAAACATGAGAGAGTGGAGGGAAACATCACAGCTACTGAGGCTTTGATTTCACTCCTCCTCCCCCTCGAAAGCTGCCTGTTTCAAAGCAGGGAGACAGAAATCCTCCTGTCTTGTTGACAGCTAATTCCATCTGAAAACAAACTCCATGATCAACCTGCCACAGGGGTTTGGTTTCAATCTGCCTTGTAGTTTGTGTGGGGGAAAGAGGATCAGTAGTTGTATGATTTTTTCTAGTCCCCTGCCCCTAATTCAGGCATCCCCAATAAGTCAATCTTTGACACTTGAGAGCAATGCCTGGGTTCGGTTCATGTTTAATTACATCACTCACCCTTTCCACTAATAAGCACCTCTGTCTTCCTCACTCCTGGCAATAGGATTGAGGTTTCACAGGTACCATCATTAAAAACAGGTGAGTGCTTAGATTTTCCCAGCTTATAAGCATTCCTAAATACATCTGAACTGAAAATACTTTATTCTTGGGAAGTAAGAACCATCCAAAATAGGCTCCTTTCCATTATGAAGACACCTTATCTAGGGCAGAAACTAAAACATTTATTTGGATAATGGTGCATGGACAGAAGCAAAAATGGAAGATTTTTTGCTGAATAGAAATGGCAGTTAGAAAACTTGAAAGGGGTGTCTGTTATGGTACTGATTATGGAATCAGAGAATTGTTGAGGTGGAAAAGACCTCTAAGATCATAGAATCCAAATGTTAATTCAGCACTGCTGTATGTCACCACGAAACCATGCCCCCAGATGCCACATCCACATCATTTTTGAACATTAGCAGGCATGGTGATTCCCCCACTTCCCTTGGGTAGCCCATTCCAGTGTCTAACCACTCTTTCTGTAAAGATTTTTTTGTAATATCCAATCTAAACCTCCCCTAATGAAACTTGAGGCCTCTTCCTCTCATTCTGTTACCTGAAAAAAAAAAAGACCAACCTCCACCTTGCTACAACCTCGCTTTGAGGTAGTTGTAGAAAGGAAATGATCTTGCAGCTGTCTCTGAAGAAGGAACTTTTGTGTCTGTTTGCAGCCTCTGGAATGCATAGGGGCTCTCCCATAATGAGCTGTGGGGGAAGGTTTTCAGTGAGAGTGGAAGGGGTTAAAGAGATGGACTCAGGAGTGTGGTGCTGAGTCTTTTGCCTTTGAATATAGGCAGAGATTTGGGTGGTTTGGAAAAAAAGGGCTTAAAAGTTCTGAATTGGAAATGCAACCACGCTGAACTTTCAGGCTTGGCAGGCAGAGAGGATTTGTCCTTGGTTTGGGAAGGATAGCCCTTGGAGCTCCAGAGGGAGAGAGCAGAAAAAACAGATGGAAGGAAATTAATTCAATAAAAATAAATTAGACCTTTTAAACAGTATTGTTTTTAATATTTATGATGCAAAGAAGATTTGCATTTTTCTTTCAGTAAAGTATATGTCTCCATTTGACCTTCACTGCCTGACAGAAATGCTTTATTTAGCCTGAATGGCAGACATTTTTCTATCTTTTCCTGGACATTTCAAGAAAACCTAGACACTGCTAATTTTTTTTTTATTCACGTTGTAAAATGATCCTTGATGATAAGAAAATGGTAATATTTGCTCATACCACATGACTGGATCAAGGTAGCCAATGATCTGAATCTGGGTTGCTACAGCGTGATGTATTATACTTCATACAATTTGCTGCAGGCAGAAATCTTAATTAAGCCCTTTCCTAAAGAGTGACCTTCAGGGACTGCATTTTTAAAATTGGTGTAAAAATAGACAAATGTCCTAAAAGCATTAGGGGAGTTGTTGAAAAGTGTTAAATGCACATTTCCCCATCTCCTCTTCACAAACAATGATTATTTGCTGCTTTTATCGAATGAGTTGTGAGGCATTTTCAGCAAACAATCAGCCTTAATGTGTACAGAAGGAGATTTCCACTTGATGTGCAGAGCTCAGTTACTCAGCTTCTCCTCCAGTTCCAATGCAAGCGGCACGTCTGATTTGAGAATTTACTCCCCTGGGCTCTATTCATCGAAATTTTACCACGCTCACGGATATTCACTGTTTTGGGATCCCTCTAATTAGCTTGCCACATGTGGTGTCTTACTCAGCTTTCATCAATAATCCTCTGTACCCAGCACACATTGGCATCTGGGTGGGTTTGGCTGGGAAAGGAAGGGATTGCAGGCAGCACTTAGGAAGCAAACTAACCCCACTCACAATAAAGGGCTTGTAGCAGTGGGTACAGCCGTGCAGGCTGCAGTGGGATGTGTACAAGGGTCTCCAGGCTGCTTCACTATGAATTCTCAGATGAAACACTCATGATGCCAGACATGGATTTTCTCTTTTCTCCCACCCAAACCAAAGTGACAAACCTCCTGGCATTTTGTGCTCTGCTAGCACAGGGGCTGAGATAAGCCCACCAACCTCACCTTCTGCTGTAGGTCCAGGCTCAGATTTGATCTCCAGGGACAACAGGAGAAAGCATGCAGTGACAGCTCCCCTGCACCCTTCACAGGGCTGTGGCATGTCATGGCACACACATTCTCAGCAGTGTTGGCTCTTCTGCTGTCCCCAAACTGCTGCCTCAGCTGAATTTTGACGACTTGCTGAGGGACACCCTGCATCAATACAAGGAAAGCTGATTCCAGTTACCACAAGCTGGATAAGCCACTTAAATTTCGAAGATGAAATATGCTTTCAAAGTAACTTTTAAAAAGCTTTTGACACAAGTTATCCCCACCCTGCTCTACAATACAGCTTTCTTCATGGGCAAAGCTGAAATGAAACAGCTGCTGAAGCTTACGGAGAGCTCTTGTCATAGACAGAGCTTTTGTCTGCTTTTTTTGACAAGCAGAAAAACTCTGGCTTTTTAAAGCTAAAGCCCATTGTGAGAGGTACAAACCAGACTCCTGGCTAGACTCACACAGACTATTTCCACTTAAATAAGACTGCACTATCAGTTTACACAAGCTGAGGGCCTGGCAGGACTGAGGATTGTGTTTTCAGGGAATGCCAGGGTCCAGGAGGTGAGGGCATGGCACAGGCAGAGAGCCTGAGCTGACCCATGCTCCAGTCCCCCTGGGGATGCGCTGGGCTGTGTGACACTGGTGGCACCAGCCAGTGGGTGGCCCTCAATGTGCTGCCTGGTGCCCTCTGAGCACCAGCTCCAGCCCAAGCAATTTGCATGGAACCTTTCTAATGTCCTGTCCTCACAGTTCCTGCCACCACACTTTCCCATAAATAAATGTTCACCTGTAGGTCCCTGAGTCTCCAGTCTGGTGGAGGGTTCATTCCTGGGGTGGCTGGGTTTCTGTGTTAGGTGGGATTAAAATTAGGTGGGATTTCTCTTTTTATTCCCAGTTCTGCTGCCGCTCTTCAAACATGACCTGAGGAAAATAACCTCATCTCCCTGTTATAATTTCCCAGTCTATAAAAGCAGAGATAATTGTGCTTGTCTGCAGGAAGCAGGGAAAGGCCTAATCCTTGCCAAAGAGCTTAAACTTGCTCAGATGCAAGATGCAATAGATGATCAGGATCACCACAGCCAATCTTCTCTCCGAAACACTGGACTCCAGAGCCTGCTATGGCCCCAGTAAAAGCCTTGGCAGAGGAACACAGATGGGAAGCCATCCACCCTTCCCAGTGGGGTGTCCTGTGACATCCCTGACCTCTTCCACTGCAGAGGCAGAAGGTGAGAGCTCCAGCATGAGTGGAGACCCTGGCAGGGCTGTGATCTCACCCTGCTTTCTCCACCAAAACAGCTCCTCAGCTCTGCTCCAGGCTGCTTGACTGGCAGAGTCTGGAGCTAAGGAAAAATAAATAATGAAGCAGGCAGACAGCTCACTGGCAGCCTCACACGTCGTCGAGGAGATAACAGGCCAATGCCTATAATGATCTGCACTGAATCATTTGCCACGTTGGTATCAGAGGCTCTCAGCTTCACTCAAGGGCTCTCTCATCCAGGCTGCATCCCAGATGACAGTGTTAATACATCAACAGGGCTGTAATGAAATCTGTCAGTGTTGCCCCTGCACCAAACACTACTTGAAAAAGCAGATGTGTAGCTCAGATTCAGTTTATTACTGTCTGAGCCTTCCTCACTTACAAAACCAAAGAGTGATTAAGAGGGTAAAAAATCCCTGTCTATGGAAAGTTGTAGTGGCTACTGCATGCAGCTTGTAGGAAAACAGAAAGACTTTCTGTACCCTGTTATTATTATTATTATTATTATTATTATTATTATTATTATTATATTTCAAAAGCCCCCTAAATATTTCAAGCTGTTTAAAAGAAACCCCATAAATCAAGATAGCTGGGCTTTTCTACTATTACACTGTTTGGACAGTCACAGATCACAGAAGTCACAGATCACAGAATATTCTGAGTTGAAAAGGACCCTCCAGGATCATCAAATCAAACTCTGAAGTGAATAGCCCATAGAGGGATTGAACCCACAACCTTGGTGTTATTAACACCATGCTCTAACCAATTTTGCTGGCCTCAGGGTCAGTGTGGTTCCCCTTGGAGAACAAAGCCACTGCTTAAGCAGTGTGCTATGGCTCACAGCTACACCTGTTTCACCTTTTGCCCAGTGCAAGTTACCTTAGGCAATATTTTTATAAGTAGTGCCTTTCAGAACATAAATCCTATTGACTGCTAATAAAAAATAGGCTTATATGTGCTTAATACCTATCTGAAAATGAGACAAAGTCTCCTAGAAAATGGTGACAGCTCAAAAATGAATTAACTCATCTGAGCTTGCTGTTCTGTCTTTACTGCTACTGGACAGAAACAGGGCCTAAGTACAAACACAACGCATCTGTGTCCCCTGAGATTGCTGCTTGCATCCTCTCTTGAAGGAGAAAGAATCATCATAGGCACTGGAAGTGCCAGATTCTTCTCAGTGACTCTAGACAGCTCCAGTGGTGAAGTTTGCACTGCAGACATCTAATATTAAGTTAAATGCAGTCATGCACTTTGTGTCCTGCTGTGCAACAAAGATAAAATACTTCTCATCTTCTCAGCATCCCTTCTTCTCTGCTGAGGCCTGTCCAGCCCTGTAAGTTTGCACCATGTGTGCTCCACTCTTGTTTCAGGTTCTCCAGGGTACAGCACTCAAAAGCAGCATGAACAAGTCCTGTCAGACAGTAAGGACAAGGCATTTTGCCATCCCAACCTACACTCTATCCCTGTTTCTGTGGAAGAGGCAAAATTGCAAGCAAAGGAAATTCTCTTTTCCTTTCTCCTGTCCTTACAAGGCAAAACAAAGTCTCCAGCAGCTCCTCTGTGCTGCTGAATATGGAGGAAAGCTCTTGGTGGGCCATCTGCCTGTCCTCTGCAGTGTGTGAAGAAAGCCTTGCTCTCCATCCTGAAAGAGAGGGATGAGCAGAAAGACAGAAGAAATTTTCTTCTCATACCTTGTGTATTCTGGTAATTAAAGCAAGTCAAATGGATGCAAGTAGAGGGTTATTTTGGTAATTGCCTATCTCTAAGGTATAAAACAGTATATTATGTACCATCTACAAATTAGGATTCAAAAGCAAAAACATGTGTTTAATTTTGATTTTAATTGCCTTTTTACTTCAAACATCTATTTTTCTCCCTGGTGCAAACAGACCTGAGGAATCTTGCAGAGATCAACAAAATCTTCCACAAATGCCAGGCATTTCTCTTGTGGTGGTGCTTGGCCCTCTGAGCATTTAATCTGCTAACTTTGACAGAAAGAGCAGTCTAATTTCTACAGCCTGCTTATTTTCAAAACAACAAATATTTACTGCATACTGCACTCTAAAGGATCCAATTATTAGTGTACCTCTGTTTGATTATCAATGACACAGTAATAATACCAGCAGCTGCTGAATTGTAAGTGAAAATAACCCTTTGTTCTCATTTTTCTTATCTGTAGACTATAACAGCACTCATGGGGACAATAACCTATGAAATAGATTAAAAGCCTGTTAAATGCTATTTTCAGCTTGGCAGATCACCAAACCCTAGCTTACCCTTAAGCTCTGTTTCCTTTTAAATATTCCTTTTAGTATAACCATGTGACAACAGTAATGTGCTGTTTCACAGTGATTAAGTAACTGCACAAACAAAGAGGTTTTAGGTTTATAAACAGGAGCTGGTCTCACAGGTGAACAGGACTGTGCTCCACCAAAGACACCAAAGCTTCTGGTAGAGGCTCTAGTGATGTTCCACCTGGAAAAATCTGTTCTAGTGACTTTAAACTAAACAGGAGGACATTGTTGGTTTTCCATTTTTGGTAAGTGTTGAATCCTCTTTTTTGACTCCAACTCCCATTTACAACACTAGATTCTGATTAGGGTGGAAATAATTAATATTTGTTCATTGAATAATTCTGACCTATGAGCTAATAATTCAAATGGTATGAGCTGGAGTGGGTTACCAGTGGGAATGATGTAGACCAGGCCCTTCCTTGGTGCGCCAATCTCCTTTTTCAAACCTCTGATGACTTGGGTCTAATTTATCTGTCTGAACAGAGGGACAAGAGAAAAGGGAAAAACACACCCCAAATTAGAAGGAATAAAGGAACCAGTCATGACAAAGAGTTTCCAATACTGTTTTTTGTAGGAAACAGGTAGGGAAGACAGTGAAACAGAGGTCTAGGGTAAAATGGGACCAGGAGCTTTAGTACCAGTGAGGGAAGATGGGAGAAGGAAGCAGTGCCTGGCCCTGATCTGCTGGAAGCTGTTGCCATCACAGGGTAGATTGTGCTTCTGTTTAGACATGGGACAAATCTGTCAAGTGCAGCAGAGCAGGATTTGTGTCTGCTGCTTTCTGTACTCTTTTATCATATTTGGCTTTGATCAGAACCTCCCTCTTGCAGCTCAGAAGCTCTTCCTGTAGAAAATCTTAATTCTCTTTACATCTTTTTGCATCAAAACAAGCCTGTAGATAAAATCCCAACTATTTCTAAGTTCAGCTTATGGGAGAAAACAAAAATAAAAATTATCTCAGCTCCTGCCACCTTCTAAATAGTTAGGAATAAAACTAGAAGTTGTGTTTGTGTTTATGGACATATTTTGGATGTTTATTTTAAAATTTAAATTGGAAATCATCATCTGACTTCCGTATTAAGGAAAAGCCTTTCCTTAATATTTTGATGTATAAAGTTTCATCAAGCTCTCCCTGCAATATGAGCACACAGTAAGAGTGCATGAAATTTTAAGCTGTAAGAGAGAACACTCCTCTATTTGAATTTCGGCTTGCTAAAGGCACAGAAGCCTCTCACACACCTGAACATTTCAAAAAAACAGGAGCATACCCAAGACTAAGAAATCTTCCTGTTTATTCAGGCAAAAGTCTGCTGCCTTGAGAAAACGAAAATGTGGGAAGAGGACCAAGATCTAAGAGCCTCTAAGACACTTTTTCCTGCTCAGCAGCAACCCACCTCACAGCTCCTTAGCCCCAAGTCATTCCTGGGGGTGGTTACTCCGGATCCTCAGCTGGAACAGGATCTTCTTGCTTTTAGAACTAGGCCATTATGTTCTTTTACCCAACACATATAAAACATTATTCTTCAAATCTCTTTGTATTCTTTGCTTGCTGCTGAACTGTGATACTCCCCCACAGACTTTTACCTCCTTTCCTTTTATCTCCACATCCATATTCATTGTGATATGAATTTTAGCATGGTGCTGGATGTCATGCTCAAATACTCTTTCACTGTCACCAGTATCACGATACAGCCAAAAAAAAAAAAAAAAATAATTCCTTCATGACTATATACCATTTGTATTGCTACTGGAAAACATGAGAGGATGACAGGTATTTTAGCATTTATCTCATTTCCTTCTTCAATTTCAAGGTACAGATCTGCAGTAGGAAAGGAAGGAGTCAGTCCTGCAGCCTCATGGAGACCCAGTACTGGACAGGATGCTTAAGGCTGGAATTTCAAAGAAGTCTTTGAAGGTCAAACTGCAAAACTCCATTGTAGCTTTAAAATGGATTGTGCCTTAAGGCCCCAACTGGAATATTTCTGCATGTGACATTTTAATGCACATCTTCAGGTTTTTGCTCATTTTCACAAATCCTAAAATTTCACTTTGAGCTGTGGGTTGAAATGAACTGGAAATATAAAGTGAAACTCAAATGAAAGCTCTAACTTTTACCTACTTTCAGGAGAAAACTTCAAATCCCTCTAGATCCTTCTGTGAAGAATGTTTTTGAAGCAAAAGCTTAGTTCTCTTTCTCTGGTGTATGCTATTATCTTTGTGCCTTAATTTCACCCACTTGCTTGTATCCCATAAGGAAGAATATGTTTCTATACATTCACATGACCTGGTTTGGGAGACAGTGTTTGCAGTTAAAGCAACAATACCACAACTCTGAAAATGAATCCTATTTTAAATATATTCCTATTACTTTGGGAGTAAATTGAAGAGAATCTTTGATTTTTCTGTCATTTTTGACACCAGCACCTTGGATTTGTAACCACAAGGGTGCTGGGAAGTCACTTGATGATTGCTGAATACACCAAGGTTCTGCAAAGGAGTCAGGAAAAACTTGTGAAGGTTCATCATATGTGATGACCTGGTACTGGTACAGGAACATAAGACATAACAGCTACATTCTGAGCATGAATTCTGCTTTTCTGATTCACTATAATTTTTTATTCACAGCCTCATGAGATTCTTCAAGAAAAAAAATGGAGGAGCTTTAACTCTGAACTCTAACTATTGTATAATCATGGAACAGGAGGGATGGACCATGAGAGGTCACCTAGTGCATTTCTCTGCTACCTACTATTCCAGAGTAAATTGTATTTTTCTCAAATTATTTTTAAAAGACTGATCCAAAAAGCCAGAGCACATTGCCAGTGTAGGATTTTCTCATAATGCCACAGAGATCATAACAGCCCTTCAGTACCTGCATGATGCTGATGGCTGGAATATGAACATTGTAGTCAAACTGTGAACATTTATAATTTGATCCAAAACAGTGGGTTATCTAGCCACTCATTCTTAAAAATATAAACCAGCAAGGAAACCCCAGCCCCAGATGATTGGGATCAGTTTGCAGCTTGCTTTCCTGCGGAAAGATAAGCTTTCCTTGCCTGAAATGGGACAGATGGAGCCCTATGGGTTGCCAGTCCACAGTGCCTCCAAGCACAGCTCTCTGTACTGTAGCTGTTGTTACAGCAGCATATGCTTGGGAGATGCAAGCTGCTTTCCCTGAATTTAGCACTCTAACTCTGCATGCTGGGCATCAAAGATTCATTGCTTGCCTCCCAAACCTCTCCATGTTCCCTCTTTTTTCTCCTTTAAAGTGAACTTTTGTTTACCAGACACAGAAAAACACGGATTTGTGCCTACAGATAGATGTGTTCCTGTCCTTTGTATATTCTGTAATATCTGTAGTTGTGTGGAGAATTTTACAGGTGATGTTCTCAATTTCAAGTCCCAACAAAAAAAATGAGGTCACAATTATTAGGCTCTGATAGCAGTGTTGGAAATCCATAATTATCAGAGAGGCCACTGCAACACCAGAGAGCACCCACACCCTCGGGTTCATTGCTGTGAGAATAAGAGCAGATGTCTGATTGGCTGCTGGACCAGGAGGACAGCTTTGGCTCCCAGAGGTAGATGCAGTGTCCTAACATTGGGTGTCCAGTGCCACTGTGGGCACTAAAGTATTTCCTGCCTCATTCCCAGCATCATCCCAGGCAGATGAATTGAGCTCAACTGGCTCAACTCACCAGTCAATTTACTCAAACCAGAGTTGGGAATGATTTGTCTCCTCTCAAAGAACTCGAAGTAGATAGGATGAATTCTTCATGAAAAGTGCCTACTCCTTTTCACTGACCACAGAGGGGGCTGTGGGTGAGCTGTCACCCAGAACTAAGGGGACACTATCTCTCGAGATTCCTGATGTGGATATCTAAAGTTAGGTGACATTCAGTGTCCATTGCTATGCAATTGTACGTGGATAACAATCCAGATTTCTCCTGGCTACCCAGAATGGTTTTTACCCTGTGCTATCTCAAAACAGCTTGGAGTGACCACTGAGACCTACCTTCATTGACTGTGACCAGAGCATGCATTTCTGAGATGTCCCCCAGGACTTACAATGCTGGGTTTAGTACAGGTGACACTTGCTAACGCATCCCCTGAGAAAATCAAGTCTAGAAAGAAATATTTCATTGTTTCAGCCAGTCTGAGCCATAAAATGCTGAAATACTGTACTCCCCTGCAACCACGAGTCTCCCCAGTGCTAACCTCTGGCAGTGTGACAGCAAAGTTAAGGCCCAGCACCTTTAGCTGACAGATGACCTTTAGCTGACTAAAGCTCTGGTACTTTTATTCCTGAGCCCCAGAAAACAAAACCGGGCTTATAAAGATTTGCAAAGGCCATGAACATCCTGTTCCTGTAGGTTTTTTTGAGCAGGGTTCTTTTTTTTTTGCTCACAAATGGTAGCAGAAGCTATTCTGGTAATACCCTGTGAAAAACAGGGCATTAAATTGGTGTCATTTTAGTGGATTAGTACTGTCACATCAGCTGCCACAGCTTTCTGCCTATGTCATCAACTGTGCTGCTGCCATTCTCTGCCCCCATCACACTGCAGACTTCACAGCAAAAGATGGAGTCAAAGGCAAGACATGTTCTAAACAGAGCTGGATGAATAAAGAGGGAACTGCTACTATTAGAACTACAAAGAGGAGGGCTGGTCTGCTAAACTCATGGGTTTTGGGTGGTATCAATGGTATTGAGCATTAGAACATTTTTTCCTAAATGCATTTATTTGCATCGAAACAAAGTGGATTCTGCATCCCCTGTTTTTTAATGATGAGACTAATTTAGCTTTCTTGAAACCACAAGAAGGATGAGTGTGATGAGCTGTCTAATGCTTTCTAGGTAGGAGAATATGAAGCATTTTCTGTGGCATAAATGACTAATATCTTCTAAGCTGTGTCCTGCATCCTACCAGGGGACTCGTTGTGCAGCCTTGGGCATGCTTTCTATGCGTCAATTGTCAAAATGTGAATGACTCATGGGGGAGTTTCAGGTCCTCAGAAGGGCTAATTATCCAACTGAAACTCTTCCAATGTGTTTTGACTCTCCTAGTATCAGCAAAAGAGTCTTTCTTATCTATCTTTTAAGATCCCAGAGTACTGGGAATAAATGAGTGCAGAGTATTATTTCTATAGCATGATAAAATTCAGGGCAATTATACATAAGAAGGAGATATGATCCCTTCGCATATTTATGGTACCTTAAAATAAGAAAATAATTTTTGGACTTCACATTTGAGCAAAATATATAATCTATAACCTAAATGGAGTAGGAATACTCTTTGGGCTAGAAGGAAAATCCCTCTTGCAGACTGAATGCAAGCCTTTCAGCTGTGCAGTGAGCTGGAATAGAGAGCTAGCTGTTGCCAGAACAAGTCTTTAGGCGAGGTGGGCGAAGAATGGAGGTGGGAATATCTCATTTCACATAGGGTTTGGAAACTTCTTGAAATGACAACTCTTTCTACAGAGTATTTTTCAAGCAAACTGCTATGATATGAAAACAAGAGCTTGGCTGGAACACTGCCATTTATTTTGATGAAGATTTTATTTAGATACAACTTCTCAGAAACTTTCTTGACTATGTTTCAGGACAAACTGAAAAAAGGGATTGAATTTTTGACAGGATGAGAAGAAATGGCCTCAAGTTGTTCTGGGGGAGGTTTACATTAGATATTAGGAAAAATTTCTTCATAATGTTTTTCAAGCATTGAAACACACAGTCCAGGGATGTGCTGGAGCCATGATCCCTGGAATTATTAATAAATTGTGTGGGTATGGCACTTGAAGACACGATTTAATGGTGAAACATGGTGGTGGTGCTGGGTTGACTTGATCATCTTAAAGGTCTTTTCCAATGTTAATAATTCTGTGATTCCATGATTGCATTTTGACATCCTGGCCTCAAGGTCAGGAGAGTGGGAGTTCTTGGCTTCCAGACCATTGAAACAAACAGCACCACTGTTTCCAGGAAAGCACAGCAGAGACCTGTAATGCTGGGAAAGGTGGATTGCAAATGGGTTCAGAAGCTCTCCTCACTCTGGTTCAGCCACTCAGTACTGTCATACCAGTACTCCTCAACCTAGCAGCAAAAAATGCCAATTGTTCATTAATCATGATGTTCAATTTGTCCTACTAAGAATGATAAATTTCTACCTCATGGAACTTAAATTAAGACCCTGATTTGGCTTAATCAACTGAATTTTTAAAATTTAAACCAGTTTTCTTTTTCATGAACCTTCAAAAGCCATCCTCATTCCCCTCCACTCAAACCTGTCTCCTATTCCCATATTTTTGTTTATTTTTTTTGCTGCTCATGGTTCCCAGAGGACAAGTCTGAATGTTTGAGTTCCCTGCTGAGCCCAGCTCACATGACTTCATTTGTTATTATCCTGTGCAGTCCATCTGAGACACAAGATTAAGTGACTTGCCACAGTCCTAGCTAAACACATATTTAGAAAGTATTTAATTTGTTTTCCAGTCACAAATTCCATAGCATGCAAAGGCTCTCAAAATGATATTGATTTTGGATATATAACCCCTTGTATTGCTCTCCTCTTAGTATTTTTTAATTTATTTTTTTTTTTTATTTCTCGTGTACCCCAACGATAGCAGCCACTTCCAGTTAGATAGAGAAATAACTTTCTGTAATTTCTGGTCATCTTTTTCTGAGGAATGGGGTGAGGAAAGAATTTAAGATCTGATTTATTGAGTTACATTAATCCTTAAACAGCATTGCCTTTATCTTGTCTCCAATTGCTTTCTTCTGATTGAAGAAGTCTTATCAAAATGATCAATTCACTTTCCAGTTCTGATGCAATTTTGTGTTTGTTTTTGTTTTTAACCAGAAAGGCATTCAGCACTAGGAAGTTCTTGCCACACAGACCTAGGAACATTGACCTCTGTCTTGCAGACAATGTGATGAATTCAGAGAAATCTGCAGGGCAAAGATGGATATTCATCTCCTCTGCCTGAAACTGTAGCCAGCTCTGGATCTGTGTTCCAGTACCTGAACACAGCAAGGCCAATATTGTTGCTGGACGGGCAGTTAATGAAGCCCTTGAATGCATTGTGAAAATTGTCTTTGGTAATGACACTTGTCTGAGCCAACAACCTCTTGAAGTGCAAATGATGAAATGCTTTCCACAGAACAACACTGTAATAAAGTAATAAAGTGTTAAAGCAAAAGCCTCATGACAATTTTGGGAAGCTTCTATTTAAAAACCCTTTTACATCTTATGTTGTCTATATTTTCTAATCCTCTTTATTAAGATATAAAAACCAGATTCTCCACTACACAGACATTCTTATGCAGGTTTTCACCTCTTGAGCTTTAAGACTGCTAATATTAGAAGGCAGCAGATTCTCCTATGTTCCTCTAAATCACTTTTTTTTTTTTTTCCCTGGGAAGAACTTTGGTTTTGCATACCTGTTTTTCAATAATATTAATTTTTCTTCTTTTCCTTCCAGTTTTGGAAGCCACATCTTGAAACAAATATTTTGTATGATTCTATACCTAATTCTAGATCTTTCTGCGAGCTAGGCTGATTTGATGTTCAGGCTTAACTCAGGTTCAAGGTCTATTTAGAAGGTCCTGTCATCTTTGTTGAAGTTTTATTCTGGTGTCTGTCAGTTGTTGTTGCACAGAACTTCTTACCATAGATGATTATTGCCACAGGTAATAAGCACAGTCAAAAATGGGGTCAAGAAATCCAGGCAGTGGAAAGCCACAAAAATAAAGATCTTAATAATAAAACACTGTACTGAACAAGAAGACAAGGGTGATCAGCTCTTATAAATCTGTGCTGCTGATGTGACAGGTCACCATGTGCTGAACCATCTGGATCCTCTTCATCTTGTTCTCCACCAACCCTTCTTACAGTAATGTTCAGTAATTTACTGAAAAGGTGACAAACAGGGGTTGGTTGATCTTTCTGCCTCTTGGCAGGAAAAGATGCAGTCTCTGGATTAGCTAGAACTAGGCCTTTCTGCCTTAAGCATGAGCACTCAGAGGCAGCAAAGTACATGGGACCTGTCTGAGATGCCAAAACCTTACCCCCTTACAGCAAGGAAAAATCTTGTCTTAATAAGTCCTTTAAAGGTTTTGCTTCTTCTCACCTGCATTTATGTGGTTCATATTTTATATCTTATTTATTTCAGCCAAGCAATGATTCAGCTGGACCTTAATGCAGAAATAGGGATCATGACACAGGAGTGAGTAACCAAGAACTGTGATTATTTTGACATTTAATACCACCAGTAAGCTAAGAGAAAGAGGAGGCTTTAAATACACCCCAAATCCCAAAGGCATCCCTTGAGACTTGACTCCTCCCTAGTCCTTCCAAGCTCTGGCAGACACATCATCCTGTCCTGCTCCCAGTGCCCATCCCTACACCATCCTGCTCCAAGGACAGCCTCCCTGAGCCCAGACCTCTCCCTGTCCTGCATGCAGCTCGGGCCGCCCACCTCCCCTGCTCACCCCACTCCCCGTGTCCACATGGAATGGCTTACACTTTCTCCATCAGGGAAGAGGAAGACTCAAGAAATCAAGGAAGAGAATTTTATGGCACTAACAGATCCACTTGGCTAATAATTGAGCAATTAAAATTTGTGAAAACTACACTGGGGAAATACATTTACATTAAGACCCTTCTCTTGCAGCCGTGCCAGTCATGCTGGCTGGTTAATGGGGGACAGGACAGAAAAGGGACTGGGAAAACACAAAAGATTTGGGTTGTGTTCAGAGGTACTGTGACACACTCCAGGTGATGTTTGACTTTTTAAGATGGGAGATGAGCTGAGGGCTAAAAGTGATTCAGAAATGCATAAATTTGGTTTTTCTTCATTTTACAGAAAATGTAGATGGGAGTGAATGAGAGCACAGCAGTTTCTGAACAAGTAGCACACTGGTCCATCATTTGAGAGGTGAGTTATTAAAATAGAAAGAATGCAATTTGAACAGTCATGTATGAAAAATAAATTTGCCATTTTCATCCAAATAATAAATGAAGAAACTGGAGAAAGAAGTAGAAATACAGAATTCTGTCAGCTGGAGTGACAGAATAAAAAATACTTATAAGTGAGAAAAACTGCAACAAATAGAAGAACTCCCCAAGATGAAGCAACTGAAGGAAATAATGTGTGTCACCAGGGCTTGGGATTTTGAAGAGTTTGAACACATACAATATATCCCGAAGATCACACCTGGAAAGATTGCCCAGCATGGTCCCATGGCACTCGAAGAGGGATTCTTTCTGGGCCTTGCTATGATCTTGGGAGAGTCCCTTCCTTAACTGTTCCCCCTTCTATTATCAGTTTTCTTGTCACTCTCACCTACTGCAAACATTTCTGCGAGAAATGACAGCTGTGTGGAACCCAACACAACACCTGGAGCCTCAGCTACAACCTTTGGCTCTCTTACATAGTGCTGGCAACACTGCTGGTACAACAAGGGACTTCAGGCTGTGAGCAGAAAAGATTTTTCCTCAAAAAGCTGAGCAGGACTTGATAATTGCACCCCCTTTCATACATTTCCTGCTTGTCATGCATTAGCCCATCAGTATGCTTCTGTGACTAGCAGTAAGTGCATTGAAGGGAAATGCCACTATCCAGAGAGAATGATCAATCTCTTTGACTTTGCCTGCAAACATGTTTCATCAGGGGGTCACTAATATGCTTTTATTGCCTCACTGTCAGAGATGATGCCATTACCAAGCCTGATAAAGTATTCTGTAGAGGGTTCCTTTTAATTTTATTTTTTATGCGATCATGAGAGACAGTAACCGATAAATTTAGTTCAACGCTTTCTCACTATTAACTAATTCTGAGTAAATCCATTGGGGCAGACTGGATACAAACACTTCAAAGAATTTTTACAGGATATTGAAAATGATATTCACTGTGGGACAGAGGTTTAAGTACTGAGCTGCTAGTGTTTTCTTTACCATTAAAGCTACAACACTGTTAAATGTCATTTAGTCAAAACACTGTATTCAGAAGGATTTGTAGCACAAGATGACTATTTGCTTTTAATAAACTTATTGCATCAGGGTGGGTATGTTAGCTTATTTCTGGGGGAAAGGGAGTTTGAGAAAAGATGATACTTCTTCCCTCAGTTTCTTTCTTGGGGTCCAATCCAGCTCCCACTAAAGGCAATGAGATTTTTGCTGTTGTATACAGCAGGAACAGTCTCATGATCTCTCAGGGCTTTGAAGTGTTCAAATTCAAATTAAAATACAGGGTTTGTTTTTTTTCAGAGAAAGGGAAGAAAAAAGAAAAACCAACCCAAAACCCAATCAGACCAAAACTCCCCAGCTCTAGCAGAAACAAAACAAATAAGTGAACTGAAAAAAGGTTTTTCTCATTGAGGTTTTTTTTTTCCAAGCTGCTTTCATATCCTACATAGCACCCTAAAAACTGGAACAGAGCATGTGAAACCATGGAAACAGCTGGATGCGACAGGATTTTTGAACTACTTTTGTCAAGTTTTAGACTTTGGGGATTTTATTTTTTCTTAAAGTTTAATTGATTTTTTTCCCCCTACTGAAATCCGTAATATGTTGAGCTTGTTAAACTATGTTAGAGGTCACAGACTAAATTTAATTGGTAGTATTTCTTTTGAGCCTAATTTAAAGGTTGATTTGGCTTTATGGACAGACTCTTAGTTGCAGTAAATCAGTTCAGCTGTAATGGGACTCTGCTTTCATCAGTAGAAAATATGATCATTGGAGACTCAAATCCAACGCAAAATCTCAGGAAGAACATGCAAAAAAAAAAAAAAAATAAAAGAAGAAGCTCCTTTTTTGAAAGACTGTTTTAATGAAACTTCATGTAAAATTAGAATATTTTTGAAAGACATTAAAATGCATCCATAGTTCTATTTTCATATAACCTAAGAAGGTAGGGCTCTCCTGAAGATATGGTTATATCTGTATATTTCTGGTTATGGGGACTAAAAGGAAGCAAGGATTTTATTGCCAATGCAACTTCTCTCTATGCAAATGTGGAGGTGCATGGTCAGTGAAACCTGACAGAAAAATGAGTGTGAAATCCAGCTACACTTGTTTTAGATGAGGTCAGTTGAGGTTATTTTTCCTCAACCCAGATGTTCTGGAAGGAAGCACTAGGAAACCAGATAAAACACTATAACAAATGCTGGTTCATCAGCTTTTCTAATTTTTAATTTAGAAATTGCTTTTTTTCTTTTTCCAAGCAGCTCAGTAAATGCAAAAGGTACTGATAAGCTTTTGACTGAAAGAAATGAAACTCCTAATCTTTAGGGATTGTCTCCTCACCAGTAAATGTGCAAGGTATTGGAAAAGTCCATGCTGTAAATGTTAAAATCATTCATTAGTACCCAGTATTGACAAAAAACTGTAATCTCAGTAGAGTGAAATATAACACAGCCTCAAACTGAGTACAGTGGCTGAAATAAGGGAGCCTGTGCAGCTCTGAGATCTATGATCTGTGCATGAGCACCACATCTTCAATCTACTCCAGTATTTACATGGATCCTAAACAGCAGCTCAATAAATCTTTCACTGGTGATACAGCACTTATGTCCATTTTTCCTTACTTCTATTAACTGAAAAAGTAATTTCTGTATACATCATGCTTCAGTTAACTCGACAGCAATAATGTGAAGTGATGATGTCCTAAATAAAGTCCAAACTTCCCACCTCTGGAATATGTACTGGAAACACTCTCTCCTTATTATACTTTACTAAACACAAATTTTGACAACATGAGCTATAGTATTGTGGTGGCGCCATAATGCTCTAGAAGTGCAAATCAACAATAAAACTTGTCCTTGAAACACTGCTTATTGCTAGAGGAATTGACTTGGAATAGGATTTTCTGCTGAAAAGAAGTATTAGGAAGATCATCATTCAGGCAGGTCTTGAAAATAAAAGAGGAAGATGTGTGGAGATACTCCCAAAGATGACAATTCTAGAAAGGACGAGCCTCATCAAAATGGAACGTGACAAAATTATCCTGTGGCATTTTTCCTCATGGGGAATTCTGACCTCTGGGGAGGAATTGAAGATTTTACAGTGACTTAAAAGGACTTTGGTTATGTCCTACCAAAAACAATAGCAGCAACAAATGTGTCATGAAGATAGAGCTTTATCTATGTTACAGATGGGAAATACCATCCTGTGGGCTTCTTTCTCATTAAAGCAGACATTAGACACACACAAGCTGGAGCTGAAAGATCTGAATAAAAAAACTGGGCTTTTAGCACGCAAGGAGAAATTTTCTCCACTGTGGCTGTGACCTTCTGCCCAAACACAGGCAAAATACATTTCCTTTGCCATAGAAAGTTACAATGCCTTTATAGAGAAGAAAATGCCTGAGGGCTGAAATTTGGTTCTGAAAGAGAGTGCTCACTGAAGAAATGAAAATTTGGTGAGAGCTGGTGCATGGTGACTGACCTGGGACCAGCTGAAAATTGTCATTACACATTTGCTCACTACTTGTACAGCTCACAATGTTTGCAGCCAAGGCAAGATGCTCTGAAGAGGTCCAAACCTCAAGTGAGAAAACTCATGAATTTAAGTGAAAATCATTTGCTGAAATGGAAAGACCACAGTGTTTCTGCAACAAATACAAATGCTGCAACAAATTACATTATACTGCAGCCCTACTCTTCTGTCAGCCATGACTGCAGCACTCTGTGTGCATGGGCTGAGCCACAGCTACACCTTTGCATAATTGATACTGAAATCTCATTATACAGTGTCTGAATGTCATACTTCAAAAAACCTTTTTAAGATACTTCTCCAGGTGTCCATCTGAATATTTTCTAAAATTTTAGACAGTTGTTACTAATTTTAAACGGTTGTAAAATAAGTGGACAAGGAAGTCTTCTTCTCTTCAAACTTTAAGAATTTGAATGAGTTGCAAAGGGTGTGTGTGAGAACCTCTCACAGCTTTGGTGATTTGTTACCAAAATTAATGAATTTCACTTAGGAAAACTGAACTTGGATGAAACATACAACTGTATCCCTGTTCTGCTCCCTGCGTATCTAGTTGTTTTCATTCTACAAAATGTCTTCTTTGCTCGCATCTAATTTCAACGAATTATTTCACAAAGCCTGTGAAGAGCAATGGGAAGTATAATATTTAAAGGACAAGGACAAATACTGTACATGTTTGCATAAGGTCCAAAATTCAATTAAAGTCAGCAGAAACAACACTCAGATAAATTGCAATTGTACCAGAGTGAACAACTATGAGAGTGCATTTGCCTGATCTTTTCCTTAGTCTAAGTATGTTTAGTACATCTCCTTCCCAAGAGTCTCAGCAGCATAATCTCATGTGTTTCAGTTCCCCTGCTGTGGAAACCCAGGGTACTGGGAATATTTCTCTGTCTGCTCTGGGGTGTCCTGACCCCCAGGGGAGCACTGACTTTGACCCTCATTCATGGAG
>JAYDZK010000113.1:11032359-11117279 GCA_034509185.1 Euphonia xanthogaster
GACGAGGAGCAGCAGCTCGGGCCCGGCGCCAATCCCGCCCGGCCCCCGCCCGGGGAAAGCCGGGGCCGTCCCCCCGAGAGAGCAGCCCCGAGCTCGCCCCGAGCGCCGTGCGGGCTCTGTGGGCAGGGCAGCTCGCCCTTTATCCAGTGAATTCTCGCCGATGCTTCTCCCTCGCTTTCGGAGCGAGTCGGGGATCGGTGGTTTGGTTTGGCTGCTTTTGAGCAGGAGGGAAGCGGAGCAAACCCATCTTACTATAACTTGCTCGATTGGAACCGCTTTTTTAAGATCTGAAAGGTTTTGGCAAAGATCTTTCAATGGATTTCTCAAAACAAACAAAAAATTGGCGGCATTTCCAAGCACGCTGCAAAGGCTTTTTCAGTTGCAGCATCAGTCCAGCTCCTCTGACATTACTGAAGCTTTGGCAGCTGAAATCCGGCCCTGACACCTTCAGAAAGCTCAGTCTTGGCAGAGCAGGACACCACAACCAGCTCATCAGCTGAGCTTTTAAAATATCCCTTGAAATAAACCCAGCATAACCCGGGACCCGAGCAGCTCCTTCTCCAGGTGTGGTCACCTTCACCTTTTGCTTCTGGAGCTGCAGTTCAGGGTTTGGGGCTTTCAGGCTGCAGTGCCTTTGTCCAGCCAGTTCAGGGCTGGGATCTCTCAGAGATCGCTGGGTGCACACTCAGGGGCAGAGATGCATTTTGGTTTGGAGCATTTCCATGCCCTTTAACCACAGCTGATGTCCTTGCCCCTTCTCCAGCTGTGTGTGGATCCAGGAGAAACCAGAGCACCCACAGAAGTGCAATCCCTGCTGCTGGCTGACAAAATACACCCAAAAAGTAAATGTATATTAAACACATTATCAACTTTTTTTTTGATGGAACTCTGTTTTTTTTAAGACCTGGGGGGTTTTGGCAATGATTTTTCACAGGATTTCTCAAAAATTTGGTGGTGTTTTCAGGTGGTGCAGGCAAACAGCACCCAGGCATGTGTGCTGCATGTGTTTGTGCATCACTATAGAAACTGAAAGACAGAGAAAGAATAACATTAACAAAAGTAAACCCCATCCAATCCACGAAGAAACACTTTGTCACAGTGTGGATTTTCTCAAAGGACCCAAACCAAAGTGAATGGAGCTGGTCTGGGTGGAGCTTTATGTTCCAGAGTTCCTGAAATAATTTTGATTTGCCTGCATTTTCCTCTCCATGGTACTGATGTGAGTTTTCTGGACATTATTAGTATTTACTAATAGCAGACACTAGTGGTAGCTACTCACTAGTGTAGCCTCTAGCTTTAATGCTGAATTTATATATAAATTCCTCATGGAGCAAACAATTGTAGCTCTTCCTGGCAAGACCTGAGTGCTCAGAGCAGCTCCTCACCTGCCCTCCAAGGTGTTCCCAGCCAGGATCTCCAGCAGCACCTCCTAAAGGGAAAAAAATAGCACAAAAGGGAAAAATCAGAGTGTGGAGCCCTGAGAAAAGCCCATGCTGAGTTTGCAGGAGGCGGGATGAGCTTGAGTGGGTTTCTGTGCTCTCCTCTCCGTGCTGGGGCGGGCTGAGGGCCAGCAGTGCTCTGGGCAGGGCTAAAGCTGCTCAGGGGGAGGATTTGGTGCCTGGGGAAGGCAGAGCCCAAGCCCCTTCCATCCCTGGCTGTTCTGAACCTGGGCCATGCTGGCCCCAGTGCTGTCCCCAGCTGTGGCCATGGTCCATCCCAGCTCCTCTCCAGGATTGGCAAAAGCTTATTCCACCCACATGGGATGCCTGAAAAAAAATGGATTTAGATTTTTAAACAGGAAAATGAAAAAGGATTTGAGAGGGAGATCAAGCACTGGGGTTTGGGGTATTTTTTCCCTGTTTTCCCTCCCCTCCTCCTTTTCCTCCTGCTCTAACAATGATGAATCCCAAGATCTGGTTGAGAAGGAGAGTGGCTGAGTGATTCATGGGGACTGAATCACAGGCACTGTGCAGAGGGATTCGCTGCAGGTGCAGCTCCAGCCCTGCCCTGGGTGCCTCCCTGCTGCCCCTCCAGGAGCAGAGCGGGACAGGAACCCTGCCAAGCAGAGAGAGCAGCTCTGGGTGAGCTCCCTCTGAGCAGCCCTGCTCTGCTTTGCCCACGTGGGAGGGATTTTATCCAAAGGGAGCTGGAATACTCTGATTTTCTGAAGGTTTTACCCACGGCTGGATCACGCAGCCTCCCACTCCCCCGGGGAAGAACTTTCCTTCTGTTCCTTTTGGAATGCCAGCTTTCCCCCTCCCTCTCAGAGAATCCCCCACTAATGCTGGGATGCAGCAGCAATTGGTACCCAGAGCTGGGCTGGAAAGTCGGGATGCAGCAGCAGAATTCCTGGGATTTCCCAGGGCTGGATTTTCTGAGGGGCTTCAGAGGAGAGGCAGGAGAAAAATCCTGCTCTGCGGCTGATTTACAGCATCGGCTGGGTTGGTGCTTGTCCTTACACAGAATTTTGTCTCTCTGTTGTCACCACCTCCTCTCCTCACACCATTCACACCCAGAACCCTGGGGATGGCCAGGAATCCACATTCCCAGGCTCCGGCTGAAAGGGCTCAGCCAAGCCCGGGTGGGGACCAGCTCAAAACTGAAAGGGTCAGGAAGGACAGGGTCACCCTGGTGGTTCCCAAAGTGTCAGGTTTTTAAATAATGCAACTCTGCCCTCTGTGGTGGGAGCTCTCCCTGCCTGCAGAGCACTCGGATCCACTCCCCACAGGATATTTACAGGGTTATTCACAGCTCTACCTGCAGAGAACTAAAAAACCTAAATCCCAGGTTAAGGCAGGTCTGACTCGGAGCTTTAAAGCAGAACTGCTGGGTCATTTTTACCAGTGCAACTATCACTGCTCATTACACAGACATTGTTGGCTCAGCTGTCACTGGAGGGGCACAGAATTATTTTGCAGGCGTTGAAAGACCCTCTCAGAGTGACCCTTGGAGAAATTTGTTACCTCAGGACCAAAGGTGGAGCCAAAGCAAGGTTGGTGCTTCACGTCAGCATCATCTGGAGAGTCAGAGCTGGAGGCAAATCACATTCACAGTCTGTGGGCTGGAAACTACTGAGCAATCCCTCAGAAATGCAAGGATGAGACTCCTCCTGGGAGAGCTCTCCGAGTCCTGGCCCATCTCAGTCTCTCTCTCTAGGCCACACAAGTGTGACAGAACTTTCCAGAATTTCAACTGGTTTCTCCTAAAATCCTACTTCTAATGAACAATTTGCACTTGGTTCTCTGCTCCAGCAAGGAAGTTTTGGAGGAAACAGAAAAGGGAAGCAGAAATCCATCTCCTGCCACCCCCCCAGGGCTGAGGGGTGCTTGGGAGTTTGTCCTTCTGCCCTGCAGAGCTCCTTCCCTTCCCTGCCAGGCACAGGGATGAGTTCTGGGACGTGGAGCCCTCCTGGGCTGCTCATTTCCATGCAGATGAGGCTGTGTGTAATTCCATGTGAGTGTAATTCCCTGTGAATACACAGAACTGGTGGGGCTGTGAATAAGAGAGCTGAGTGAATCATTCATCATGGATTATTGATAGGATTAATTTTACCTCTTTTTCTGCTCTCAGGATGCCCACGAGCCCCTCCCCCGAATTTATTTCCCCCCTCTTTTATGGAATATTTCTGGACACAAAGTAGATTAAAGCCAAGTCATTTTCCTGCTCTTTGCTGGGCTGAATGAGATGTTTGCTGGCAGCTTAACCCTTGCAGACTCCCCCAGAGTGTCTTCCCTGCTGGCACCACACCCCTTGGGCTCACACTGGGATTTTTAATGCCAGCTCTGTGTGTGTGGTGTTTCTGTGTCCCCTCACTGGGTGTGACAAAGTCCTGCCCTGTCTAAGCGTGGCTCCCTCTGGCCCCCCAGCCCCACGGGGATGGTTTGGGGGGATTTTCCCCAAGGATGGCTCCCTGGAGATGGCTGCAAACCCTGCTGGGGCCCTGCTGCTGTTTCCATGGCAGCACCGAGCCAATTCCACTCGGATTGAGCACAAACCAAAATAAACCTGCAGAGAGATTTCCCCCTGCCCACCCCTGGCCTGGGGGACCCTCTGCCCCCCGGGTGGCTTTGTCCTCTGAGCTCCCTGGGCTGCTGCAGCTGTGTCAGCAGGGGCTGTGCTCTCTGGAGCTCCTGTGAGATGCTAAACCGATTTCCCAAGTCCTTTACCTGCTTGGTGAGGCAACATCATTTCTGATTATTGATTCCCTACCAAAAACAAAAGGAAAAAGAAGGAGAATTCTTTATTCAGAGCTGCTCAAAGAGATGAGAAGAGCCTGCAGGGGCTCTGCAAACCCTCCCTGCCAGCCCCCAGAGGTAAAACCAACCTGCAACCAGGGCAGCGAGTCCTGAGCTCAGCCCCTGCCAGGGCTCCCCTTCCCAGGGTGGTTTTTCCTCACACTCCTCTTGTTTCCAGGCTGGCATGCAGGGATCTGCAGCACAGGAGCTGAGCCAGAGCTGCCCAGCCCAGAGCTGTGCTCCCCACGGGTTTAGGCCAGGCTTTGATAAGAAGGACACAGGGCTTTTCCCCTCTCTGGCTGGGATTTGCACAACCAGCCCTGGGTCCAATAAATGCAGAAGACAATTCCAGATTTGCCCTTCCAGGAAACGAACACCAGGAGTTCCCCACCCAAATTTAACTCACCTCTTGTGCCACGTTTAACCTTCAGCCATTTTCACACCTCCTTTCTGCAGTTTCCACCCTGGTTTGGGCAAAATTCATGGCAAAGCCTTGAAGGGAAAGCCATTCTGCAGCTGCCCAGGCACAGCAGGGATTTTGAGCTGAAGGGGCACTGAGGATGGGCTCAGCAAGAGGAAATCACCTTTCACCAGCAGCAGCTGCTGGCCCTCCTCTCTGGGGCCACACACGGTTATCTGCACAAATGCAGCTTCTGGAGTGACCAAAAAAAGAGGGGAAAAATAGAAAGAATAGAAAGAATTGGTTGGTTGTGGCCCAGCCACAGCCCAAGGGTGTGGGACAGCCCCAGGGTGGGGACAGCAGCGTGACACAACGGGGCCATCGTGTGGCAGGTGACACTCGGGTCACCGGGAGCCCTCACCTGCCCTGCTGCGGGAAACAGCGAAGGCAAGAAGACTTTCAGAAAGCTGGAAAAGGAGGCCTGAGAAACAGCAGAGAAATTAGAGCTGGCTGCAGCTGCGAGGTGTGAAAGTGGAAAAGTTGCAATAGAACAGCAAGCAAGGACATGGAACAGCAGCTCGAGTTTTAGGCTTGGCTGAGGTAGATCTTAAGAGTGCAGAAAAATATGCCAAGCAAGATAGAGGAAGGTTTAAAGGTTAATAATGAAGCTGTGTGCTGTTAGGAGGAAGCAGACCAGCTTTGTGTGCAGCAGGGGTAGGTGTGCTTTTAGTGACTGCCTAAACAATGATCTGGGAGTTTAGCCATGTGCTATTGGCCAGAAAGTTTTTTAAATGCTCTGGAACAAAGGAATCTTTGGCTGAGCTTTGCCATCTTCCAATTGTCTCAAGCACAGGATGAGGCTGATGCTGCAATAAAGCCCCAGGAAGGAACCCCAGCAGTCCTGTCCTGCTTGTGAAAAGCCCCAGCACACCCTGCCTCTGGGGTTTCCTCATGTGGGGCAAAGCAGAGCCATGCCCAGCCCTGTGCCATCCTGTCCCCAGCATGGCAGGGTGGCAGGGACACCCCCTGCCAGCTGCCACATCCACAGAAATGTTTGGAAGAGAAGGCCAAGCCCTGGCTGGAAGCTCAAAAATCCAATTAAATGCCCTTTTCTTTAAGAAGAATAAATTAGTGTGAGGTAGAAAACACAGATTTCTTGGTAAGGATAGCCTGAAATGGAACCAACTTTGAGTTGTCAGCATTCAGCACTTTTATTTCTGCTTTGCTCAGGGGAACTTTGGGATCTGTTGTGCACTGCCTGCCTGGGAGCCTCAGCTGCTGCAGGCCCAGCAGGTATTTTACAAGATATTTCATCCACAATTGTACCTGCTGAAACACCTCCCAGTCACCCAAGAAAGAAAACAAAAGGGACATTTTCTTCTTGTTGCACTCTTTTTTCAGCCTTTCAACTCAAAAATGCACCTTTTCTGTAGCTCCTTTTCTATAACTCTGTGGGTTATGCACTTCTTTTATTTTGAAGGTGCAACAGCCATCTCCATGAACTGCTGTGGTTCCCAGGAGTTCAGGCACCTGCCTGAAAACCCTAAAGCTGTGGATCATGAACCCAAACTGCAGGACTTTTAATTAATGCAAGGGCAGCAGGTGACCAGAGCTGCTCCAGTGCAGGTGGAACTGGAGTCCAGTTTAGTGCTGGTGCTCTCAGCTCACCTCTCCTGATTCAGGGGTTTTAGTTCCTTTCCTGCCTTGCCATTTATCTCTTCCTCCTCCCTGCCCTCCTCTGAGCCTTTTCTGGCTCTCCTGGAGGCTGGGAATGCCAGAGGCTTTCCTTGCAGGGGCAGGGGACTTGTCACAAAGGGACCAGGAGGGCTGATCTGCCTCCTCTCCCCGACTGAAGGGCAGAAAAGGGACACAAAGGGGGACAAATTGGCTCCATGCAGCTCCTCTCCATCCAGGATGAAAAAGGGGCAAAGGGCAGAGCCAGCTCAGGGGCAGAGCAGAAATTACAGGAAGGTTTCCCAGCCCCTGGGGGAGATCCAGGGACCTCAGCCACTGCTGCCTGGGAGGATGCTGGCCCCTGCAAGAATTCTACCCAGAGTCATTTTCCTCCTCAGATCATCTCATCCTGTCCTTGCTCTTTCTCTATCCCTCTGCTAGAGCTGGCAGCTCTCCCAGGCCCCTCTCTGCTGGCTCCTGTGCCACCAGGGGTGCATTGAGTGTCCCCAAGCTTGGCTCTTACCCCAGGAAACCCAGAGCCACCATCACCTGCCGTGCCCTGCTCGCCCTCTCCAGCTGGGTTTTGTCTGCTGGGGAAGGGCACACGGGCAGCCAAGCACGTGCTGGCAGCACAGTCATTGCTTCAGAGCAGTCAGAGAGCTGCAGAAGCAACTCCTTGCCATCCCAGGGGCTGTTTTTCCAGGAACAGGCACTGGGAGAGAGGAGAGCAGCCCTTGGTGCAGCCATCAGCATCTCCAAGGCTCTCCAGAGGGGAAGCAATCAGCACCAGCCACAACCTTTACTCCTCAAAGTTCCCCAGAGGGAACATTTCAAAGCAGCAGAAGGGTTTGAACCTGTCCAGCTGCTGCTGAGCCATAATTACCAGCTGCAGTCAGCTCCTGCTGTGGCTGACAGAGGCTCAGCAGCAAATCCTCTCTTTGTGCCATTGCTGGATATTTATAGAGCCCAGGCAGGCAGGGGGCAGAGGCAGCAGCAGGAGGAGAGGGGAGCTGCTTGCCAGGGGGGGAAACATTTGCTTTCGGCTGCCTGGCCTTTCCTCAGCCCCTGGGGAAGCTCCAGCAGGGAGCCTTGGCTCTGGGACACGGTGGCAGGTCCTGGGGCCAGCTGGTGTCCTCAGCAGGAGCCCCTCCACCACCAGGAGCTGCCCCTTCCTGCCCTCACCTGCACCCACCCAAGGGATGGAGGGTGACCCAAGGACTGGCCTTCCCCAGCTCTGCTTACCAACTGACCTTGGGCTGTGCCATCTGTCCCTCCTCTGTCACAGCTCCAGCCCTGGCCTCTCACAGAAAGTGGAAAGTGGCACAAAAGCAGCAACTCCTGAGTGCCTGGGCACTGTGGGGACAGGAGTGCTGGAGCTGGGCAAGCAAGCAGGGCCAGGGCTGCCAGCCAGGTGCCAGGGCTGCAGAGGACAGGGGGGAGGCCATCACCCCCAGAAGTGCTGGGTGGCTCTGGGGCACAGTCCCAGCTGCCCATCTGGGTCCCATTGCAGGATCTCTGCTCCGGATTGCACCAGGCTGTGCCAAGGCAATGCCAGCACTGCCTTTATTCCCTGCTGGGCCTTCATGACCCCACTGAGACCATAAATGCCTCTGAAGCCCAACTAAAACAGTTTCATTTTCTCCATAAACAGCTTGTAAAGGAGATGATGGCAATGCTGCTCAAAAGGGGAGGGGGAGCAGGTAACAGGAGCTTTTTACTGCCTTGCTGGGTTTACTCCCCCCCTGAAGGGCCCCATTCCTCTGTTCTGGGGCTGAGGTAACTCCCTGGGGAGTTTCCTGACACTGGGATGGCCTGAGAGGATCATTGGAAAGAGCTCATGGGAGCTGCATCCCATCCACACCAGGAGCACCTGGAGCACAAACACCCATCCTTCCCTGCAAGGAGATCTTTGGTCAGTTCAGCCTCTCTGGAACAGCCTTGCCCCCAGGACTGCAAGCAGCTGGGCACACCATTTAAAACAATTTTAAAATCCATTTAAAATCAACTTTTAACCACAAAAAGGCATTTTCCTGAGCACAGCCACAGGATTCCTTTTCCACACGCTTTATTTGCAGCAGTCTCCCACCCCTGGGCTGCCAAGCCACAATTCCCTCCAGCAGGATTCCTTTTGGGGGTGGGAATGGGATGATGCTCATGATCCCTGCCATAGCAAGGATGGATTGGGATGAGTTTTGGGGTCCCTGCCATGGTGGGGGATGGAATGGGATGAGTTTTGGGGTCCCTGTCACAGCAGGGATGGGTTGGGATCAGTGGATGGGTTTGGGGTCCCTGTCACAGCAGGGATGGGTTGGGATCAGTGGATGAGTTTTGGGGTCCCTGTCACAGCAGGGATGGGTTGGGATCAGTGGATGGGGTCTGGGGTCCCTGTCACAGCAGGGATGGGTTGGGATCAGTGGATGAGTTTTGGGGTCCCTGTCACAGCAGGGATGGACTGGGATCAGTGGATGGTTTTGGGGTCCCTGTCACAGCAGGGATGGATTGGGATCAGTGGATGGGGTTTGGGGTCCCTGTCACAGCAGGGATGGGTTGGGATCAGTGGATGGGGTTTGGGGTCCCTGTCACAGCAGGGGTGGACTGGGATCAGTGGATGGGTTTTTGGGGTCCCTGTCACAGCAGGGGCGGACTGGGATCAATGGATGAGTTTTTGGGGTCCCTTCCCGAATTCCCGGCAGGTCCCGGCCCCGCTCGCGGCTCACCCGCGCCCTCCAGCGGCCACGCGGGGCAGGCGCAGCTCCGGCTCCCCCATCCCGAGTTCAGCCCTCCCCAAACCCCTCCCAAACCCTTCCCACCCCTGCCCCATCCCGAGCTCAGCCCTCCCAAACCCTTCCCAAACCCTTCCCACCCCTGCCCCATCCCGAGCTCAGCCCTCCCAAACCCTTCCCACCCTTCTGGCAGAGCATCCCAGCCCCTCCCGCTCGCTCTGACAGCACAAACACCGAACCTGCTCCCTTTAAGAAAGCTCTCCTCGCCCCCAGGGCTACAGAGCCTCCTGCCAGCTCTGTTCCTCGGGCTCCGGCAGAGCAGGCTGCCTGTCCTTGCTGTCCCCGCGGTGCCAGCGCTCGGCGAACTGCACGGCATCGTGGATGCTGTGGAAGGCCAGCTGGCCCCCAGCGCCGCCTGCCTGGCCAGCCCAGCCTCCCTCCCGCAGCCGCTGGCGGATGGAGGGGTTGCAGTTGGCCAGGAGCACCTGGACACCGACCTCCCTGTAGTCCTGGCGTGTCTCCTTGAGCGCGGACAGACCCACGGTGTCTATGAACTGCATGGCCCCGCAGTCCAGGATCAGGGTGTGCATGTCCGTGCAGGGGGGACGGGCATCTCCCGGGGGGCTCTCGGCCCTGCTCCCACCCTGTTTCAGGCAGCCACAGCCGGTGCTCCAGCAGCCCCTGCTGCCGCCTTGCTCTGCCCGTGCCCGGGCCCCCAGGCTGGCAGCCAGCAGCACGGGGTTGAGCCCGGTTTTCCGGTAGAGCACGGCCTTGAAGTAATCCTTGTTGGCGTAGTAGAGGGAGCACTCGAAGCGGAAGATTTTGACGTGGGCGATGCTGCTGAGCTGTTTGTAGGCGGCCTGGTCCTCGTAGACCTCCCTGTCGCTGACCTTGCCCAGCAGCGTGGCGCGCGGGCGCTGCGTGCGGAAGATGATGCAGAGCAGGGCGAAGCAAACGCCCACCAGGAGCCCGATCTCCGTGGTGAGCAGCGTGGAGCACAGCATGGTCGTCCACCACACCACCGTGTCCAGCTTGCTGAGCTGCCACATGCCGGGGATGTCGCGGAACTTCCTGAGGCCGCCCCGCAGGTTGACGATGGTGACCACGCCCAGGATGGAGATCTGCAGCGAGTAGAAGAGCGGGGAGATCCACATCAGCACCAGCAGCAGCACCAGCGAGGTGACCAGCCCGGACACCTGGGTCTGGGTCCCCGTGGACTCCTTCAGCAGAGTCTTGGTGAGGGCAGCAGAGCTGGAGAAGCAGTAGAAGAAGGAGGGGATGAGGTTGCACATGCCGATGGCGATCATCTCCTGGTTGGCTCTGACGGCGTAGCCGTGCTTTTTGCCAAAGATTTCCGCCAGGGACACGGTCATGGCAAAGCCGATGACAGCGATGGGCAGAGCATCCAGTGCCAGGCTGGGAAACAGGCTGATGTCCGGGACAGTGGGCTTCCTGAAGCCCGTGGGGATGTCCCCACACACGGCGGCCTCGTAGCGCTGCTCAAAGTTGAAGTAGTGGGAGATGAGGGTGGCCACGATGACCACCAGCAGCTCGATGGGGAACGGGGCCTTCAGCCTCTCCTTGTAGCGCTCGTTGAGCTCCTTGACGGGCACTATGATGGCCAAGGCCACCAGGCTGGTCAGCAGGTCGCAGATGTTGGTGCTGCGGATGTGCCTGAAAAGGTCCACCCAGGTGAGGATGAAGGAGCCCACCCCCTCGTGCCGGGGGATCTTCAGGCCCAGCAGATATTTCATCTGAGAGGTGATGATGGTGAGGCTGGAGCCTGTCACGAAGCCGCCCAGCAGAGGCTCTGACAGGTAGACAGCCACGAAGCCCATCTGTAAAACCCCCAGCAGGATCTGGAAAGCAAAGCAGCCACAGCTTCAGCAGGGTGAGAAGGGCTGGAAGGGGTGGCTGGCAATTTATGTCACTTTGCTGCCACTTTAGCAGCTCTGGCTACTCTGTCTGGGGGTGTGCTGAGCATTCCATGTTTGAAGACAGATTCCATGAATTTGTCTCCAGGAGTTAATCTGGGGTATGGAAAACTAGAGAGACCTACCTGTAACACTTCTCTGTGGCTGGGGATGCCACACAGAAAATCCTACGAGGTCCCTGCTGCTGCCTCCTCACAAGGAGCCCCATCAGAGCAGCTCTGGGTAGCCCTCACTTGGGATGCCCTGACTTTTAGCTGTCCCAGGGGAAAAGCCTGGAATTGCTCAGTGACAGCTCGGCCTGGGCAGTGGGGACACTGCCAGGGAGCATGGCAGGGTCCTTGCCAGCCCCAAACCTGCTCTGAGCTGCCCAGCTGCAGGACTGGGGTGGTGGGAAGGTGCTCCACAGATGCTTCTCTTCTCTTGCCGTGTCTGATCCTGAGGATGTTTCGGGCACATCCAAGGACCTCGTTATCCCATGGAGGAAAACGAGCCCCCATTCAGCCGTGTTTGCACTTCAAAAATCACTGCATTCACGACTATTCAAGGGTGTCAGGGTCTAGAAATGTTTCTCAGGACTCTTAAGTGTCCGAGCCAACACTTAGAGATCTCAAACTCGGAGACATTCCTAGGAGGAAACAGCACCAGGGCGAACGTTTGTACCTGGTAAAGGCCCACCAGGAAGCTCAAGGAAAGGGCCACGGTGATGGCGTAGCAGCTCCTGTCACAGGCCTCTGTCCCGTTCCCCAGGGAGCTGGAGTTGTCCCCGGGGGTGGCACTGCTGTCCCCATAGCCTGCCAGCTGCAGGTGGCGTGTCACCGACTGGCCCACCATGAGGCACAGCACCCCGAAGGTGCCCACGCAGGCGTGGCGCGACGTGGCCGTGGCCGCGTAGATGATGTTGCAGAAGAAGTTGGTGTAGATGCCGTAGATGGGGTCCTGGTTGGCCAGCAGGGAGTAGGAGATGGACTGAGGGATGGCCACCACGCCCACCAGGAGCCCCGAGACCACGTCCCCGAGCAGCTGGGTGCGGGGGCTGTAGCGGGGCAGCCACTCCAGCATGGGCAGCAGCCGCCGCAGGCACCTGCCCAGGCGCCCGGGGCTGCACCTGCAGGCAGCTCTGGCCTTCTCCAGGAGCAGCTCCCTGCTGCTGGAGCCCGGGGGCTCCTGCTCCTCCAGGCTGATGAAGGTGGCAGGAGCCTCGCGTGGTCCCAGGGTGGCTTTGCTGGGCGCTGGCTCCTGGCTGGACGTGTCCTCCATGGGCACAGGGGAGCTAAGGTGGGAGAGCAGGCAGGAGTGAGGGGCTGCAGGCACGAGCACAGGGGCTTTGCTTAGCTCCAGGGCTCAGGGTGTGGACAGATAAATAAATAAATAAATAAATAAATGGAAATTACCTCAGACAAATCCAACAAAAGCGTTTTCCCAAGGTTGATTCGTGCGTTGTCACTTCTGGAGCTGATTAACCACAACCCCCAAATCAGGTGCACGGCTACAGAGCCCCCCGTGCTCCTTCCCCATCCCTCTTGTTTTGAAACAGGGACTTCACTGAATTTCAGTGAAGTTTCACTGAATTTCACTCAGACTAAAACTCCTTCTGCCACCAAGACACTGCTACTTAGGCAAAACCTTCTTTTGGAAAAGTTAAGATATTCCAAGGGATACTTTAGGAATCAAGATATGGGTAAGGGAGATAATTTGCAAATTATTTTTTCCTTCTGGATTACATAGTTTTAAGTTGCATTAGTGGCTTCCAGCTAACAGGGGCTCCCATCTGCAGAATGAAACCACCTTGCTTTTTCAGGCTGGTTAAGCAACAGAGACACCTTCAGAGCTACTCCAAGTTTTTTCAGTCAAAATGCAGCTGCACCAAAACACCTTTTTGTGACAACTGAACAACAGACAGAGAGAAAAACACTCCTGAAGGGAGACCCAGAGTGGCTGTGGTTTGGAACTGAACTGGGATGAGGAGAAATCCCATTCCCCTGCCCTGCACACATCACCAAATCTTACCTCTGGCTGCAAACTGGGTGTTTCCTCAGCACCTGGAGCTTCTCCCCTGGGCACAGAGCTGTCTCCACCTGGCAGCACCTCTGGGCAGAGGAGAAGCTGGCCCAGGTGCCACCTCCCTTGGGGTCTGAGCTCCTGAGCCAAGCCATGTCTCTTTTATCTCTGTGCAGGCACCAAGCAGAGCTGTGTTTGGACAACAAACACCATTCCCAGAGAGTATTTTAGCTGACAACTTGTTCTGGACCCCAAGAATGACTGAGGTGGCTCAGAGAAGCGCTCCTGCCAGATAAGAGGATTGCTTGGGTCTGGAGAAGTGTTTGCTAAACAAGGGCAATTATGGAAAGAAACCTCCCTGCCCTGCCCCTCTCTGAACCGAGCGAGTTCAGGTCCCACTGGGCTCCTCTGCTCAGGTTTTCAGCTATTCTGGACAGGCCTTTGTGCCAAAAACCAAGAAGCAAAGCTCATTCCACAATGACTTTCCTTTCCTGGTAGTTTTTCCTCCACAGAAGTCGTGCAAAGCAGAGAGCAGAGCTGTGGTGACACAGGTATCTCAGGGAGACAGGAGAACTTTGGTTGTGTCCAGTCTGCACTATTCACATTTTGCAGAGCCTTTTGGCACACCTACCAAGGGAAAGAAACAGAAACACAACTGGGAAAAGAGCAGGGTTGTATGATTTGGTAGGTAAAGGTGAGCAATTGCAGCAGCAGCCAGGAGAAGAGGATTGCTCATCACCCTGAATGGAAAGAGCAGCCCCATAAATACCAGCTGGAACTGCTCTGCCCTGGCCAGCTGTGCCAAGAACCTCCAGCAGCCCTCTGAGCACACACTCCACCCGTTCTGCCCCTTCCTTTCCATCTCTTTCCCACTGACCCAGTCCAGATTTTGCTGGATGTGCCCTGCCCTGTGCAGCTGGGTGAATTCCTGCCAGACAGGCACCTTGGAGAGGGGGCTGGGAGCTGGGCTGGGGCTGGAGAGGTGGAATTCCACAGGGTTTGGATGCACATGCTGGGGAGACACCCCGAGGGGAAGAGAAGGGGAAAACCAGCATCCTGAGCTGCATTTATCTCATCAGGGGAAGCCTGGATCTCAGTAATTAGGAGTAAATAAATAAGGAACATCCGTGTTCTCTGGCAGCAGGAGAAAATGAGAGCACATGGTAGGGAGGCAGCTGCTCAATCTTTTTATCTATTTATATCAATTTTTTTTTTCTCTGCCATTCCTCCACAGCTCATGTATTTTCAGGTGCAACATTGAGAGTTCCCCCTTCCCTTCCCCTGCCCTCAGTAACAAACTCTATCTTTTCCTTCAGGCACTTCGTAACTGTTCCTGCTTACAGCTCATTTTGTGCCTTGGCCTGGATGATGTGGTCTCTACTCACTCATTTTCTTTTTCCATCTTCTTCCCCAGCAAATGACCCAAATTTCTATTTTTTTCCATGAATCCTTAATCTTGAAATTCTCTGAAGAAGTGATGAGTCAGCCATTGAGGAGCTGGCCAGGCTGGACTTTTCAGTCTGATTGTTCCCTGGGATGAAACGCAGCTGAGCACAATCCATCTTTGGGTTTGATCTTATTTAGGAAGTTCCAGCTCTGGATCCCTGCCCTGAGCACCACAAAAATGGGGTGAAGCACTTTTTCAGTGTGTGGCAGGATTTAGGTTACCTTCAGCCTGCTGTTTTTCCTTCCCAATTCCATCTTCATTTCTATATTCTGGAGCTCTTTTATCTGTTGAGATTTCCTTCATGCCCTGATAAATCTTGGGAAGCCCTGACAGAGCCCTGCTCTTCCCCCTCCCCAAGATTTCTGCCTCCAAGCCTTCCCTGCCATCCTCACCTAGAACTTTTTTCTCCTCTTTCTTATGTTCAAATTCCCAGTTGCTTTTATCCCAATAATAAACATCTATTTAAATACATTCCACATTTTACTTTAAGATATTCCCCACTTTTTGCAGTTCTCAAGCTCCTTGTCCCCGCTGGTTCTCTGTGCTGGAAATTCCAGCTGTGGGCACTGAGGAGAGGCCACTCCATGTCCTCCATCCCAGCAGAGGGGCTGTGAGGACACCCTGGGTGACACTGTGCACATCTCTGGAATTCCTTTTTTTCTGCATGAGGTGAGGCAGAAAATACAAAAGTTTCACTGTGGGAAAAGCATCACAAGAAAAAAAAGAGAAAAAGAAAAAGAAAAAGAAAAAGAAAAAGAAAAAGAAAAAGAAAAAGAAAAAGAAAAAGAAAAAGAAAAAGAAAAAGAAAAAGATTCTGTAAAATTTCTGTTCTACACAGGTCTTCTGTGCAAGTGCAGACAACCATGGCAAATCTTTCTCAGCGATCCCAGAGAATATTTTCTGATTTTGATGAAGTGTGAGGCATCCATTCATAGGAGACAGAAGTAGCTGTATGGTGAAACTATTTAAACCTTGAAATAAAGCCATGCAGATGAATTTATGTCTACACCATAAGAGCAAGACTCTTCAGAGTTCATGGATCTGCAAAATCAGTTATAATCATATGCAATGCTGTTTGGTCCACACTTAAATGTTAAATAATTCTAAGTATTAGCAAGCTACTGAACATATTTCTTTGGCACAATATAACTTAACATCCTGAAGTCTCAAATGTATTTGGCTGACCTAAGGTATTGGGCTCAACTCAGAGCTAACTGGAAGAAATTTAACATCCTGTGATATATAGGATATCAGACTAGATGATCCTTTCTGGCCTGAGCTTTATAAATCTATGAAAAGTGAGGCTTTGCCATAAGTTTCTCACAAAGGGCTGTCACAGACAGGACACATTGTCCTACTGGCCTTCTTTCACTGATATATGAGGTCTGGATTTAGCCAGTTCCTGGGCTTGCTGAGTTGCAGCTGTGAACCCTCTAGGCTTTCCAGCTATCCTTTGCTTTGGTTATTTTTCTTGGGATGTTGTCTCTGTATGTAATTGTGCTAAATCATTTTGGCTCCATGCATCTTTTATTATAGGAGGCTTAGTCCTCATCAACTCAGAAATATGAGGTGTAATTATTTATCCTCCACAATTATTCCTATTGAGAATCTGTATTCTGTATTTGACTACTTTTTTGCTTAGGTTGATATTGTAAATTTAACCCATACACACCTTTGGTAGTACATCCACATCTTTGTTACAGAGGGAAGGACTGAAAATACACACAATAAATTTTCTTTGACTAAACAGGACAGCAATGGAGAACTGTGAGTGCTGAAATTTTCTGTTGCCCTCTATTAATTTTATGCAAGTGTCTTTTCTTTTATTTCACAGTACAAAGCTCAGAACAATGAAGGAATTGTGGAATACATTTTAAGTGGATGTTTAGGGAATTATTTATCCCACTCAAAATTAGACATCTGTGGTCTTTATCTGAGCTAGTTGCCTCCTTTTCTCGCAGTCTGTAAAACCAAGTTCACCATTTTGCCTTTTCCATTTGCAAAGAATCCAGAGATGAGATGGCTAGCACTGAAAGTGTCTGTTGTTTTTGCAGACTAGAAGGAGAGTCTATGATGACTAGCAGGAAAGTTGCTGCAGAGATTTCTAATATTAGATGGAATAAAATCCTACCATTTGCAAACTCTTAGGAACACCTGGCTCCTTAGGACTAAAGTAATGACTTTGGGAGGATGGTAGGCAGCAAGGTGCTTGCACTTCTACAGGAGTAATCCACATTTCATCTGTTGTGTTTATTCCTAAAGGTTAAAACAGTTTTAGGAATTTATAAGTCTCTCACAATGATGTGCAGCAGCTTTCACAGCAGAACAGGAGGTTATCACCTTTCCAGCTCATTCTGTGGCCAGCTGGAGGAATTCAGAGGCTGAGTTACCCCAAAATGCATTCATTGCCACCACCCATGGTGACAACACTGCCCCAAGCCCTGTAACAGACCCCATCATTGTATCAGGACATGGGCTCTGCTCTGAGTGTGCAAGGACTCAGGAGAGGCTTGTCAGGCTGGCTCTGTGTGAACTTCTCACCACAGCTTTGTTTGCCCCGGCTTGGCTGGGACTGCAGTGGCTCTAACTGATCAGGTGTCTCCTGCTGATTTGTTTCACTTATGTTTATCCCTGCACTGGACAGCCATAGTTTTATGTCAGTATCAGAAATAAACAATTATTCTGTGCAGAATGGGATTTTTATGACTGTTACAATGATGGTGTCAAGAGACTTAGTAGAGTCTTAGTATGATATCAGAGGCCTTGAGAGATGGAAGCACAGAGCAGGGCACATAAGAGTGCAGGCACAGGATGATAACACAGGGCACAGGCTGGCACCGGGGACCCCACAGCAGCAAAAACTCACCTGTACTCCCTGATCCAGTTCCTCGGGAACTGTAAAAAAATTATTTTGGGCACAGAAAAGATAGCAAAGAAACATTTTCGAACACATTCAGAGAAGAGCATATCTAGAAATTTGGATGCAACTGGGAGCTGAAAAATGAGGAGAGTGTAAGATGCAAAGGCCTGCTACAAACCATGTAAAAATATAATTTCACCTGGCAACTGCTTACACTCTGAGTCTACGGATACACAAGTTACATTTGGTATAGCACCTGAAAGAATTCTGAATTGGCTTTAGAAATAGACTATGTTTCTTTTCCTTAAATGTTCCCCTAGAATATACACTGTTACTTGTTCCAGAGTAGTATCACTGATCACGATTTACACCTCAGCCTCACCTCCCAAATACATAAAAGACCAATTTTTTATCATTGACTTATATATCAATGTCTTCTCAATGTCCCCTTCTCAAGGATGATGCTGTATTGAGTAGAGAATAGATCTGCTCCTTCATCCTTCATCCCACTGCTTTCAAGGTTTTTAAATAGTGCCAGGCAAACAATGCTGCTGCTTAATGTATTTTGCAATTTAGATTGATTATTGAAAGATACTGTGTTCAGGCAAAGAGTCTATGAATTATTCTGAGATGGAATATCTTATTATTCAGAAAGTCCCAAGAAGTAGCAGTGAAAGTGAATGAACAAATCCATACTGCATTAGCTGCATATAATGAGCATTTTGTTAATTGGAAGATTTGCTGGATTGGAGAAGGATCTGCCAGGGGAAGTTTTGAAGTCTGACCTTTGGAGACAGTAAAAGCACATGATAAAACAGTAAGCAATAAGCCCTGCAGGACAAACAGACACACTGACTCACAAGAGATTATTCACTGTATGGTATGCATTCTTATGATACACGTTGCACTAGTAAAACGAAGTGAAAAGTCAAGGATACACTAGAGCAGTCCTCTGAAAAGGTGCTTGCGTTTCTGTAGTCAGAGTTCTCAGAGCCAAAATACACTTCTTGTAGTTCAAACATGGATATTCTGCTCTTTGCAGAACTCATGTGGACAGAAGCACACAGAGAGAAACAGGATTCCCAAGGAAAATGAACACTAATGAAGTTCAGGTTCCCAGCCATTTTCAGAGCAGAATATGCTCTTTATTATCACACCAGTAAGAGGGCACATTCAGAATGGCTGTACAATGGCTAGGTACTGAACTAGCAGTAAATTAAATTATGGTAAAATTGAGTTTGTCCCTAGAGCACAGGAAAGCTGAGCAGGCCTCTCTTTCACCCTTTGCCTTCTCCCCAGCCAGGACTGGTGGGAACAGGTGAGCAATGGGATGTCCACCACCAGATCTGGGAACTGAACCATAGCACCCCTGCTCCTCCTTTCCCTTTCAAAGACTGGGCAGCCATCCTTCCCCTGGGGCATAGGGGCTTTCTGCTGATGAGAGAGCCCTCCCAGCAGACAAACTCTCCAGGTTCTGTTTTTGAACCAAGAAAAGGCATCTGGAAGGCTGGGATATCCCTTTTTCTCTCTTCAATTTCCTTCACAAAGGCTGGAATTGGCTCAAAAATGTCCTAAAGAGAACTCAAATATTTTGGAGCAGCGCTGTTGAAAGAAGGGTGGAATGGAAGAGAAGAAAACCCAAGGACTTTCAGCTCTGAAGAAGATGATGAGAAATAGGTGCAGCAGATATATAAACACAAGGAAACTTATTTTTCTTCTCTTTCATGCTGCAAATGTCTATCATTTGCTCTAATTTTCATTGTGGTGAGTTGTTCTAGATCAAGGAGCTGTGGTCAATTCCCTAAATGTCTGTAAGTGTGCACAAGTTGAGAGGTGATGGATAAGTGTCACTACTTCAACCCCAGGCACCTGGAAGCTGCAACAGCTCACGGTGTGAACCTGAACAGCTCCAGATCCGCTCTGGGCTAAATGCACATTGTCACATATGGGTACCAAATGATGAAATCACAACTACTCTTCCTTTTAAGGTGACAGGAAAAAATAATCCCTATTGTCTAAGAGAAGTTGGAACAAGGTCCCTTCCAACCCTAACCATTCCACTAACCAGAGCTGCCAGAGCACAACAAAGATGGTCACAATTGTCTTACCACAGGAGATGTGGGCACAGACAGAGTATGTGCTTATTCATGTTCATACAGCGGCACAACAGAAAAAGGAGAAAAAAAAAATCCAGCTGTCATTCTGGGCCCTTGCTTAATCCTGCAGATCATTCCTACTCCAAAAATTATACAAATGTTTTAAGATTAATAAGGCCTAAGAAATTACATTGCACACTGCCTCTGGGGTATATTACAGCTTGCTGCGGTGAGAATTGGTAAGAGAAGCAGAACATATGGTGGCACAGGAACACAGAAATGCAAAAAGATCAGGAGATCACTAAGCAGGTGACTGAGTCACTGAAACGATGCCCCTGCAAGCAAGACCAGCAGGAGCTGGTAAAGCAGCAGACACCAACCAGCAACGCTTCACAACACGCTCCCACCCCGGCTGCTCCGGAAAGCGCTGGCAGCATGTTCTCCCCAGTCTCTCTTGCAGCTCCCTCTTCCCCTTGTTGACATTGCCTGTGAACCATTTCCACGCCTGAAGCAGCTTTACAAGGTCTCACAACAGCTTGCAGGAAGTGATACAACTGCAAGGACTTTTTGTTGTTGCTGCTAAAATACTGAAGACGTCAAGAACAAAAAAAACCTGACTGAGACAACCGGAGAGTTAAAGGTTATCTGAGCCCTGGGGGAGGCAGAGAGGAGGGCATGGCAGGGGAGCAGTTTGCACAGCAGTGTGCTGGCTGGTGGCACTTAGAAAAAGTGGCATTTTCTGCTGGAGAAAGGCACTGCTGCCCTTATCACCTTCCATTAATGGCTGTGCAGCACCTCGGGGTGCCCCAGCCAGTGATTACATCTCCCTCCCATTGCACAGAGAAATGCCCAGCCACTTTCCTTGGGGAGCACTCACAGCAAAATGGATTGAAAGGTTTTCAGGATTGTTTTGGTAAGACTTGAAGGTCAGTGCAGAGGCAAAACAGTGAGGAAATTTAGACAAACACACTTAATGTTTCCATTCCTCTTTGAGTCTCTCTCACTCCTAGTTCACACCAGGAGAACTGCAAATCTTCATCCCACCCTGCCCACATCCACTGGCCGAGGCACAGCCAGGCTCCAGCCCGACCATCTCCTCTGCTAATTTTTTTTTTTTTTTCCTGAAAGGAGCTAATCTGCTGTGCAAACCCTAGCTGCTCTTCACCAGCCCTCCTCGGTGTCCCCCTGCTAGCAGAGTCTGCAGGTGCTGGGGGCACTTACAGACCTTCACTGCTCCTCTCACCCCTCACCACGGCACTGGGGGTTAGGTGCTTATTGACCATCACTCAGGCAGTCTAGATCAGGCTGTAGTAAAGCAGATGTGACTTCTGTCCTCCTGGCTCCTTGGTCTTTGGTTGAGCAGATGTTTCTGTGCTCACAGTATGTTTTGTGTGTGTGAGAGCCTTCTTAATTTTCCTTCCAGTTTGTCTTGGTATGAAAGACAGGCGGCTGCTAAGGAAGGTAGGAGCCTCCCCTGGAATGGAGAATGTAAACCCCTTCCCTCCAAATTATTATAATTTTGAAACTAAGGGGCTCTCAGGCAAAGATACGAGGATAGGGATAACAGTTCTTTACTGGTACGTATAGCAAGGCAAACAAAAGAACAATAACTATGGCATTAGCAGCAAACAGAACCAGGGAGACAGTTAAAGCCTTTTTGGCTGCTGGCACTTTCCCCTTTGGTGCAGTTACTGTCACAGCCGGCAGGAATGAGCAAAAATCCCAGCGGGGTGGACGAGATGTGTCAGAAGTTCTGTGGTGGTAGCTGGAACTCTGGGATGGTGCTGGCTACAGCGTGGGAAAACCCAGAGCAGTCCCAAGGAAACAGCAGGGGCAGGACAGCGGCGGACCGGCTCCAAGCAGGGATGGGAGAGGCGAGGTTCAGGATTCCTGGGGCACACGAGGCTCGGGATTCCCGGGGCACACAAAGTTTGGGATGCCCAGGACACATGAGCAGATGGGGATTGGTCCCTCAGGGCTGAGCTCCAGCAGTGCTGGTGAATTCTCCCCACAGTGAGCGACAGCCTGGCTGTCCTTCCCAGTTCCTCAGCCCTAATCTTTTACCTGCCTCTATTCTCGCAGTATCGGTATCTCTGTCTCCACCCCTGAGAGAAAACTCCCCGAAACCAGAGGAGTTCTCTCTCCCTGCCGTCTCAGGCATGCAGTCATCAGTGCTTCTTAGCAACTCAACGGGAAAAAACTCCACAAGTAACAAGGAAAGAAGAGGAAAGAAAAAACCCAGCCCCCAACACAGTTCTATTCATTGAAGTAGTAAATAGGTGCTGACCACTGAGATGCTGAACTGCTTATTTCCTTCTGTACTGAATACCTACAGGAAACAGCCCTGAACCTCTCCTGTGTTAAACTCTGCCTCGTGATGGAACTCGGGTGTTTATTTTTTTACAGTGCTTTTTAACTTTTCCTCTAAACAGAGACAGTGGATCTTTAGAAAAGGTGTGAAAAACATCCGGGAGCACTTTTGGAAGTGGAGCAGTAGCTACCTGCTCAGTCAGACTGAAGGAGCTTTGCCATACTATTTATACATCATTTCAGCAGGAAAAAGGATGCTCTTTCCTTTTGCTCAAGTGATTTTCCTTCCGTCTAAAGCAGGATTACAAACCCACTGCAAGCCCCCGAGCATTGGCAAAGACATGCCAGTTGGTGCATTCCTAACACACAAGCCTTTCAGAAACATACCTCACTTTTGGGTAGCAGCCACTCATATTAGCTCCTCTTTTAAGAAATAAAAATGAAAACACAACGGTAACAAAAATACAAAAACAAAGCTCCCATTATCATGGCTATGTATTCAATGCACTGACAAGTGCAGAGCTCAGAAAATTAGCAACAAAGGTGCAACTGCTGAAGGCAGTCACTGCAGGCAGAGCGCAGCGCTAGATCTAATGACATGGTGAAGAGCTGGAACAAGCTTAACCCCATCCAAAGGACAGCAGGAACAGGGAAAGGCAGCAGTAAAACCTTTCTTCTTAAACCGTACTAAAGTTACTCTCATTTTGACAAGCTCAAAACACCTGCCAGTTCCTTCCAGAACAGCGAGCTGACATATTGAGAGCTCCGGCTAAGAGCGTGTTTTAAGGAGAGTGATCCAGTTTCCTCACATATGAATGACTGACTTCACAGGCTGGGAGATTTTCATACCATCACACTGCAGCACCAAGGTTTGATTTATTCAGTAGCAACTGCAACACCAAAATGTGTTTCATCTCTCTCCTGATAACACCCGAATGCGGAATGGGTGAACATATCATCAGCTACTCACTGATATAAAAACATTGGGATTTATGGAAGTAAAAAGCCAGGCCTTTGGGGAGGGTTATCTATGTAAGTGCCAAATCAGCATTTAGACCTATATATCTCTTTTTCTGATGTTAAAAAAAGGAACATTCATGCTATGCCATCATTCTTTCTCCTAGGAAATAAAAATATTGTTAATAAAATGTATATTGTTAAAAAGGACTTTGCACTTCTCTTTGAAGATCATTTTACTCATGGACCACTGAAATAATTTTACAGGAAGAGTGAGGAAGACTGGCAATGTCCTCCTCTTACGTGTGGGTAAATCATGGTACAGACAGGTTAAGCAACTCACCCCCAAAAGGCAATGATTAGGAAATTTGTCTTCAGCTTCTACACTTTGAACACTCACATTCCCCTCAAATGGTGTTTGTTATAGAGGAGACAAAATCAATGACCTAGACTGTGACCACGTAAATATCGCAAGGCAACAATTTCAGCTCTGTTTTTTTCCAACAGTTTGTCTTCAAAATGTCTTTTCAGCCTCTGCCATCATCAATAAAGGGATAAAAAAAAGTTCTAAGATGCAGGTTTTGGAAGTAATGCTTGTGATCTGGACACTTCCAAAAGGAACACTAGGTGGGGGGTTTGTTATTTAAGAGCTGCTAAACAGAAGCAACTGTGAAGAGGCATCATGAGCATGTAGCAATGCATTGTCTCTCTCTGGAATCCCACTTGAAACCCCACAAAATCTTTGTTGTCAACAACAAGCATGGCATAATTCTATTTTTTTTTTTTGAGGACATGGTAAGTATTTCTGCTTTTTGACAGAGGAAGTACAAAATAAAAAAAAAAAGAATTTTTCTACTTCATTGGGGCTTTTATCAAATAGTTTTTTGTTTTAAAGGTTAAAATAAAATGAGCAACCTGCAATACCATGGTATCATTGCAGCTAAGTTCTTGGTAAACACAGTGTATACTGAGATGATATCTGCTTCTTCAGATTAAATAGATCTCGTCCTCAGATTTATACTGGCAGTTTATGGGTTCTGCAAATGACTGTCTCAGCACAGCAAAGTAATTCCACCCTGTCATATTTGTCTTTGGAAATTGTAACAAATGATGGTGATTTATAACATCAAACTCAACTCTTCCATTTTTTCCCCAGATGGGAACGTCGCTGATGGCGAGATGCTGGGCCATCCATTTAGGCTGTGTGCAGGGTGACAGTGAAACATGTTTCATCTCTCTTGCCTGACACTCTCTTTCCCTTTGAGGGGAGGCTGTCAGCATAACTCAAACTGTCAGGGCACCTTTGTAAGAGGCCTGAAACAAATCTAAAGCTCTGCTACCTGCATGCCTACTAATGAGGTGTGACTCCCAGCCCTGCCTGCCTGGCCTCCGTGGAGCTCAGTGCCTCTGACCCCTTCTCAGTCAATAGAACTGGAACCATCATTTGTCTTGGAGGGAGGACAGGCAGCATCAGAGCAGGAAACTTTGGGGAAACTCCGTGTGTACTCCCGCCTTGCTGTGCTTTGTCCAGGAAAAATACATCTCATGGCAGCATTGTGAGAGCTGAAAGAAAGCCCACCTGGGGGTTAAACCAACCTTGAAATACTCTCTTAACCACTTGCCTAAGGCAAGTATGTTCTTTTTGGCAAGTCAAGCACTGAGATTTTTTTTGCAGTAAAGTATTTCTTCCTATAAAAAGGATGAATAATAGATTTTGTCCTTTAACTGAAAATTTTCTTGGTAGCTTTTTAAAGCAGTATTGCAGGACAATGCTGGATTCATCTCAAAATAAATAAATTACTGTTTCTAACATCAGAAAGGGAGAGTAAGACCTGGCTTAACCAGTGTGAGATAGATGTAGCTTTATTTTTGCAAATTAACCCATGGAAGTTTTCCACTGGGAGCAGGAAGATGCTGCTTACCTTTTGCAATGTGCAGACTCTATCTTAAGAAATGCCATTATATTTTGAAAGTCTCCATTTTGGTCAAAGAAAGCCATTCCCAGGAATCCTTGCCTGCAGGGTCCTATGGAATGGCAGAAGCAATATATGACACAAATAGGCTAAACTGGAGCCAGCCCTCAGCTCACCTTGGGAAGATGAATTGCTCTCAAGTTAGGAGCTCAGCAAAAATTGGTATTTATTTGCTACCAATGATGGTGCTACAGATCCCAGCTTATGGCAGAGATTACTCACAGGGCTGTGTGGAGGGAAAAGCCAGGGAGGGGAAGGGGAGGTTTTAACACCCTCCTTCAGAAATATTTCCTGAGCTGCCTCTGCTTCAGTCAAATAGATTTCACATGATGTGAATGGAGAAATGGAAAGCTGAGGAACTGAAACATCCAAAATCTGCCAGCCAACTTGGATGTAAATGTGTCATGTGTTTTATCATAGGAGTAGCAGTGCTTCAGTCATTCCAGCTGTACAAGAGAGCCCTCGTGTTTCCTGCAGGGCTGGGAGGGTGTGTTCAGGACTGCCAGCACCACACACAAGCAAAGGGGAAATAAATTGATCAAGGATATCCTAGACACTTGCACCCTCCAAGATTAAGTAAGCAAGTAAATAAATACATAGAACAACTGTCAAATGCAATCAGTCCTGAGATTATTCTTGAAAAAGTGGTTTTATTTCTTACTTCACCATGGTTGCAGAGAATTATCATCTGACAATTTTTGCTTATTTTTACAGCAGCTTGATAAAATGTGTGCAGGCAAGTCTGTATGTGTGTATTTATTTTTAACATGCTAAGTCTAACATGCCACACATAACGGGGCAACAAAGGAAATATTTTCACCTAAATTACATAATGTAAAACAAATAGTTGGAATACCTACATTAAATACAATTTGCATGCAACATCACATTGTACAATTGCTGACATGCTGCAGAGTGGTATTAGGTTTAAAGTAACTATGTTTAGAAAGCAATTTGCAGAATTTCTGCTCTTTTTGCCAGTTTGAAAAGCAGTGATAATATGTTTTTTTCAGCTGACAAGTGAACAAAAAACAATAATTGAATGGTACCATTTTACCCACAAGGCAAGCTGATAATTAGAGGTTTAACAGACAGTTTGGATTTAATCTGAGCAGTGGCAGCTACTCCTTTTGATTTTTTCATGTTGTTGTTTAGGGACCAAATAAAGCTCTGTGTTTTGTTGTCCTGTTCCTCCCCCTCCCCCCATTGCCACCCCTCCTCCCCTTCTTTTTAAGAACAGTGGGAAAACCAAGATATTTTATCCCAGCTCATGTGTGACACTGCCCCCCCAGAGTACAAACACGGAGAATGGTTATGCACTAGGACAATGCCTGAAGAATGTGCATGTGAAAAAAAATGTAAGAAAAAAACAAACAACTTGGCCAGGGCACTGGCAGCCATGCCAGGGCACAGGAAGGGGTGACCAGCCCAGGGTGGTGAGTGGCAGGACACTGGTGGTGGCACTTGTGCTGCCTCAGCATGGAGCTTGCACAGCAGGATGAAGGGGACACATCTGTGGGGTGCATGCTGCCAAAATCCCTAAAAGTCCTGCCAGGGAGAGGGAGGAACAGGCTGACAGCACATGTTCACCCAAACAGGGGCAAGGCACAGATCAGTGATGGCAAGTGCCCCAAGTCACACCCTTCAGGTGGATTCCCAGCCCATCTCAAATCACATGAAACATGAAACCTGAGCCAAAAATGAGGATACTTTTTTTAGGTCAAAAGGTGCAAGATGATGCCCCAACTATTTCACAGTCTCCTTTTCCAAGAGGAATAGCTGTTCTTTCAGTCCAATGAGCCTTTTTGCAACAGCAGGTTTTACTTATGCTGATCCATGGCTGAATTTTAAGGAGTTATATTACTGATCTCAACAGTAAAATAAAACCATTGCTGAAAAATACAGTCTATTAAACACTAATGAGTATATAAACCTATTTTATAAAACCACAGAGACTTCCTGGAGGGCTAGTCAGACCAGACAAAAAGTGAAGACTGTGCAGGCCATTCCCTTTCAAGCAATTTCCAATTGGTTTTATATCATGTCCAGAAGCGGAATTCTGGTTTTGCTTTTGGCTTTTAATAGTTTATTGTGCCTGAAAGTGAGATCTATCAAAGCATCCTCAGAAATCTGAGGCTTAATTGGAGGCCAATTAAAACTTCAGCAATATACAGATGATAGTACTCATTATTAAACATGTTTATTCCCCAAAGAATTTACATTGAATAAAAGTGTTCTCATTGCTTTTACTCTGGTTTACATTTGGGGATGTAAGCTGGAGACTAAAAAACTTCATAGCTCATTGCTCACCTTACACATGATTTATTTTCTTTTAAAAGATTTGTAAACTAGGCAGGACAGGTGAGGTTTGAAGTATCAATTATTTTTCTTGAAATAAAATTAGGAAAAAACCAGCTTTTTCATTTGAAGACTATATTAATACCTAATGCATAAGTTGTTATTAAAATTACTGTAATGAGTGCCAAGTGAATTAATGATGGCTGACTGCTTATTTTAAAATTATTCACATTTTTTATGTTTATTCTCAGCTCAGCCATTATGCCCTTTTTATAGGACACGTGCTTAAAGAGCAGTTGAATTCAACCTGTAATAGAAGCACAAGAAAAAGTCATTGGGAAAAATAGTTCACATGGGAATAATTAGCTTGCAATATTCCCTACTATTTCACCCCTTGCTTTAAATGTGTATGTCAGAGTGGACATTTTCCATTCCTCTGTTAATTGACAGAAATAGTGGCTCGTGTACTTTCAGAGGCTGCCTGCTCAGACTCCAGAGCACTCCTTTCTCTGGAGATGAAAGAAAAGAAAATCAAATGTGATTCTTCCAAATAAGAATGCAGTGTATTACCACTCAGTTATTAGGGAAGAAAAGTACTCCTCTGAATGCCCAACATCAAGGTCTAATTCTTAGACCTACCACAGTAATGAAAATAATGAAAGACCCACCTGAGTAATGAAAGTCACTGACAAAGTCACTTAATCTCCCCATGCCTCAGTATCCAAAGTCACACAAATGAGTCTCAAGGCTAGAGGGAACTCAAACTATGCCTCATGCAAAATATAATAATAGATTTGACATCAAATCTGCAGTCTGATTTTCTGAGAGTGTGGCAGGACTTCTGCGTGAGTGGTACATGCAGAAATCCAAGCCATTGCTTCAGGTTTTAAAAACACATTGAGGAGACAGACTTTGGGAACAGCTGCATGAATGGTTTGTGCTGTTTCCAGTAAAAACCAGGCTACAGGGGTTCTTCTCTGGGCTATGTGTAGCCTTGATTTGTTCTCCACCTCTTGGAGTTCACATGGCCACTTTCACATCTGCCATGCATCCCCGAATGTACAGTTTTATGATGGATCTTTCCACATCCTTGTGGAAAAGAAATCTCTTGACTGAGTTCTTCAGAGACATCAGGGTCATTCTCAGCCCCTCTGGAGCCCATAGGAATATCTAATCAGGGAAATGTTCTGGCATGTGTTGCAGACTGGAAGCACTCAGTTTTGGTGAGCAATACCAGAAAAGCCCAGTTTTGGTGAGCAATAGGACCACTGTGATCTCTGATGAACCACATCCACACTGACACCTTATGTCAGCAACCCAGAATTGATCATGGAGCTTCTGCAGCCCTTGCAACTGCAGTGAACAACTCCAGAAATAACAAACTACACGTGAGAGTTATTTAAAAACCCCAGAACCAACAATGCACTTTATTATGGGGAACTGGTGCACAGCTTCTTTTACATTCAATTTGTGATGGCAAGAGGTTTAGTAACATGTTGCCTACAGTCACAACCCAGAATAGACTTGCCATTTTCTCACAAGTCCTCTTCTGGAAAAGAAATCACCACGTGGGATATTATGTATGGAAGTAAAAGGATCTATAATGTATTATGTATGTAATTTTTTGTGTATAAGGCTATGTATAAAATATTCACTTCACACTTCTGTTGCTTGAGGGATGGCAATATGAGAGATGCAATTCAAGGGAAAAAAAAGAGTAGAAATAGGGCAATGCTGTAGTATTTTGACAGTTGTTCATATTAATTTTTTGGTCTTAAGCAGCACACTGGACCCCCTGGGGACTACCAAGCCCTGACTTTTCTCAGCAGTTTGAATCTCTTTTTTTAGCAACTTATTACCCAGCCAGATTGTCTGACAGCACCCACAGCAACAAGTAGTTAATACTTCTCCTGCAGTCTTAATTCAGCCCATTGTGTTTGGGATTGCAGGGATGGAAATGATCACACACTGAAGTGCTGCAAAATGCAATCTCTCTAGACACAATGGGGTTGAGTTAAAGGACACGAGGCACTTAACTCTGAAACCCCTTGCTTTCATCCAAACACTCTTACTTTAAGAGCATGTTTTTGTGGTTTAGTTTCTTTTGGTTTTATTTTATGACATAGAAACATTTAGATGCTTTTTTGATGCACAGAAAAGTTCCTACATGCCTTCACTCCCAGGCTGGGATGGGTTTCTATATGAAATAAACTATATACAAAAAAAAAAAAAAAAAAAAAAAAAAAAAAAAAAAAAAAAAAAAAGAAAATAAAATGACGAAAAGGAAGTCAGATTTAGTAGCCTTCCCTTTTGCATGTCACTTTAGGCCCTCAGAGATGTGGTCAAACAACAGGAATGAGGTGGGTCTCGATTAAAGTCCTGGCAGAACACATTAGTGAAAGCTGATTTACATGTTGATAACTTGCAGCAATGATTTTCCTTTCCTAAGTGTGCTAATTTCCCTCCTTATCCCTCAGCACAGTTTTTAAGATGCTATGAAGATTGGTGTTATTAGCCCTCCCAGGATGGGCAGATAACAGGTTTTTCTCTCTGTGGCTGTCAGATTACAGTGAAACTGGCTTTTCTGTTAACAACACAGGCATGATTATATGAAGTCGGGTCCCATACAGAATACTCCCTCAAAACAGAACAAATCATTCTTAGCTTCTACATCTATCCTTTAAGGTCTGGGCAGATGGCCTCAGGATGCAGAACTGTGAATGTATTGTAGAGCATATGGAAATATGCTCTACATGTTGACATAGAAATAGGCAACACTCATGTTAAAAGAGCAACACCTCATAGAAAATTATTTTCTTATGCACATTTTCTGTGTCATGTCCCAAGCCACATCCTGCCCCTAAACAGACAACCACAGCAGGCAGCACCTGTATGTCCTTGGGGACAGGACTTGTATGTCCTTTTCTACAGAAAAATGTTCCAGCTTGCTTCAAACACTTCAAGCACTTCTTGCACCCATGGCCAGATTTAATTTCCTGCAGAAAGGATTTTCCATACAGGAAACCCCACCTGAAATTCCCAGCCTCCCAGGGATGCCAAGGTAGGCACCTTTGCAGTATCTTAACCTACAGTAACCCTTTAGGGACATAATGTAGCCCTACTTAATGGGGGATGACTTGAAGGAATGCCTGTTCTAATTATTCATTACATAATAAATGTCAATTCAGTAATATAACTGAAGCACTGATTTATGTTATAAATTGGCATCTGCATTTCGTAAGAAGTTTCATTTTAATGACATATAATTGCTACATATCTGCAAGTTATACAGTGCAAAAAAATGCTGGACTGGATTCAAAATATGTTGGCATGCATGCAATTACTGAAAATGGGGAGAAAACCCAGAGCAAATATTTAATTTAGTATTTGCAGCACTGAAGTGTTATCAGCCTGCACAAATGCTATAATTGTCATCTGTAAAAAGACCAAAGCAAAGTGTTCTGGAAATAGAAAATATGTCTCACGTGTCATGGCCTCATCCATCAGTCACTGTATTCATGTAATCTTTGCCCAGCTGAAGTCAATGGTGTTAGTTATCAAACTGGGCTGACAGGGCTGAATGGAAGTGATAAAAAATGAAAACCTTTTAATGAGAATTATTTAGTGCCTGGGCCTGATCCTGTCAGTGTTTTCTATTGGACATGCTGCTTACTCCTGTGAGCAGCTGAGTTTGCTCTCATTCTGCCTGTTTGGAAGTGCTGGCAACACAACTCTGTGTTTTAACAAAACCCAGCCGTGACAACCCAGAGGACAGCAGCCTTAGCAGCCCTGCCTGTCACACACAGCAGCCCAGCCTCCTGCAGCTGTTCCTCATCCCAATCCCATTTCCCTTCCTCAGGACATCTCCACCTGGACGTGAGCCTGGCACGTTTCCTTTGGAGCTGGTGCTGCTGCAGAGGGGATGCTGGCAGGGGAGCAGCACTGCCCTGTCCCACCCAAAGCTCCTCCCTGATACAACAGTGCTGCATTGCTCAAAGCATTTTGGTCTGGTTGGGAGTCTTGCTGTTCTTGTAATTTACTGGAATTGTTAAACAGAAACTCTTTTATGTCAAGGTAGAAATCACCTGGTGCTTACAGTTTCTTTTAGCAATTTTTCAAAGGGTGAGAGTGCCAGGGACAAGCCCAGCTGATGCTCTTCCCACTGATGCCCTCCATGCTCACCTCTCCCTGATGCAGGGCCCCCTGTCCCTACCTCATGCTGCTGTTCCCACAGCAGAGTCTGCTCTAATCACACTCTGAGTTAAATACAACCTCTCTCCTTCCCTGGAGGTGTGTGTCTAACCTGGACCATGCAAATGATTACAGGACAGCCACTCTGCCAGATGGCTGGCATGGCCAATCCAGAGTGAAGGCTGTGGTGGGAGCAGAAAGGAGCAGGCAGGGTTGGCCATGTTTAGTCATCTCAGAGTGATGATATCATGCTTTCCTTAAAGTTTTCACAACAGATATCTTTTTTTCAAAAAGATATCATGCTTTCCTTAAAGTTTTCACAACAAAGTTTTTCTCATTGGGCTTTTAAAACCTCACCTCTTTTTTCTTCTAATCTTATGGAGTAGGAAAATTCCTCCATGTAATATACAGAGGAGAATGAGGTGCTGAGAATATGTAACCCCACTGATCCTGTTTGATCCCTGCAGGATCCGCTTGTCCTGGTGGACACTGTAGCTCCTCCCCACTGTAAACTGCAGCACTTGGGTTCATGCTGGCTTCTCTCCCAGCTTTTCTGGGGGCTGAGTACCCTCCCCATGCTCACCTGTTTGGACAGCAAACATGCTAATGAAAAAAGATTAAAATATGAGTGCACTTGGGAAGAAAAACTATGGAAGTTTTCCATAGGGGAGGGGTATCACTTCTTGTGGGATGTATTTTAAGAGCATCCACAAGAGTATTTTTTGAAAGCCATATGCTACTTATTCACATGCGTATGACAGAACTCATATATGAGGAGTGATACAGAACACAAACGTAGGTGTTGCACATTTCATATGTGCATATGTTCATAGCCTATTCCCAAATTCAGCTTCTGAAATGCTTCATTACATGTACACCATTTCCAAGTTCAGTATTTGGTTACCTTTGGCTTAAGAAAAATATATTGTTTATGATTAACTTGTTCAAAAATATGTGGAATCTAAAACTTTCTTACTAGCAGAATTAAAGCAGTAGCTCTTCTAAGAAAATGAAGTCAAAGTAGGACTAAATCTTCAAGATTATTTAATTAATCTTTGCATGAGTTGGGCCACCACCAGATTGGAACACCATAAAACAGCACAAGCTCACCCTCTCTCATCTCCATTGTGCTTCATTTCCTTTTCCTGGTGATCACAACTCATGAATCCCAGGAAACTGCAGTTCATCTGGAAGTTGATAGCATTTACTTTTCTTAATTGGCAAAAAAAACTGACCCTCATCCCACCAGGACTAAAGCAGAGTGTGAATAATTTCTATGATGTTACTGAGACTTACTGAAACTCCTAATACATTTATAGCAATATCTGGGAGCCTACTGAAGCACGAGTGAACTGGCAACCCACGCTGAGCAGCCAAAGCAGAGGTGTCCTGGCTGCAGACCTGCAGCAGAGCAGATCCTCAGCCTTGTGGGCAGCAGGTGATGCTCGGGCAGAGCAGCCACTCCCCCTCTGCTGTTGCTCTCAGACAAAAAGCCTCCCAAGGGCTTGCATGGGAGAAGTTACCGACAGGAACAGCAATTGCTTGAGCTAATTGTCTTTTGGGTGCTCACGATATTACCCGGAAAGTAGCAAGCAATCAGCCAGGATAAACGGGGGAATGCCATGAGAGGATACATTTTTTTCTTAATTCACAACTTCCTCAGGTGTAGCTAGTTTTGACCACATTTAGACTGTAATTATTGTAACCATTTAGTTACAGACTTCAGATTTTAAATTGTCAGCCCTCAGAAAAGCTTAATGAGCTACAGAAGGACATAAACTTTGGGCTTTTCCACTGGTGAAGCAAAGCAGAAGGTAGACAAATCAATGGTTTGAGCATCTCTGCAATTATACTACTTGGCACATGAAGACAGACCTCTGTCCTCCAGAAGTTGTCTGTTTAGCATAACAATTTGAAGAAAATTTTAATCCTCTGTGGAATTTTGTCATGGTGCTTTGCAGGATCTTGCTCTACCTCTGGTCAAAGGCCCAGTACTCTCAAGTCCATGGAAAATATTTAGCATGCATTTGAATGCTACATTAGATGGAAAGACAAGAAAAATTACTCCTACAATCATAAGTAGAAAATAAAGTCACTGTACCAAGGAAGGTGGTTAAAAATAAACAATATACTTCTCCAGATGACCCTTAATTGATAATAAATTACATAATGACATCCTCTGTTCCCTATAGAGAAAACACAGGTAGCTTTTGTGTAGTGAAAACCAATGCGCACATAGTTTAAAGGCAGTTACTGAAAGTAAAATACAGTAAATAAGTAATGCACCACATAAAATGAAAAGAAAAATGTCTAGAACAACTTGTCATAGAAGAAAAATAAGGAGTAGTCCTTCATGCCAATACAGATGTGAGTTAGAAAGAGAATAGCTGATAGGAACACCTCATCACAAAAGAAGTAAGAACAAAATAGAACAAATCTTTAAACAATTTTTAACTTTCCTCCTTTTTTCCAAGCAAGAATGGTACCTAAGAACAATCTTAGTATGAGCAATATTTGTCTGTATTTATAATGTTAAGGTACACTTCATAGATCAGTTAAACCAGCATTACTTGCACATGGAATGGCTCTGGATAGCAAAGGGTCTCCATCGTGAATCTGTTACTGAGATGTTCATTTAATTCAAATAGGAAAGGCAAGAAGAAAAGCCTGGCTGGCAGATTTATTGATTACATTTCACCAATGACCAGCAAAAGGCAAGCACTCTGAAAATCCCCAAAGGTGATCATTAGTACTGAGTAACTGTCACTAAACATTAGCACCATCAGCAGACTGGAACTAAAAGAAAGTGTGATGCTTCAAATGTGAGGCCCAAGAGGAATTGCCTGTGGTCCAAAGAAAAAATGGGACATCTTACATCACGGTGCCTATGTTTGAGACAAATGAAATGCTTTATATATATATAAAATACATGTAATACATATATAGATTCATGTGTATATAGAGAGACATAAAATTGGTCTAGCATAGTCAGGCAAATTGGGCAGGTCTCCCTACTATAAAACAAAAAATTAATGTGTCAAGCTAATTTCGCGGTCCACTTGCCTGGAGCTGATTAGGACCAAATTAAACTTGGTCCTAATCAGCCTGAGTGCTTTGCAGGTAATACAGAAATCCATGGGATATGCTTATTACTGTAAAAGCACATGCACATTATCTGCAAAAGCAGTGTAAGAACAGGTTTATCCAAATAATACGCGGTTTCACACTTTCCAATGCATTGTTAGCTCACCTGTTTTTGGTGGATTTTTATTTGAAAGTCCCGTGTTTCCACTGCACAGCAGAATCAGACATCAAACAAATGATTTTCTATTTTTCATACTTGAATTTGATCTTATGATCATTGACTTGGCCAAAGGAGCACTTTCTGTATCTGAGGCAATGAATTTAGGTTTTACAGGAAGAGAAAGTGCATGAAGAGTTTTACCACTTCCCATTAGCTACTTCCTCCTCCTTTTTTTATAACATCCTGTGATTCCCATATGTGTGCTTTTGTTCCATGGGAAACAGCAGGGACAATACCTTTTGTACTGCTGGCAGACAGCTGCTTCTGATACAGATACACAGCTTCCTTTTGTGCACTTGAAGTATCACCTCCTCCAGGAAAAGGAGCCCATTTGAATTCCAGCCTCTCGGTCAGTCTAAAGCCCGGATCCAAACACAAACCCCAAAAGAGAAAGTTATTTCCTGCAGTGACCCAGCACCAGCCCCTTTCATCTTGGGGCCACAACAACAAAAGCATGATGCTGTTAAAGGTCCTTCCTCCCTCAGTGGTACCTGGCAGTCACAGCAGAAAACAGGAGACATGGGAATGGGCTCTGGGAAGGCACTTTCACCAAGAGCATCTAATCACTGTGACCTTGATCTAATCACCTAAACCTTGTGACTCTGCATGAACAGGAACAGAGCCACTCCATCATGCTGCACAGAGGGCTGCCTGCAGTGTGGAATCCAGTCAGCATTAAGGGTGAGAATTTCATGACCTTGCAGTACTCATGTCTCATGAAGTAAATCTTAACATTAAATCTCGAAATTAGGTGTGTGGCCTTTAAACAGGTATCTTCCATAAAACAGTGACTAAAGCAGCAAAAGGAAGATGAGCTTTGGGAAGGTTCAAATTCCATGGTACAATGAAGAATGAAATCCAGCAGTGTGGTTTCTGCCTGCAGCATGGGATGCTGCAGCAGGGGATGAGGATTCAGATTTGCTGCTCTTTACTGAGGTCGCTGGAGTCACTTCAGGGCCTTCTGCTTCCCCTGTCCCACTTCCTGCTGTATAGGCAGCGTCTGGTCATCCCTGACCTGGATGACAAGGTCTGGATGAGACACTCCTGCCTGAGTGGACACTCCTGCAATCTTTCTGGTAAACTTTATGGACAATTTACACATCAAACAGGACTCTGCTAGAAATCAATTCTTTAAAATCAAGATGACAGTGAAGATAAGATTAGGTTCACTAAGATGCAGTGATTTGTACTGGGACTGGGAGCAGCTCTGTAAGATCCAGCTCAGTTGTTTCCAGCTGCCTTATCCTCCATTTTCCAATTCCAAATTGTATTTCTAGGCTTCCATCCCTAGAGAGATGGATGAGAAGCAGCTTTACAAAATGCTTACTTATATGACAGAACCTGGTTTTTCATCTTCAGAACCTATTAATTTTGTATCTGTTTCAATGAGTTAAGGTTGAAAAAAGGAGCACTGGCTCAAAAAACCCCCAACAAAGGTATCTCCATTTGATCATCTTTCAATATGTCTGACAGCACCTCATCTCAACATTTAGGTGATGTTCTTAAACTGTGACATTTTCACTCAATTTTATAAGCACATTATTTCTGAATAATGAACTCATGTTTATAATTGGTGTAACCTTAAAGAAAAAAAGTACCTTTTCAACACTTTTCCACACCTTCTCCCCATATTTCCATATTCCATGATGATATTGGCAATTATTATTTAAGTCAAAAGGGAAAAGCAAAATAATTTACATCATCCATCACAACTCCCTTGCATGAATAAATTACAAGACACCATGGCAAATCAATTGTGGAGAAAAGAACAATCTGCATCAAACACTGTATTTGTGTGCATAATCTTTTCAATATTTCCTGACCTCGTATATCAAACCAGCAGATTGAATTCTGTGAACTTTAAGTAATACAAAGCTGTTTATCCCAAAGTCCTATGGGGAAGCTCTAACCTAATCAGTTAAATTCAGGATACAGCCACAGGAATAAAGAGAACAGACCTAACTCAGCAAAAGTTACAAAACCTGTTTGCCATTCAAGTTAGTTTGCAGAGTTAGTAAGGTTTTAATACAAGAATCATCACCTAAGGTTGTAAGGATGACTCTGTATGCAAGAGGACCTGGTTACTCATACTCCAACAGTGGTGCCTAAGGATTTGCCAGCAGACCTTTGCCAAGAGACCTTTTGCTCACAGAATATTCACAGTTGGATCCACAAGGATCATTGAATCCAGCTTTTAAGTGAATGGCCCATACAGGGTTCAAACCCACAAGCTTGGTATTATTTGCACCATGCTATGACCAGCTGACCTAATCTCAGGGTCACCTTTGCCTCTTTAGGAAAAAAATTAAGCAGCCCATCTGCTTTTCCCTTTTGGAAGAGATGTTTTTACCTTATTGTCAATCACAGCTAACAGGACAAGGAGAAGTTGTCCAGGATGAACCCCTTGCCTTTTTGCTTTTACAGGCTGCCAGTGCTCCATGGCAGGAAGGCATGGGATGGGAGAAAGGATATGAATGAACTTGTCTTCAAAAAGACAAAAACCAAGTATTCAGTCTGAATTGACAAAGGGAAACACATTTCCTGTTTGTGAGGAACACCTATATGAAGAATGTACGTGTGAATCTGAATTACTGGAGTTCACTTCAGGGCTTCCAGAAAGCTTAGTGATGCAAAAGCCTCCACAACAGTGGTCTCTCCATCATGCAGAAAGTTTGTGTGCCAAGACAGGCTTGCTCTACTGCATAAGTAGAAGCTGCACTCATCTACTCTCTGCAAATGTGTCATTCTCTAGGGAACAGATCTTAGATGGTAAAACTTCAGCAGGACTCTTGGCCGCCTTTCCTAAGGGATGCAGCATATGCCTAGGCCTGCCCTCCTGCTGAACAATCACTCAGTATCTTCTAACATTTACATATCCACTCTTATTTTTTCCCACAGTTAATTCCTCCCTTATAACCTCCTGCTTCAGGGTCACAGCTCTATAGAGGTATTAAGGGGATTCAAGCAGGCAGGCTGAAAAAAAATAGACCTCAGAGTAAATTTTGATAGGTTCTGCATATACCCATAGTCTATCCATGCTTCAGAATGTTCCTGAGTGATGGCAATAAATGGAGACCTAAAAGAAAAATGACCTAGTCCTGTTTCACAGATGAAGGGGTAGAACACTCTAAGTGGCAACTACTGATTGACTTGCTCAAAAACATAAAGGAACCCTTGAGCACATAAAAATTTCAATTCAGGCCACTCAAACTTAGGGTAAAATATTTTGGTTTAGGGCTTTGGTGGATTTCCAGGAGTAGAAGAAAACCTGATTTTTGTTTCTCCCTGGGGAAAAAAAAAGAATTTATAAAACTCATCAAGTCGTAGCAGTGGACACAGAATTGTCTATTGTGGAAAGAGTCACAGCATTACCATTTATTAAAAAAAATGTATGTCTTTTTCATCTAATTTCTTTACTGTTTCTGCAAGTATGTTGAACGCACATTATAAATATTATACCCCTGACTCACTTCCCTGCCTGATTTTCCTTCCTCTCATATGAGCTAAGTGTCCTAAATTTAATTTACCCCCTTACAAATTGGCTGCCCTTTCATGTCAGGAGTGAAAACGCCCACTCAGCATCGCTTGAAAAGAACCTGTCTGCGGTTGGGAGGGAGAAGTCGAGGTGCAGCTTTAACTAACTAAATTAAATACAACTGGAGCTCGGAGCAGCTGGCAGGTTTGATTTGGATGTAGGATGCTGTGAGATAGCGATAAGTGAGTGCTCAGGACCAAAGGGAATTAAAAGGCTGTACTTGGGTTTAATGGAGTCACTCTCTTTCTGCGGCGCATCCATTAAGGACGCCGTGCTGGCACGCGGCACTGCCTGCGCCACTTACACTGCAAAGGGACAGCTTCAAATGAGCCTTGGGCTCCTCAGGACATGAGCAAGTGCCTCTGGAGGGAGGCAGGAGAGAGACCCTTTGCTCAGAGCCTTTTAAACTAAGGGACAGCTTCTCCCAGTTCTGAGGTTCAGATCCTTCCACGTGGGAAGTATCTACCAAAGCACCCAAGAGGTGGTGCAGAGAGCACAAAAAAAAATCACCTTACCCTGAATGAGAAAATTGTCTCTCTCTCTTCAATAACTGTTTAAATCTTGTAATGAGAAAAATTACAGAAAACATTTTTTTTCCCACCCAACTTTTATTTAATAGTGTATTAGACAGCAGTTTGCATGTAGCCTGTATTCCCTTGCTCTCTTCTGGTATTAGCATTTCTCTTTTCATGTGAGCTCTTCCCCAAGGAACAATGAAGATGGGCAAACATTTTTAAAGATTATGATTCAACTGTAAAACCTCTATTTGTCAGTGTCACCAACAGGCAGGTGTAATGTCTGAAAGTGTCTTTCAACTCTGCTTTCTAATGGGACTAAAAATGTAAATGAAACATTGATTACATAATTAGTACCATAGATTTGACACTTGTCTGCCTCTGGTAATGATGAGAACTTTCCTTACGTTTGCAAAATACTGTGAAACCTCCTCAAGGAAGATGTCGCAGAAGTAAAAAGCTGTGACTGAATGCTGCAATATGCTATGTTTCAAATTAGCTACTCAGCAAGACACTTCTGAAAGCAGAACAGGCTAAATATTCAATTTTAAAGCTTTTTATTATTTTTCTTTTAAATTTATCAATTATTCTGTATCTGGAGAACTTAAATTTTAAGTGCTGTACCATGGAAGAATTGGTCACTGGATGATGACAGTGTTTATTGACATAAGCAATCCCCCTGAATGTCACATTTTGAACTAATAGTTAGAATACTGAACACTAGAGTAATTATCATGACTATGAATCTGACAAACCCCATTTCCAAAAAACAGTCATTACACAATCCTTGGTCTTTTGCTCAGTTCAAATCTAATCTTCCATTTTCTTTTCTCTTGTGTATATATGGCAATCTAACTTATGTAGTAAAACAACCCAAGAACATGTAAATATGTTTGTTTCCTCATGCACAGAGATGCATATGTAAAAACAATTTTCAGTAAATTATGTACCAAGGAAAAAGGAGAAATTGTTTTGAATAATATTTACTGATTATGAACAGAGAAAAAAAACCTATTGGATTAAGGATAAGGGTCACATCATTTGACTGATTATTGATTTAAAAAAAAAAAGCACCAAGTCACATGAAAGTCACATGTAGTACAGGCATAACCAAGAGAGACTGACAATAAAGAAAAGAAAGAAAATATCCCTCCAAAGATGATGACTCTCCAAGCAAATTCAGACCTCTTCTTCACCTTTAATTTATTTTATCTGATAGTTTTTCATTTGTCCTTTCTTGGAGGTGAGGTCATTACTACTCTGCATTACAACAGCAGCCAGTAATCACAGATGTAATCAAGATCCCATTGTGTCAAAAACTATTGTGGAAAGAGACACTTTCACCAAAAATCTCTTGGAAAATGTCACCTGTGTGACTAGGAACTAAATGCTTTAGTTGGTACGCTTGCCTAGGTGAGCAGTGCAAAAATACAGTCTGCCTTTACACAATTAGAGATTGCAATTATGCTGTGAAAACCATGACTTCAGCAAAACTTCTCCTTGCTTTAAATTGCCAGGATTATGCCCACTGCTGCACTCAAATTGGTAAAGATGAGAGACAAAAGTATTGGGAAGGTGTGATAGTTATCCCTTTGGATGCAATTATTTTAGTCAATAACAAAGATATTTTGTTTTGGATATGTAGGAAGTTCTTAACGAAGTGTTTATACATCAGGTCTAGAAAATGGTCTTGTTAGATATTTTATCTGCTGCACTTAGATATCAAGATATTTCTGGCTATCTATGTCATACTATGCTCTAAAACAATGAAATTATAGTGATTTGAGTATTTTCACTGTAGATCTGTTTTAAAAACCAGGAAGAAATGAAAGGCTCTCTGACATTTCATAGTTTATCAGGCTTTTAAATGGCCATTATTTTCCCAATTAATTTCCCATTACAAGTGTCAAGATTTCCCAAGATAGAAAACATGCAATTTTGCTCTACTTCCTGTAAACATGACAAAATAAATATCCAAGGAACCTGTGTTGGAAGGGAAAAATAAAAGCAGGTGACCCTGACACTGTTCATCCAGAAATTATTTTCAAAACCTGGATACAATACCCTGACACATAAAACTAAACACTGCCTGCAAAATAAGTGACTTTGGCCTAACTAATTTAGTAAGAGCTGGTGGTGCTCAGGACACATCCAAAACTGCTCACATCTTTTGAAGCCTGAGGATCTCAAATTAATGTACAAGAATTTGAAAATCTGGGCATTAAGAGGGACTTTAATGAAAGATAAATTTGAGATAATGTTTTCAGAAGGCTGGATCTAAACCAGCTCTGCATGTTTAGATGCCACTGCAGTGTATTCAGGGCCCTGATGGTGAATTTTTAGCTGTATTACCTGTAATTTAAGAGAACTGTTCATTCATTTCCTCTCAAGAGGTTCCTAACCCCTTTGCCTGAGCAGAAGGGAGCAGGTACCCTCACCATGACAGGCGCAGCCATCACAGCTCTGTGACCATCTGCTACCAAGCCAGAGAACACTGCAATCCTTCTACAACCAAATTAAGGCCCTTGAAACCAACACTACGGGGAGTGGGTCCTTAGAGGAACACACAAATGTGCCTGGGGGTATGGCTTTGGAAAGGAATCACTTCCCACAGCAGTCATGGGGTGACATTTTCACCTCTTACCCTGCAGAGCACATCCATTCAGCGCTTTGAGAGGTCACCTTCTCTCACAGAATGTGGCCTGTGATGGGCAATTTCCAGCTTCTGTTTTCACACCAACACCGAAGGGATCCCGGGACAGCTACCACAGGCTGTCTTTTGGTTCACAACTGCTGTTAAGCCTAATTGGCCAACTCAGTGATATAATTATAGATATACTGGTTAAACCTGTGTAACAAGCTTGGGGGTCTCTTATTCCACTGTAAAAATCACTTCGTCTCTTTTTTAAAATGTTATTTAGCTTATGAAGTACAAATCCTGAAGTATTCCCTAAGAATCTCTGGAATTATTTCTTTTTTTTTTAAACCAAATACTGTCTCACCACAGCCCTAAATGACAACCAGCAGCAGTCCTTCTCTACACATTTTCTCAGAGCTCTCACAGCAACACAGATGTGTAGGGAAGAATGATAAACCTTTGGAACTAATATAGTGCACAAAGTAAAATTCAATTAATAAAGCAATATCCAGGAATAGTCCACTGTAAAACAGATCTTGTTTTCCATAAGAAATAGAACTACAATTTTCCAAAAACACCTCCACAACTACCATACCTTCTTTATATTGGCTTAAACTTGATCCCAGAAAAAGCAAGCAAATATAGTTAGACTTGAAATAGAAATTTTCTTTCTGGTGGCATTTCTCTTAATTTCTGCTGAATTATTCAATGTTCCTTTTGGATAGTGTAAATGTTCCACTGAATCTTGCTCATATCAGTGTTCTTAATATGCTTGTAAGACAACAACAGATTTTCTGCACAGTGTCCGAACATTACTGTCAGAAGCACTTATACATCTGGTGAAAACATGTTGACTTTTGGGTAAGAATTGAAAAACTTTCTAAGCATCTGTTTGTGGTATTGAGCAGTTATTCAGCTATCAGAAGTAGTTTTATAACACATAGCAATTTATATGGAATAATCTATTTCTTTTGTTCATTCTGGAACTGTTTCTCTCCCTCCACTGGCTAAGGTTTTCTGGCGGTATCGTTAGAATCAATTCTTATCTGCCATTACTCCTTCAAAGAAACATTGATACATGTGCTCACTGCAGAAATAATCAGCAGTAACAATGCAATATCAGCTTGCTACCTCTTCAATGAGCCAAGAAACATAACCATTAATTTATTGTACTTTCTTATGTCACAAGAAAAAAGCATCTATTTTTATTTTAATAAAGTCAAACCCATTGGAACTACCTTTAAAACACGCTAATAAGCACTTGATTGAATTTATTAACATTATCTGTTATTTCAGTGCTCTTGATGAACTACAGACCATGAAGCCCAGCACAGTTTTATAATTCTTAAAGATTACTTTAAGAAGATATCAAATCATAATATCCCAATTAGAGAATTACCTGCAATTTTCCTGTTGTTTAATTATGCCAATGAAAAAATACCAGGAGTGTCTAGGTAGGCAAAGAATATGAAGGTTGAAATTCGTAGAAGTTTAGAGGTGTTGAAGTTTTACAATATAGATGTAAAATACTGAAAGCCAAATTTTTAAAAGTCATTTTGGTGTCTAAAGGTGCAGGCCCCTGACTCGTGTCTTGTTCAGTTATGCCCCTGTAGTTCAGGATATGTTGAACACGCAGTTCTGAAAACATGTCTATGCCATCAGTTTCTTTAGTACCCAATATTTAGTACCCTATAAGAGCATTATGTTTTGAAACTAAAGCCCTAATGTACCATTTCCATCCTTTTTCCTCTTCCTTTGCTTCAGCTGCTACTTTACATTTTCACACAAGCTGTACAAGTCCTCCGTGTGCTCCCCTAGCGATGGCCCCAACTGCCCAGATGTGTCCCAACAGCAGCACAGGCAGGATACTGCCCACCTGGAGGGCTGCAGCTCAGCCTGGCTGTGGAATCACACACCATCACCAGGACACTGCCAGCCTCACAGGTGCCCATTAGCAGATGCACAGATGTGGAGGGCATTTTCTCAGCAGAAACCAAACGCTCAGAGGTCAGGTACGAGCGAAGGGCCCTGCCCCATGTGCACACAGCAGGAGCAGCCAAGCCGACCCTTCCTTCCAGGCCTTCCTCCTGCGGCATCCCAGCACAACAGAGGGAGGGAAAATGCACAGCTCAGAGGACTCTGCATTTGAACAGCTGAGCTCAAATGAGAGGTTTTACCTCCTTGGGGTTGCTTTATAAAACTATTTGTCTTTTTTTGTTGAAGATGAGCAAAGCAACAGTGGAAAACACCAACAACATTTAAAATTAGAACCAATGCTTAAATAATATTATATCAAATTTTGTCTACTGTTCCTTTGCTCTGAGACAATTGTTTTTTCTTCAGAGATTTAGGAATGCCTGAGAAAAAAAGTATATAGAAATACTGACAGAGTAGTATTATTATCAAGTTATTTACCTTTTTATATCAACCCTCCAGTCAAGCGAAAAATACTTGCTCACCTTAGCAGTCCCATAGCCTCTCAGAGAAACATGCCACATCCATTTACACGATGATGAGATGGGAAAATTGATGAAGTAGTGGCTGCTCACTTTGGGACAGCGAGAAAATTATGGAGCCTCCAGACACCCTGAACGCTTTAGGTGCAAAGGGACTGACCCAGTGCCTCTGCTGTCTATTTAGGGACTTCTCTTGAACAGTTCACCTCCACCCTGCTCCTAGTTTGTAACCCACAAAAGTTCATTCAGACCTTGGCAGATGGGACTCTTTCCCAGAAGGGGTTTTACTCATGAAGTCCCACTTTTCCTCCAAACCAATCAGACTAATACCAGAAAGCTGTATTAGTGCAGGATGCCTACTTGTTTCTTACTGACTGACCACAAATATTTTTCTAGATCCACTAGACTACTCTCATTTTGGAGAAATAATCATGAGTGAATTTATGCACACAGTAGGGTAACTTCTGCCTCAGCAGCCACTCTAAATGCAATGACTGATTTTTTTCTCTTACTCTCTCAGTCACAGTGACCACACAGTCCTGGTGGAACAGAGGAACATGATGTAACCCTTTGAAACACCTACACACCAGTTCACTAATTATCCCAAACCAGCCTTTTTCCTCTGGGACAGCAGGAATCCCATTACTATGCATTCATGGAGGAAAGAGAAGTTGCCCTGAATTGGCCATATTTTTTGTTCTGTTTGTTCCCAAGTTGGAGAAATGTCCTACCTGTGATCTGAAAATTCCTGGATGGCCTTTATTGTCTACTGTTTGGACACATTTACCACCTGAAAGCTCATTTGGTTCAAACAGATGAGTTCACAGAGCTGGGAAAAAATTTCTACCACTCTGGGAAACATAAGCACTTCCATGCATGAGAGGCAAAAAAGTAGCTGATGTGTGAGGTGACATTCAAAGCACTGCTGCCTCTGCAGAACAGAATTATTATTTTCTGCTGCTGTTCTCTGCATGTGAGTTGAGGCCCCGAGCCAGGCTGCTGTCTGTGGCAGGGAAACAGAAAGAAACATGAACATGTTTTCATGCCTTATAGCTGAATACTGCAAGGCATGGCACATCTCTTTGGAGGTCATGAGCCTCCCCAGCTAGGTCAGATCAAACACCTTTGGGGTTTGTACCCTTGAGGAGAAAATATGTTTTTTTATGATATAAATGTCAAAAGAGCTAGGGCCTGTTGAAATGTGTTACTGCCTTGTGGGTTATTTTACACTGACTTTAATTATGCTCCATCTTCATTTGAAAGCCTGATTAGTGCACGGTTCAGCTGAAGCCACATTGCCTGCCCAGCTGTGTGCATACCCATGTGTGGGGAGATTGCAGGGACGTGCCAGAGACAGCAGATACTGAACTACACCAGGCTATCTCACACCTCTACCAATTTAGTGCCCAGAACAAAAACTAATAGCCTCCTCTGCTCTTTCAGATCCTGAGATATCTTGACAAACACAGCTTAGATGCTAGAAATCCCATTCTGACTTAAAATTACACAATTACAGCAAATTTCTCATTTCTGCTGCCTTATTAAAGGTAAGAGACTTTTATCAACAGAACTGTGTCATTTCATGCATAATGAAGACTAACACAGGAATTTAAAGCTGTGGTAGATATATGATGATGTGGTAGGTACAAAAATATGCAACTATTTGTCATTAAGGTTTAGTTGTCTTATGCCAAGGTAGAGTACATTTTTGTTCATTAATACTGAACAAACATTTGTTTCACCTGACTTCACTCCCAGCTAGTGTAACACTGAAGCAGAACAGAACTCTAGATCACCTTCAACCAAACCAGCTTCTTAATATTTATGTTTTTAATGTTGAGGGCAGAATATGCCAGGAGGGCTCAAAAAGAACTACAAGCAAAACAAAGTAATACATTCCCACCTTGCTGTGACACACAATTTTTGTTAGACATCGTGCACTAGGACTAGCATGACATCCATGTAGTTTCTTCTTCCTCACTCCAGAATGCACTCTGGTTATTTTTAAATGCCTGGTAACATGTTTTTGAAGCATTGCTCATTTTTCACAGGTCTGCAGCTCCACGCATCCAAGTTTTCTTACAAGATGACTTTTGCATATGTTAGATACTACTTCTGTGCTTACCCACAAACCCACTTTCTTTTTTCTTTTTCCATGTCTGCATTTCTTTAACTGCCCACTTCTGAGCTGTCTATAACCAGGGGGGCTCAGTGTTCACCTGTGCCCTGTCTCTTATCACCCCAGGCCTGCATGTATCTCTGCCCATCTTCTTTCCATCTCTCAAGGCCACTGCTATCATTCCAAGTCTCCATTTTTCTGTATGACACTGCTCTGTTAGAACCATAAATATCTTATTCTACACTGCTATACAACTGCTACTTCTTATTCTACACTTCCATAGCTGCTTGTTACTGATATCTCTATAAGGCTGTAGGTTGTACCACACAAAGAGAAACAAATTTTAAAAAATTAGCCAAAGGTACCTGTTCCATTAAAGAATGTGCTGTCACAGATAAACCAGGGAAATAAAAGCTGGAGGCAAGTCAGTAGAAGTTTAGATGGAGTGAACCTATCAGGCCTCGATCCTGAGGCCTTAAAAACTCCATACAGAGCCTATGGTCTGTTTAGCCATGGCAATACCTGTTACAGGGCTACATGGACAGTGGCCCCTAACTGTGCTGGGCCAAACGTGGCCCTGAATGGAGAATTGGGCAATACCACAGGGAGATTATGAGGGGTGGACCCTGATGAGATGTTTGCATTGAGGGCAGGAAGCAGACACATGTTCTGATCAAGGGAGATGTTGTGCATGTTGAGTTTTTACAACACTGATTTATTTTTAGCAAGAGTGGATATTTTTATTAAGGAGAAGTATTTTTTCTTAAGTATATTTGGTATATAAAAGAGTGAGCAACTTGCATCTAGTCAGTGTTAGAGAAAAGGACATGACTGAAGGTACTTCAGCCACCTGGCATGTTGAGTCACTCAGGCAAATACAAATCCCCTTGGTAAAAATATTTCTTGAATAACAGTCAAGTTATGACAGCATGAAAATTTAACATGTGATCTTAATTTTCCCCCAGGTGACATCTAGTATTACTGAACTGGAATATCACATACATACTTTTAAAAATAAGCTAACATTTGAAAATTGCTTTTAGGCTAGGGTTTAGACATTTTGGACCTAGCTAGGTCCTAAAAATGCAAATTAGTCTTCTCCTTTCATGCTGTCAAATCTCCCCCTCCTCTATTCCAACCTATGTTTCTTTTGAATGTGCTTGAGTCCTTAATCTAAGACTTGGCTCCCTATTTCCTCCCTCTCCCATCCCTTATCACATGCCCATCACACCCCAAGTTCCTGCCTCTCACAGCTGCCACCACTGTCTCAAACTAAGGGCAAAGGTCTCAGCTTAGTCTCTACTTTAAAATAAGAGCAACCCCTCCTCTCTGCAGTTGTTACCTCTTTGGTCACCCTTTGCACCTTCAGAGGAGAGTTCTCCCCTCCTAGGGATATGACCAGGTAAATTGGGTATATGGTCGGGCATCACACAATAATCTGGTTAGGAAAATGGTCCTGATGGACTGAAAAGGCCTGCAGGGTGCTAAACAATCCCTTGGATTTTTTTTTTCTTAATCTAAGACTGTGTCAGTGTACTTGGCTATTTATAAACAGAATTTATCAATCTTGTGCATAGTAAGAATGAATTAAATAGCACTGCACAGCTTCGCACACACACTACATAGCAGAATAACAGTGCAAAATACACTGTCTGATCTATGCACTCTCATATTTCCTGCTTATCTTGTGCCTATCAGCATAGTCATCTAAGCCCTTACACGTGTACCAATATGAGCAGCAAAGTCCCTTGTGGAGCATCACTGATGTTTCCTTAACAGCACCTGACTCCTCAGTAAAAGAAATACTCCAATTACAGGAGAACTTCAGCTGGAGAAAAGAAACTTCTAACTTTTAGGTCCAAAACCTCATATCAACACCGAGTCCAGAAAACAATCCTTCCATGACTAAACCACGTGTAAATTCTAAATGCCAGATGTAAATGTAAATGTTTCTAATGTAAATTCTAAATCTCCACTGCTGCAGATTTTTGAGAAAAGAGGAGACCTGTGTGCAACGCCTGTGTGTCAACATTTTATTTCTCTTGATAAATTCTAAAATAAACTTAAAACTTCTGCAGAGTATCAGACCTGGCAAAGTTTTTTCAATTAGCTATGAGTCAGGATGTCATGGAGAATGCTGCTGCTCCAACTCTAACCCATCCAGGCAAACCACTTTTTAGGAGGGGGAACCCTTGCAGTAAAGTAAGCATCTGCACATGATGGATGATCTAAAGCCTTAGGTCGTTCCATTTCACAGGCACCATCAAAATGCCATCACTCAAGGCAGTTTTCAGTCATGACATCAATCAAAGCCATACTTTAGTAAATTTTAGCAGAAACAATTTGCATCTTGAATTATCAGATCTCTGCTTCTCAGTACTTATGATACTGTCACATTTTTCACTGAATTGCTTTGGAAAGAGGAAATGTAAAAGTTCATGGAAGTGAAATGAAATTGTGATGGCTTATGCTTAGACAGTAACTTCCAGCAACACTCTGCAAGAATTTATGGCTGAAACTTATGTTTCTATCTGGTTAAAACAGTAACTAGCAAACAATTTTCAGTTAAGAGTGAATGTCCTAAGCCCTCATTCAGATAGGAAGAAAGGCTGGATTTCAGCCTTTTTTGGAAAGAAGAAAATCAACCTAAGCAATTCTTCAAGTTTTATGGAGTACAGAAAAAAGAGATTTTCGTGAGAAGATCAGAACTAAATGGAAGAAGCATTGCAGAAGGTGAGTTTTGGAAAATCTGCTTTTCCTATGTCCTGCCAACAGGATAAGCAGGGACAAAAAAGACATAAAGATGAGGATTTTATGCTGACAGTCCATAGTGCCTTGTGCCTTAGGCAGGACAGGAAGTTTCAGACCCTGCCCAGAAACTGGAGAGCCTCACACGTTTCTCATTTAAGAAGGTGAAGTTTGTCTTCATTCCTAAGCACCACAGAGGTTCAGGAGGTATCATGATGATGTGATGAGGTATCAGTTGGTCTGACCAAACTGCCAGCTACACCCACCTCTAAATTTGGGGCCAATTAATTATATCTACTTTTCTGACTCAGATCCTCCTGTACAAAAGGCCATGTCATAGCTGAAGTGCTGGCACAGAGCTGCTTGGCTACTGAACTAAGGAATCTGTTTGAAACTTCTGTTCTTTGGGATGGAAATGTCAATTAATACCCAAAAGTAATAAGAAAAATAAAATAAAAAATGGAAGTAAGTGCTCACAAATCCAGTAGCATATTTTTCAACCTAAGATCAATATGAATGCCTTTGGCTGTAGGTTCTTTCTGGTTTATAACTTAAAAATTATCAACCTGTAAAGACAAAGCAACACACACGCGGACCTTTAAATAATTTGGTATGCTGCACTCCATTTGTGTAGGTTTCTTTTATTAGTTCTTTGCAATGTATTCTATAGCATATCATTACATAAATTCCTAATTGAATGTAATTCCTGAACTAAACACAGTCTTTTTTTAAAGTTAAACTTGATATCATATTTTCTTGAAAGCTGTCATCTTAAAAATATAGTGGTGTTTCAATTTAGCTGAGATATATTGAAAAAAGGAAGAGCCCTGTGCTCAATCTTATTGCGCTTTTCAAGGTCTACTGATGTTTTCTATATTTGTTTTTAGCTTGTAAAAGGAAAATGAGATAGAAAAAGAAAGTTGAGCTGGGTGAGCGATTCATAAAATTAGTCTGAACTTGCCTAAACAGAAATTCTATTCGTCCCAAAACTCATTTTTCTACTAAATGTTCAAATCTGACTTTCAGCCACACTACTCCTCTTCGTCTTACCCTGTCACTCTAAAATATTGTTATTCTTTGTGTGATTACAGAGAATAAAATATTTCCTTATTAATGTAGCAATTTTTCTTTCACACTACTTGAAAGGAAAGTCAACAGAACTACAATGATCTGAAAGAGACAGACCAGGCTTGCTTGCCTCTTGGTAGCTGAAGTTTCAGAATGGATGATTGCAGATGGCAAAGAGAGTACTGATAACCTCAGTTCTCTTCCTCCTCCATAGTTTCCAAAGGAGCTACACTCTCCTGGTACTCAACTACCCTAAAAATTCAGGAGTCCTTTTTGAGTTCAACTCACCATATTTTAGAATCCTCTCTTAACAAAGCAGTGCCATGAGCAACATGAGCTGGCAGTTTGACTACAGAAACCACGAGAAGCTGCCTGTGGAGATCACCCCCACAGGAGTAATCCCTGCAGATCTGCATGGAGATGTGAATCTGCCTCCAGTGTTTGACCAACATTGTCCACTTCTTACAACTCTTTATTGGTCATTTTATCACAGCTAACATTCACTTATTTTTTTAAGATGTTTACCAAACATATAAAATTCCTCAAACATTTATATTCTAGGAATTGCAGATGCCTTTCCAGACTTCATGAGGAAGATGACAGGACAAGGGCTACTGTTTACAAATTAAAAGAATGTCAATTTAGACTAAGATAAAAGGAAAAAAAAATTATGAGAGTGGTGAAACTGAAACAGATTGCCCTGAGAGTGGTGGGTGCCTCACCCCTGGAGGTGTCCAGTCAGGTTGGATGGGGCACTGAGCAACCTGGTCTTGTTGAAGATGCCTCTGTTCATTGAGGGGAGCTGGAACTAGATTATTTTTATGGCTCCTTCTAAAGTTCTGTGTTCTGTTCTATGATTCTGTGATATGTGTGAAAACCATTCTTATAACTGCTGCACCTGAGACAGCAGAGAAAATCCTTATCACCATTATTTTTAAATAGAGAGAAATGAGAAAACACTATTAGATAAAAGAGGGTTAATAAAATTAGGCAAAAGATTAATTCATTATATTAGTGTTCAGTAAATCAGGATAGCTGTTCAAGTATTAAAATAAAACCTACATAAATAAAAGGAAAGGTGGCTAAGAAATCTCTTGTTCTGATTCAAATGCACAAAAAGATTTCTCTGATGCTGATGAAGGAAAATGTTTCAAAGATATGGTGAGAGATATATAATATTCTCCTACTGTCAAGCAGACTCTGGACAATAATGGGGTATTTGGATAAAGTGGTTTATGAGAGCAGGAAGGACACTGAGGCACTCAGAATGTACAGCAATAGTATGGTGGTGTTTTCTTCCACTGTTGATTGATCCTGCCAGTAATTTCTAAAATAATTCTGAAAATCTAAAAAAATGCCAGCAGCAGGCATCAGAACTGCCCGAAACAAAGCCAAGGACCCAAATCAAAGCCTTTGGCAGCTCACTGGACACTTCAGCCTTACTTTGGACAGCTTGAGACAAACATTTCTGATGAAAATCTTTTCATATTAACTTGTCTTTCCTGATATTTTGATATATAAGGAAGAGCATCCAGACTTAGTGGAAGGGAAGTGTTCCAGGCTTTCCAGCACTGTTTGTTAAAAACAGAAGACTCCATACTTTGATTGCATCCTGAGGCTGGGACTAGAAATGTTTACTAAACTGTCTCAGATGAGAATTTTATCCTAACTAGTTTGCAAGTTTTGCATCAAAGAACATCTGCTAAAGGCAGCATAAAGCATTCATGGCATGGCCAGGGAGGATGACAAGCACACTGGTAATTCATCACTGACACAGTGGTCACGGCTCTACTCCTACAGTCTCATCACATTTCCAAAAGGAAGCAGGTGGATGTAAACCATCAAAGAGTCTGCAAATAAATCCTGTGAGGGATCACATGCACTGACTGACCAGCCCTTATGCTCCCAAGTTACCCAGGAAAACATCATGGCAATGGTTCTGCAGGAGGACTTGAGCCAGCTTTAAACAATGATGGATAAGTCCACCTGCTCACTCTCCAAGAGACTCCCTCCACATATGCAACCTGCCAGCAGATTTAACAATCTAAAAGTAAACCTGACTCGTGGCTGTGGTGTTGGTGAAAGCTCCAAGGCAGTCCATCCCTTTGCTGTCATCAGCAAACAGTAAGACACAAAAGAAGAAATGCTACCTGACTGTGCAGGCCCGTCTGGATGGTGTTCTCGCTCTCCAAAACCCTTAGGAAAAGACAGTCATCTGGCATGCAAGCACTCAACACTTCACATTAAGAACCTACCTAAATAAAATTATTTTAGTCAAAGGTGATTTTTGCCCTCTTTCCTACTGGTAAAATGTCAAGCATGCCTGCTCTGCTCCCAGAAAGGGATGAGCAGGAGTGTGTAAGAGAGGAAGAGAGAGAGCAATGAGAGAAAGAGAGATCCAGAAAAGATTGGGCAACTCAATTTGTTCTCATTAACTAAGGAAGATGTAGGCTCCCCTGGGGTATTACTAGGAAAATGGTAACCTCAGAGGCAGCAAGAATGTCTCAGGTCTCCCCTGACTCACAATGGGCACCTGGCCAAGCTGCCATCTCTCCTCCAAGCTGGGATCTGCATATCCATGCCCTGAGGAGAAGCTGAACTCCACCTGCACTCCTGAAGAGAACTCTGATTATGCGAGCCCTTTGTTTCTTTATAAAGTACAAAGAAAAGATGAGCTTGAATCTTGCCATGACTGGAGTCTGCTGACTCTAAGCACAGGGGAAAAAACATGCATGGTGCCTTCCCCCAGCCTTGCACTTGATCCAGTCTGGTCCGTGTATGTCCCTTTCTGAATTATGGCACTTAAGAACAGATATACTGAATATTCACTGAATATGCACCGGAGTTGACATGAAGTTATTCAGATAATTAGTTGCCAGATCACTTTCTTAGCACAGGGTGAATATTAAAATACACAGTCTGTAGAAATTTGAAGTAAAACCCTGCAGTTTGCCACCAGTAAAGCTTTTGACAAATGTTCAGTGCTTTTTCTTAAACACTAATAATGTTCCACTGAAGCTTTTTGGTACCTGGATGGACCAGAAAGGAATTTCTTTAAAACAGAAGAAAATTATGGTACTTATTAGCTGGCAAGGCTGTAAAGAATCAATCCTGCTCTCTCAAAGTCATGACTTCTTGATATAAAAAATGAAACCTTTTAAATAATATTGATTGCTATTGTTAAACTGTGAAAGAATAGATTATCTACTCATGCAAATAAGGAGGAAAATAATGTCCAAATCCAGAAGAGTTATACAAAGAACAATTCTGCCCTACTGTAAGGGGCTACAATGAATATCTCATTTATATGTTTTTTTCATTATGCTTTCTGCAAAAAGAAATCAAGCTATGTGCTACATCATGAAGACTGTACGACAGCAACTTCTTTGTTAAAAATATACCAGGGACTGCTGTGGGGCTTATATTTCCTGATATTTTCCTCTAGAACTCAGACAGAATTACATTCTTGCAAATGATTCTAGATTAGAGTGACTGACTTGTCCTCCAGCAGAAAAAGGTTGAAGAAACCAGACTCTGGGAAACCTGGGGAATGTCATAGGGTTCAGTGAGTGAAATGCTCTGTACAAGGCAGGATTAACCACTGGGAGGTGACTGGTGAGTAACAGCCCTGCTGGAGAGGACCTAGCACAGTGATGGATATTGAGTTGCAAATAATTTGCAAACAAAACAAAATGTACTCAAGGCTTCCAAAAGAGGAATTTGGGGAACTGGGGCCTTAGGCCAGGGTCAATTGTTACTGCCCACCTCCACTTGGTGCTGGTGGAGCTTAACAAGGGAACTCTGTGCCCAGGTTTCTGTCCCCCTGCTCAGGACCAATCCTGGAGAGGCCAAGATGGTCCAGTAGCAAGAGCATGGGACACTGACACCTGAGGCTGCCTGGTCTGAGAAGGAAAGGCTCAGGGATGATCTCAAAGCATCCAATGACTACCTGAAGGGGATTTACAATGGTGACAGAGCCAAATTCTCCATGATAGGAAAATAGGACAAGGCTGTGACGATGACGTCTTTGGCTACACATCCATGCTGACCTAGTCCTGTGCTGGCCACAAGCTTGTTTTGACTGTGGGTTGGACTGAAGGCCTCATGAGGCTTGTTTCAACCACATTTTTTACAATTTTCCTAAAACAATATCCTAATATAGTAATTTTCTAATATATGCCGAAGAATGGTAAAGTGAGAACCCTCTATTGTAGACAGATGCAGCTTCATCATTAAGGGGGTTCCTTCAGTTTACTAACTTGACTTTTTTATGTGGGAATGGATAAGCATGATTTATTCTGGCATATTAACACTGCTTAATGAAGAAAATTGAAAATATTTTCCACCCAAATATTAGGCCATCATTAAAAAATTTCTTATGTGAAACATTATCAAGAAATCCTGAAGTAATCAAATTTTTTTTAGAAGCTAAGTTCAGTTGCACTGGATATTCCCCATATCTCTTCCAAATTATGGCAAAGAGAGACAATGACAGGAATTCTAATACCTCTAGTGTGAAGCCAAATGTGAACATTAAAAACTGAAGGAAAGATTACAAGAATAGTTGTTAGTGTGGACCACAAGATTTTAAAGTGTGACTAATTAAAATTCAACAAAAAATATCCAGAACTATTAAATGCAAATATCAGAAATGTTCTTTCTCACTCACATGACATATACTCAACTTACTGGTCTTGCCTCCTTGCTCCTGAGTTCTCAGCTATGGGGAACACCAGAAATGCTTTTGCTGATACTTACATGAAATTCAGAACTCCACTGACTACTTAGTTCCATTTTTCCTACTTTGAATTTGGATTTCCTGAGACATGCTTAGATTTTTTTTTAATCAACTGCATTTTAAAGGAGTACTTAATAATGAAATAAAGTTATTTGGTTAAATTAGAGTAATTTTGGTTGGAGACCAGAATAATAGGGGGACCAATTTGGCTATGACTTTTCCAAATTTTTTAGACCAACAAGCTAGGGAAAAAGATAACATTTTGTGAGGTGAAAAATTATTCTGCTGATTAAAAGAATATGATCGTAGAGTACTCAGTCTTCGAGCAAATGCCCCAAAAAAATGGAGTTTGCAGATTTTCTATAAATTTAAATTCTCTTAGCACAAGATTTCTGATGAATTTGAAAAATATGCCTTTATACTTAAAGGAGCATCACTTCTCTGTAACTTGTAAATGTTTGCCATCCAAATTTAAATTAACAAATAAAGCAATGAGTTTTCCTAGCAGGGCAGGAGGGGATTTCAGGTTTCCCAAAGTAGTGGTTCATTGTGATATCCTAGGAAAATTCTACCATGTCCTTTCCTGCCAGCAAGAATTCTTCTTAAGACTGTTGTAATTTCCATCACAGACATGAAAGTCAGTCAGTTCTTTTTGGAAACAAATTGTGCTGATATGCATACACCAAAGATGGGAGTGACTGGTTAGTAGGCACAGTCCTATGCATAGGAGCCTTTTGCAAACTAAAGATGAATTAATTATTACCTCAGAAAACGTCTCTTTCAGTATGAAAGCTTTCAGGGTCAGCACAGCTTTTCCCTTCTTTCTCTGGGAAAGCTCCATGCACTGCTCCTGCTCTTTGTGCCATTTCCACTGCACAGATGACTTTGTTCTGTTCTTTCTGAGTGCACATCCCTCACTGCCCTGTTAGGGGTTAAGTGGCAATGCTCACAAGGGTGTTAATAAGGTAAGAGATAAGATACATTTTTATTCTGGTGTTTCAGTGTGTGTCTGAACACACACAGGGTAGAAATTGTCTAGCTCTGCCCTGACAAGTGGGTATTTTAAATGGATTATTCAGAGCATCTGACCAATTAAATCAAAAAAACCCAAGAACAAAACCCTAAATTGCTAATCCAGTAGAGTTACTCACACAATGGCAAAGAGTTCTGGAGAAGTACCAAGGACAACTAAAATGATGAGTTTAAACCCCAGAAGGAGAGGAGCTTGTCAGTTTTCCCAACTGGTACATTTCCCACAGTGCTGCAATATCTGCAGTGAAATGTGAGGTGGAGGATCAAAAAAAACCCCTTAACTGATGGATCTTTGATGAAGTAAAGTCTTTCAGATTCTGATGATGAGGCAGCAGAGAGCAAGACAAAGGAGACAAATGCCAGTTCCATTGCTCTGTAACATATAATCCAGCTCACGGAGCAAAACTGGGAAAGACTTTCCTGTCAGTCCTGTTACGAGGAATGGGGATGTTAAAGCTGGTTCAGGAAAGAAGAGATAAAATGGAACAGTAAAAAGAGTAACAAAACAAATAATTTAGCTCAGTGGCAATTTTTTTTTTCTTAATATCACATTTCCAATCTTTGAACTATTTTGGCAATACCTTCTTTGGCTTATGTGTTACTTGTCAGATAGAGAAGAACTGATCTCCATGGCAACACATTATATTAAATGTAGGAAGCAGAATCTATCTATATCCATCTATCTATCTATCTATCTATGTATCTCAGCATCTAAGTTTATTTAATCTCAATAAATGGTAATTCATAGTAAGAGGGGAATAGGGACCTGTAGTGAAGCATTTGTTTAAGGAAAATAAAATACACTAGTAGATACTAAGAGAAAATGGAATATTACCTACATTTAAGAGATAGAAAACAGCATCCAGAAAGATTTTTAAATAGGAACAGCTTTCTAGGTAAGTGAACATCTGCAGGTCTGATCAGTGCTCTAAAAGTAATGTGTAATGTAGAGGAATGACATGCTGAGACACTTTGGGTCTATCAGGAGGTGGGACGGGAGGAACAGAGGGGGAAGTTTTCTGAAACTGAATCCAGGCAAAGGGATGAAATTTACATTGAATAATAAAACAATAGTGATCACAGGGACTGAGATTAGCAGCTAAATACTTCTGATGGTGGGTGACTTTGACTCAGGCACAATTAACAACGACTGAAGGACATTTAGCACTTACAGGAATGGGCACATAAATCAGGTGAAACCTGGGAAAGCTACACCAAGGCAGCTCTAGAAAGAAAAGCTCATATACAGTAAATTAAAAGCACTCTGAAATCCATGGGCTCTGGTTTTATGCTATAATACAAAATAGTCTTCAGCTGGACAATTTCTGTCCACTAATCAAGTCATTTACCCAACGCCTCTTTCTTCCCTGTTATTCCTGCAGTGGAAATCACTATGTGGAGCTCAAGAAATGCTTCAGCTGCAGGTGAGTGGCTGATGAGAGAGTGTTCAGAGCAGCAGTGCTCTGCCCTCATGCCCACTGTCAAAGACACAGGACTGAGCTCCTCTGGTGTGTCAGGACTGACACACCTCTGCTGGGAGCCACGCAGCCACTCCTGGTTTTTCACAGTAAAAACAGTACTCACAAACCTCAGTCTCTTTTCATTTACAGACCAGTGTTTCTCATGAATACGTCCCCTTTTATACTACAGAGGACTATTACTGTGCTGTGTAAATCAAAAGACCTGTTCAAATGTTACTATGACAAGCTGCTTGCTAACAGTTGTGTGTCTGAGGTTACAGACACTCTTCTTCTATTGCAAGTGAGTATTCCCCATTCAGATGAGCGTTTGTGGCTTGTGCCTGGTGAGCCAAAATCCAGCCTCTTATGCTGCTCTCAACTCCCAGCAGGCAGGTGTGAGCTGTGTGTGCTACAGAGGCTGCTAAATACTCAAGTCTAATACTTTGACTTCCAGGTTCATTCAGTTAGCATTTGGTACAAGGTTAAAATGAGCTCTTAATCTGCCAAATTCTTTTGCACAACCGTGATACCCAAGAAACATGAAAATTAATTAATAACTTTCTCTGTCCACCTGGTTCATTTTCATATGCTTCATTAATGCAGCATATGAAAATGAACCAGGTGATATCTTTAGGCTTCCTGTCCACAGTGAGCATCAGGAGATAAATGGAAGCACTAAAATGAATGAACAGGGGCTTGTTCAAAAGAGTTCAACTCTTGTTAAAAGTTAACTGAGAAGGAAAGCAAAGAGAATAAATGGAACAAAGGCCTGATAAAAGTGAAGCATACTTCATCTGTTCTTGCACCTTACAAACTGGTGGTGGGATTCCAATCACAGGGAAAAACTTATTTATATTAGTCCTCTAGAGAGATTCATTACATTGTTGGGTGGGAAACACAGAATGGAAATATAAAGCACAACAGGAATGAACAGGTGAGGTACTTGAGTGATTTTTAGTCACCTCAAAGCTGACCCACTCCGGTTTGGGAAAAACAATTTTGAAGACAGCAACCTTGGAGCTCAGTTATAGTTCTGTTCCAGGAGCTGCTGAGTTCCCCCACAGCTGTGCTGTGCTTGCCCCTGTTGGTGGCCAGCAGCAGCAGCAGCAGCTCTGAGATGGGTCTTCCCCAGTGTGTTTTTTACCAGCTGGACTCTGATGGTGAAAGACGCAGCTCAAACGGTGCCTGAGTGATTTCCTGTCACTTACACATGTTTTAATGTTTGTGCTTTGTGCATTCCTCTGGTACAGGGATACATGTTGGTGAGCATCTCTCACCTCCCACCTCTCAGACTGCTGCCCAGGACTCACAGTTGCTATAAAAAGGTAGACTGAAGTCAGAGTGAACCAATTATGCCAGAATAATTTTCAGGAATAAGGAGAACATTCAGTGCTGTAGTGATAACTCCAATTAATAATGGCTGCAACAGAAAACCTACTCATCAGATTAAATCAGTACTATCTTAAGATCCTTTTGGTCCTTAAATGCAGGCAGCATTACATAATATGTCCCTCCACAGACACAATTCTATTCAGGAAAAATATGACCTTTCTTTCCTTTAAATCAAAATAATCATGCAATCACTTCGCCAAAGCTCAGTCTTATTAGACAGGAGCAACACAAGAGTTACAGCTACTATATTTTCTCTGTCTGTCTATAACAGTTGCATGAAATTCATCTGTCTGAACAAGAAAATTTTGACATTGAGGTCTCAGAAAGATAAGTCATTATCAAATACTACAGTCATCTTTTCAGTATCATTGTAATTTATTTAGGAATCTTTACATGACCATATAAATAATTACAGTAGTCTGCAGACTGGTGGAACAACATTGCTTTTCTCAGCTTTTCATAGGTGTTTCTCTATGGTACAAGCCATAACAGTCAGAAGACAGTGTATCCCTGAAAGATGTTGCCTAAAGGACAGCACTCTGATGGAGCAGGGAGGCGAGACAAGACACATTTTTTTTCCTATTGTCTTCTTTCACCTTCTAATTCATTAAAGGAAAAATGCCAATATTCTTCAAAAGTTCCAAGATAATTTCTTCCTATTCTAAAACCAGCTATATGACACTTCAAAGGAGTTCTCTAAAGCTGATAACCTGCAGGAAATGACAGCAGAGGACTAATGAGATGCACTTTTTTTTTTTTTTTTTAAGGAGGTAGAATTTAGCATTGTTTGGGGATTTTTGCAACAGTTCAGTCCCATCTCATCAGACAGTCTAATTCTTTTTCCTCACTATCCATCAAAGCAGAACAAAAGGTAATTTTTTTTTTAAGCATGTCCTGAACTGTAGTTCAGGTGCAGCTGGTCAGCAGAACAGGGAACAGAGAAAATGTATTTGAATCTAATGCACTACTGTAACAAAGAGATCCTAATAAACAGTAAAATAAAAACACATCTAATAATAACCACTTTAAAATAGTGCTAGGTTGGATACAACACCAGTAATCAGATAAAAGGATGTGACCTTCTGGATGATCATGCCAACCTATGACCTATGTGGTTCTTTAAGAGCCTCATGTTTTAAAAACAGCGATGCATAAACATGGTTATCTTACAGAATTCAAATCAGAACCCAGAAAGACTTGTGCCTGGAAAAGATCCATTTTTATCTGGCTGCTATGTAACACATATCCATTTTGGTGTTGCTGCTATGTAACACACACTAACCTGCACAACAGGTGCTGTGCAGCCAGTGTAACAGTGCAGGTATTTTAGCACACACACACCACTTGTGTTTGCACAGAAGACAACATTGCAGGGACAAGTACTGACATGGACATGAACGTTCACTTAAAGTATCTTCAGGGTGAGGTACCAGAATAAATGTCTTAGCTATGCAGCAATGCCTAGCTCTAAATACTAAATATCCATAATGTGTTTTATGGCAGGGTGATTTGCAGAGCTATAAAGAAAATTAAGGAGATGCAATATATATGGAGTACAGATTTAAAAAAAAATATGTATATGGATAAATACTCTTTATTCTCTAAACTGCTTTTACCTTAATATTTTCCAAATATTATTTCTTCATTGACCCAGGAAAAAATTTTGGAATATTTTTGTAGTCCATAAATAAAAACTGAAATCTGTTCACTTTATTTCTAAAAAGCTTTATTTACAACCAGTGTAACACCTCAAGGTTTTTCCACAAGAAATCATGTGAGCTTGTAGTTCTCTTTTTTCAAAAAAACCCCAGTCATGCATCTTGGGATTTGGTTGGTTGTTTTTTTAGACACATTTGCAATTCCAAAATTGACTGTGGTCGTAAATTTTTCCTGGAATACATTTTCAAGAGAGAAGTCCAAATACTTTCCATAGAAATACAGATTCATTAAGGTTGGAAAAGGCCTTTAAGATCATCAAGTCCATGAACACAAAGGACAGAAATCAGCCCTAAAAAACACTTTGTGCTTCTAAAAATTATCCAGCTGTAGTGAAATGCATCCCTGCCCATGGCAGGGGGCCTGGAACTGGATGATCTTTAAGGTGCCTTTCAACCCAAACCATTCTATGATTCTATGATAAAGATACTCTACACATAGTGATATTGCCATTGGACAACATCATTAAAGACCATCATACAACCATTAGAAAGACAGTTGCAGTATACTTGAAAGCATTCATCCACATAAAGAAGGGTTGCTACTTTGATACATTAGCCATTAATTAATCTAAACTGTTTTTCTGAGGAACAGCACATGAACATTGCCACCACACTGACAGAGAGCAGTACCTATCAGAAGAACATGTCAGTATTGCGTTTCTCTCCTTTCAAAAAAAAAAAAAAAAGTAAATTGGTCAGTTTAATGGAAAATAGTGTATTAATTTCTACTAAGTACTTCCACTAGTGCCCTAAGAAAAACCACTGCTTTGGGTCCCTATTCACAGAGCAGCAAAGTCAAAATCCTTCAACACAAACAGACACAGAAATGGGGCTCCCTGAGATGTGAGAAGAAAAGCAGGCAGAACTGAAAAGTTTTTCTCAGCCAACACTCACTCTTCCCCAACTCTGTAGCAGAGAAGGTCCAACACCTCAGGCTCAGCAGGGTGACAGGTAATGTCACAGGAATCAGCATGGGATCAGCTCACACCGGAGAAGTTCTGGCTCTCTGCAGTGCCCACCCTGCCAGACTGCCCACCCTCCCCACTCTTGGCAGCTGAGGTCCTGCTCCTTCATTTCTCCCAGTCTGATAGCTGGGAGGCATCCAAAGCTGGCACCACTGCCCTGCCACCTTTGGGCTGGGTGGCTCAGGGGTCCCTCATGACAGTGGGCAAGGACACTAGTCACCTTGCATGGCCCTAGCCAGACCCAAAACGAGCATCAAGAGCATCCCAGCCCGTCACTGTGGCTTGGATGGTGCTTGGTGCTTCCTGTGCTGTCAATCATGCACCATGGGCAGGGGAAAGCATGGAGAAAGATTCTGTTCAGAGTCCTGCACAAAGCAGCACAACCTCTTTCTTTAACAAATGTGTTACACTTCCAGAAAAATTACTAGTTTTCTCCAGTCAAACTAGATTAATTTTCCTTTAAACCTATTTTAGTTTGCTCAAGGCATCTTAAGCATCCTGTGTAAATGAATTAGAAATGACAGTTTCTCCAGTAAGGGGATAGGTGACCATGTTCCTTTCTTGTACAGTGCATACTTTGTGAGAACAAAGAATAAAAGCCAGCATGTTATCTGTATGCATGTTATTTAAATGGCTCTCTCCCCTTGCTTTGTGAGAGCTTAACATTGCCAGTGATGTGTGGAGAAAGACTTTGAAACATAAAAATGGGGGTACAGACAACATAAAATTACTTCTCAGCAACAAATGCACATGTCTGCCAGTCTATAGATGTGCTAAGTAAAGCACAGTGGAATTTTGCAAACAAATTTACAGCATGTCAAAAGCTTCAGTGAGAAAGCAGATTGAGCAATGCTCTGTAATAATGGTACCTATCCAAGGGCGCTCTGCCTGTGTTGCAGGACATCTACTGCTGCACAAGGACACAAATCTTAACACCTTAAATCAGACAGAAATTTATCTGTTCAACAAAATTTACCTGGCTATCATATTCTTGTAATTCTATGACCTTTTTTATGCTTTAGAGAGAGATCCAGCAATTAAACCAGACCTAAGAAGTTCTAACAGGGTGGATTATTTTTCCTAGGTAAAGGAGATTTTTGCTTACCTTAGAACATTAAAAAAATACTTAGTCTTAATTCCAAATTTATTTAAGTTTGGACAGCATGGGATAAAGCATCCCCTATGTCTCATCTTGTGAAACACAATAAAATGCATGATAGGCTCTCTTTCAGCATCTACAAGACAAGCTAATATCATGGCCAGATATCCTGGACTGATGGGCATCCCCCAGGACCAGGGCATGCAAGAAGGAGCACACAAGGCAATGACAGGAGCACTGTTGCAGAGTGCTGTGAGGCTGAGATGTGAATCAAGTTATCAGACAGGCTCTGGGCTGGCAAGGCAGGCTGGGAAACAATTTTCAATTTTGTTCCTTTCAAACCAAGTGAAGGAGAACAGCTTCTGCTAAGAGCTAAACAAACTTCTGGAAAGTATTTATGTGCCCGGTTTGAGGTTTACCAGCCCCTGTTCTAATCAAGGGATTTGGGTTTCATGTGGCTGATGCTTTAGTTATGGAGTTACTCATTGCAGAAAGCCGTTGCCTTGGTAGCTGGGTGACCCAGGGGGTTAATAAAGTGAATTTCCACCCCAGAGATCTGTGATTTATGCTTGGCTTAACAGACAGCAGTAAATGAGTTTGGTGGTCTCAAACTAGCCCACAGACTCACTGTAAAATCCCAGCATCATTTTAAAGGAATTTATCATAGCTGGGATTTTCTATTCATAAGAGAGCTAAGACTGGAATAATAGGGTTATGTTTCAGGGCAGGATGAGAGGCCATTAAGTAATCCTAGTATATTATTAAGTAATGTAAGTTTAAACACATGTGCATAAAATGTCTGGAATTAAATAAAAAAAATAAATTAATTCCATTATGAGTTTAACTTTTGACCAAATAGTTGCAAGGAAAAAGTGAAATAAAAGCCTTTCCCACAGAGTGTTGAAGATAGTGCTATTCCACTATGTATGCAGGGAAAGCTATAAGCTCGTCAGGAACAATAGAATCACTCCTTGTGGAAATGCAGTCCTTTAGAAGTACCTGAAACAGTTTAGATTTATTTACTCCTATAAAGATAATTAACTCGTTCATGACAAGACGTGAGACATTTTGAATATTTCTGTCAATTACAGTCCTTAAATGCTTGTCTCCTCAGGAGGCTAAAGGTTTAAAACTCACTGTGGACTGCCATTATTATCCCATGGATTTACCACCTCCTGAGGGCAATGTGTACTTGAGTCTCAGGTTCCTTAGGCCTCTTAACATTGTGCATCATGCCAGAAGCCAAAACTGTAGAAAAGCTTGGCACAGACAGTTTTGAGACGATTCCAGAACAAAGTGAATATCCTGACAGAAACAGTGCTTTTGCCTCTTTTGAGGGAAGTACATCTCATACACTTCACACTTGGTTTTCTGCTCTCCATAGGGGCAGAAAGAAGGCTGGACTATGTTTTGCCTCTGCCCACAGCTCCGGCTAGATCACTAACTGATTTAATTCAGCATTTCTGCTGTGGTCTTTACCTTCCAAATGAGGATCTGAATCTTTACTTACTCCCTCACACAGTGAGAAGTGGAGTCCAGAGCTGTCAGAGGGCCATCACTGGGCAGGTTTATCAGAAAATCCAACAGACTGTAGTACATTTTCTCTTTATAAAGTATAAACAGCCCACATGTTTATGGATGACAGTGGTACTGGGAAGGAGGTGAGAGGGAGAGATGTGGGGAGTGACAAATAGACTTTAAATTAAAATTAACTGCATCAGAAACTTGAAGGAAAGATACAAGTTGGGTGCTGTGCGTAGAAAATATCTTATTGCAGTCAAGCCTGACCCTGTTCCTTGAAAAGCATTTCTCTGATTTGTTCAGGTCACAAGTGGGATGGAAATGAGCCTCCGTACTGCTTCTTCACACATCCGGATTTAATAGACTTTTTTCCACTGATAAAAGACCACTAATGAGTTCATTTTCAAGCTATTAAATTGGCTAGAATAGCTAGTTCTGCTGATGATTGCACAGAGACCTGACGGTCACAGTGGGTTTTGTCTTTGGCTGTTAACCATTTGCTGTCTCCCTGTTGCAACACAAACGTTTAAGTAGAACAGGAAGGGAAACCAAGCAAAAGAAACCTTGCCCTGTCCCTTGCTCCCCACCCATCTCTTTGTTCTACCTTTCCATTTTGTGACTCTCTGTGTTTCTCAGATGCCTTTAAACACAAATACTTCCTTCCCAGATAGCTGTTCTACCAGCAACACCTTGTGACCCAAACAATTAGAAGCACATTCACAATATTAGACTTGGATTTTGGATGAGAGCACAATTAATATTTTTCTTTGTTCACTGAAATGTTTTAATTCAGAGTATGACAGTTCCTTCACCAAATATCACACTCATTTTCTGACTGGTCTGGAGCCTGTGCCCTTACAAAATGCCTGCATGGGCTGCCCAAAGTTACACACTGCAGCCTGAAGTCTTAAGGGAACAACTTATTTCCTTAGCCATACAAATGATTGCAATGAAGGTAACCAAAAGTGATTTCTCTTTTGGTTGGGATAAATATCACTTGCAGTATCATGCAGTCCATCAGACTTTTACAGGCAAACAATTAACTGTACAGCTGCTTGGTGCTGTAACCTCTGTCCCCAGTGCTTGGGGGAGCAGGAACAGGCTTGCCTGACACTTGACAGCACCATCTCTTTCTGTTCAGACAAACTGTTAATGTAATTGTGTGACATACATTAGAAATGGATTTAATATGTATGTATCTCCAGTCCAAGGAGAAGAGAAATAGAAGCCAAAGGGGGAAGGCAGTGACATCATGTAACATTTTGGTACATGAGCCAGTAAGGAACAGATTCACAAACATCTTTGAAGAGAAATATCAAAACATATGAAAATGTACCATATCCTACCACTGTCTTCACAAAAGGATGGGTGTATCAAGTGTTAATCATTCTGTCAGAGTTTAACCAGTAAGTCACAGCCTACACTTAAAACAGGAAATTTTTGAAGCTTTTTTTTTTTAATTGCCTGACTGCAGCCACACTGCGTCTATCTACAGCATCCCTTGGAAGGGGACTGCAATCAATCACCTCATCCAGAATGGAGCTGCCACACGAGTGATGTGTCAGTGTCACAGGCTGTTTGTTTGACTGTACACAACCATGCTGCCTGCAGAGCAGTCACAGCCTGGAGCATTCCCGACACAACAGAGGAAGTATTTGAAATCAGCCTTTTGTCAATTAGAGTCTTCACTCAGAGATTTAATTCATTCTTTTAAAAGCATCAGAAGGCAACTTACCCCTAATGGAAATATTACTTACCTCTTCAAAGATTTCAATCTAGTATCTCTTGTTGGAACAGAGTTGTGCATGTTTAAATTTATCTACAGGCAAAAAAAAAATCTTGTCTTGTAAATATTTGTAACTGCATCTCAGGAGAAAGATTTTTGAAGCTCAATACCTAGTCAGCACCAAAATGATGGTGATATTATGAACATGGAAACAAGAAGTCACAGAACTTTGAATGTAATCACGTTCATGACTCCATTTTATATGTGCTAAATTTTTGTGATTCCTTATTTCAAATATCAAGAACCTGCTGATATTTCTGTTTGGTTAAATCCTATTCTCTATGTAATGATGCAAGTTACTTGTGGATAATTAGTTGAAACTAAAATGTAGATTAGAATAAGTTGACACAGGAAGAATTTATTTAATTTCAAAGAAAGGGAAAAACACCTCTGAACCAAAGCATTGTTTTTATGAAGCTTCAGTAGACAAGCAAAAATCTTGATTGGAGAAAAAGATGGCTACAAACTGGAGAGCTAAGAAAAAGGAGTGAAAATCAAACTGCACTACTATTTCCTCATTTCTCAATGCACAAATGAAGACCCTACTTCTGAAGAACCTTTGTCAAAGATTGAAGCATCCATTGATGATGATGATTTTCTAAGTTATGCAGGCTCACCTCACAAAACCCACTTCTTCTGTGACCTATTTACTGAAAATGCAAAGCAGGGCCCCCTAGCCACTCAGAGCTGACAGACTTGTGCTGGGAGCAGGCAGGCTGGGTTTGGCTTTCCTGCTGTGGGAAAGCAGTTCCAGGAGAGAGTCTGGACCACTCTGGAGCAGAGAGCAATGTCTGTCATTGTGAGGTGAGTCCTGAGTGCTACAGTATTTTACTGTGAATCTCAGTCATGAGGCAAGCACTGCCCAACAGAGGTAAAACACGTAGATGCTTCTCTAAAGTCAGTAAAGAACAGGTTTGGCACAGAGAAGCTTTTTATCAGAGAACCTGCTCTAGACAGAGAACAGTCTGAGCAATACTCTGGTAAGGTACACTGGAGGAGCTTTTACAGGGTACTGACCAATTAAAAAGCACTGCAGCTCTATATGGACATTTCCAAATTAAGCTAAATTCAGAGAAGAACTCTTTCACTTTGAATAAGGGTCAACATCATGTGGTTTAACAATGCAGTTTAAATTAACACTTTTAGGCAATTTGAATTCAAATTTTGTAGTGAATGCTGTATAGGCAAAACACAATTTGCAGTTCTAGCAGTGCACTGCAGCAATGAAATCTGTAACAGGTGAGCAAGATTTCTGTCTCCATGACAATATTGCTTAGGTTTTCTGAATAAATCCTAAATGGTATTTAGTACTATTTTTAGCAATTCAATGCAAGAGATACTATTTAAAGTACTGGTTAGGACTGGAGTCCTGCCTTACTCTATAGATCAAGAAATGTGGCCAAAAGTTGTAGACTTCAATTTCTGACCACCAAACTGAAGGCAAGGTAAAATTCCGGAAAGAAACGGAAAAGGTCGATGAAAGCACGGACCGAGGAAGGTATCATTACCAAAGCAGTGTGGCTATTGCTACTAGCCTCAGCTGTTCTGAGACAGACAAAAAGCTCTCCCTCCATCAAGGAGCCATCAATACCCATTGCACTAACAGTCCTGTCTGGCAGCCTCAATTCCCAGCCCTTGTGTTACAGGTTAATAATTCATCTCCTCTCACCAGTCAGATTGTACCTTGACTCTAAGCCAATTCATAACAAACGATATCATAAAATCACAAAAACCTCAGGTTAATCTAATGTTTAAGAAGATAGATAACTGAGTGCTGATGCAAAATTTTCACTTTTCCTCTGGACTTTTTAAGGATTCACAGCTTTCACAGCTCTTTTTTTTTTTGACGTACAGGTGTTGCTGAACAATAACTGAGCTGGATTATTCTTGATGCACAACAGGGCATGATTATTTTTAAAAATTAAATACAAGGAAACCTTAGAAATTTCATTTACATGTAATCAGCATCGGTTTCCCACAAATGCAATACCCAGTCAACTGGAAGAAAAATGACTTTTAAAAGCAGGTGTTCTTTCTAATTATTGTTGATTCAAGCAAGTTATTAACACTTATATGGTCCCAGGTTTACACTAATGAAATCTTGCTTGCCTGTCAGCAGATTCCTGATAAAGAGCACCTTTTGGTTTAGTCCCCAAAACTGGAGTTTAGCAATGAATAGTTCAAATCAGCTAGCCCTGGTCTTGTAGGAATAGGAGGTTATGCCTTACCATACAAAGCTAATATAGGAGGGAGCCATACAAACAGAACAGCAATGGTTAAATGTGCACAGAGAACTCTGAAATATTCAAGTTGTTTATTTCTCCAGGCCTACAAATTTGATTACCATGGAGCACAAAGCTATTAAAAATATGACCTTTTATACTGTACGACTTGGCAAAAAGCCAAATAATAACTTTGTTTGATTTGGGTAGTATGATAGAGTGCCTATTCAGCTGGAAATAAAATTACTTTTCTTTACAGGAAATTATACCTGGAAGACTAAATGTCCATCATGAAGCTAACACACATATGGAGTCATTAATTCAGACTCATGGCAGCCACTCTCAGAGAAGTAAAAGGAAAATGGTTTTAGTTATGGCAGAAAAAGATGCAGAAGTCTAAAGCTTGTCTGGCATTTGCTCTGTGATGGGGACAAGTGAAATAAGTGCTGATAATAAGTGATAAGACAGAAAAAACCCCAGGTTGTATAACTGGTATGTCACTGATACTTCACAACTTGTCTTGAACAAGCAGTTCTGTTCTTATGCTTCTAGATATGCAAACAAAGGGAAAATATGAATCCTATGCTCAGGTTAGATAGATAGACATTTGATCTGAAAAAAATCTCTTGTTAGTGCTTCCACTAATACCAATGACAAAACTCAGAGATTTCAGTTCAGTAAAGAGTAAAATCAAGAAGATGTGCCTAGAAGAAAAAAATGTTTGGATAGCCCTCTTGTTTTTAAGAGTGCCACACTGAATTCCCTGAAAAAGAAAATCTGAAGAAGACAGAAAAGGATAGGTGATAGGAAGGAAAATGAACATTTCACCTTACAGGTATCTTTGGCATTAAAGATGTCTTCTACTTTAATTAGACTAGAATGACATATGACAAATACCATCCTTGAAAAAAAAACAAAAAACAACAAACTTGCATAATTAAATTTTCCCTTTACTCAGAACACCTTGATTAATTATTTGGCTGACTTCTATTGGCTTTGCTGCTTATTTACTTATTTATTGATTTATGGGGGCACAGGGGATTTAAAAAATATTATTTTTCTGTGAAAACAGTATATCAATAGACTGAAGTTTCAGCCTTCCCTACTGGTTGTTTTTTATTCTGCTTGTTTATTGTCATATGGTACTTTCCCAACAAATTATTTCCTTTGTTTCATGTTTGCCAAAAAAGACCATTCTATTCAGAAAGATGTTATTAAAAGAAACTCACTGGAATATGCAGGACTACTGAAAAATCATGAATACAAGATGATTAAGAAATTGGAATAAGGACTTTCTACTTCTGTGAAAGTTATGTAGACTCTGTAATTACCACCCATGCTCTGAAGTTTTATGTCTTGTCTGAAAATTGAATTTCCAGTGAGTTGCATTTTTCTATTTAGCTGTGAAAATCAGGCACAAGGGAATCACATTTCACTTAAAGCAAGGCATTAGAAGAGCAATGGCCATCTATCACTCTCCAAAGCACTATGGAGGAATGGCTTGAAAGAGAAATGACAATAAAAAAACCCAAAACCAAGCATTCTTTAGAAAGAAATATTGTAAATCTCATTTCTTGCTTTGTTTTCCCGACTTTTCTTATGAAATTGCTTTGGGATGTAGGAGGTACTTCAGAAAATTAGACAAAAGTTGCATATCTTATAATATCCTACTGAAAACAACTGTTCATCTAATATGCTCCAGTTCTGAGGAAAATCAACAGAGGAATTCTGGCCACATGGGAATTTTCCATTCCCTCAGTTTAATACTGTTTTTTGCCTAAAACCCAGAAATCTACATCTTTTTCAGTTTAAGTACATTCATTTCACGCGCTCCAAAATCAATAAATTAATAAATAAAACCCTCCACACTTCAGTGCAGGTTTTCACTTTTTGCTGCAGTATCAGGTCAGGTATGGAATCCAGTTAAGCCTTCACCTTAGGCAACTTTTCCTGTTCATGCTCCACAGGCTTACTGTGAACTCTAAAAAAGAAGGAGAGGCAGCAATAAGAAAGGGCTCTGACTGTAGCTGTGTGTTCATCACCAAAGGAGTTCTGAGAGTCCAGCTTCAAAGTCAGTCTTGAAAAACCCTTCCCTCCATGTCAACAGTCATTACTCCTCTTTTTGACTTATTATTTTCTTTGCATTCAATTTTGAAGTTAAAGCAGACTTCTGTATACAGGAGATATGGGTGGTCTAGGAATGCATACCTAGCATCCTTCAGTTTAAAAGTTTTAAAAGTCACTATTTCCTTTGTTACCTTTCTTGGGGAGAAAGACTGTGAGTTGTGTTTGAATTGAGCTTGAAGAGATACAGTTAGAAATACTGAGATCCTCTTTACTCATCCGTGAAGAGTTTCAGGATCATCCATGAAGAGTTTTGAACTGAAAGTAGGCTGCAACATGACAAACTCCTGTGTCCTTTCACTTGCTCTGAACTCACTTCAGGGTTAAGAGACTAGTCACTTCTCAAGTGCCAAACAGCCATTAGTATGGACTGATCAAGTGCATGATGATGGCAGAAAAAACAGAGAAGGAAAAGAATGGATTTTATACAAATTATAAAGCCACTGCTATGCATACAGCCCTGACCATTGCTTAACCTGAGCAAAACTGTACAAAGAAAGGTCGTTCTAAAGCTGTGTGAAGGTATCCCGTATCTTACACTGGCACTTACTTGCCAATTTGGGACCACATATATATTGCAGGTTGATTTGTCTGCTGGAAAGATTAGAGGGATGAACTGCTACTGCTCCTCTATGATAGTGCCTTCCTCGGAGAATAGCAGCACTCACTGCACAACAGAGGGATAGCAAACACATTTAGCAATGCAAGTCTCAAAGCATTCCTCCTGCTCTCTTCTGCTTATGTGAAGAGTTACTCTTGATACATACATTGTGAAAGATTGAGAGGAGACCCCATCAATGCTTTGTCATAGCTGAGTATAAATCCAAAGCTCCATGGGTAGTATCAATGATTAATTGCATTCAGTCGACATTAGACTCTGTCATTATCAGCTTCTTGCTGCTCAGCACTTGCTATGCTGTTAATTATTGTTGTGTGGCTCTAAGGGATGTTTTCAAAACATTTCAAATTTTGCTACTGTAACAGCAGAGGAAAGAAATCAATAAGTAGCTTTTTAGCAGAGGAGAGACAAACAGACACTTTTATTAATGTTTTGAATTGTTTTGCTTTATTTGAGACTGGATAAGCTATTACTGATCACAACTGTGCTTCCAAGGCAGCACTGGCTTTTGGCATTCTATCTAGACTTCACTAAAACTTACTTTGTTTTTCATCAACCCACACATAGAGCAATACCTTCTGGCACATAAGGAAAGTGAAAAGAGTAAAAGGGTTGCACTCACATTCCCAGTTTCTCGAAGAGGATATTTAAATCAAATTTTTGCTAGCATATCCCTTGTGACTTGGAAAAAAACACAGCCCACCCCACCTCACATTATTTCTATCATTATTATGGTGATGGACATGGAACTCATGATCTTTTTATAGGACAGAAAATACTACAGTACCAAACTAGAAAAAAAATGATATGAGGTGTCCCACTCGTTCTATCTTATGCTATTACTTAAAAGCTAACATTATCAAAAACACACACAACATATCTTGTCCTGCTCATGTTCTTATGTTTGTAATGGTCAGCCTTAAAAGTTTAATCCATAGTGCAGTCAAGTGGAAAGCAGGCAGGATTGCAGTGCTATGTGCAATAACAGTAATAGGCTGCTATGCCCTGTAGTAATCTTTATCAGCAATTATCTCTGATAATTAAAAGAAAGATTAAATTTAGGTAACAGTGCCAATAATAGAAAGAATCTAAAAAAGAGAAAAATATTTTAAAAACATTTTTAAATCTGCTTCTCCTGAAATTTTCCAAAACAGGTTTTTTCTTTAATTCTGATCTGCAAAAACATTGAAAAATGCTCTCTTCTGATCCAGAATTTAAGAAATTTCTGACATGCCAACATTTCCAGAGTTAGGACCTTTTTTTTAAACCAAGTGGAACAGATCCAATAGCTGAAAGAAATAGACTCCACACTGAGACTGCTGAAATACATACATTAGGTGTGGGAGAGCTGGAAGAACCAATGCTGGAATATGAAGGATGCACACAATCTGACTTTCTGGTACTTGCTTATTCTGGTATGAGTCTATCTATCAATAGATCCTTCTGACCACAAACTGCATCCTGGACCAGGAAATCTGTCATGATCAAATTTACAGCCCCACTGGCCTCTCTCCAGAAAAAGACTTTAGAGACTTTCTGTCAGTTTGGATTTTTCAAGTGTATGGGAAAGCACTGAGTACCATTAATTAACAAATTACTGTCCAAACTGATGAACCTTGTGTTTCATTTTTATTCCTTGGATTCTGAACTATAAAACTTCAGCCAGCTCCATATGAGAAGAGCTGCAACTAGACCTAAACAGCAAACATTTAAAAATAAATAAAGTTCATAAATGATCCACTTAATGAAAACATCAAGAGACCTTGTAAATCAACTGCTATCAGCTAATGCTATTATCTAAACAAGACGTAGTGCCTGAGAGCATCTGCATATGCATCTCTGTGCCTGCACAGTGAGATTACACATACAAGAGATGTGTACCTACATGCAGAGGAGCCTAAAGCAATCCAGAGGCACAGGTTTTACATGCCCACATTTGTGGAGCAGAGATCTGGATTATACATGTCTGAGCCATCAGTGATACAGAGAAATTGCATGTCAATTACCATCCTATTGAGAAATGGAAGAAGGAGCTGGGGAGAGACCAAAAGCAGAGTGTGCCAGAGGCCAAATGATTAATATATTTTCTCAGTATTAGCATCAACAATGTGCTGCCTCAGAGGAAGTCACGGTTAAAGAGTATCCACTAACTTGATGCAAAGCTCAATAGAATATTATAATAAATAGGATAAAAAATTACCTTCATCTCATGCAGGAAGACTTCTTGATCTAACATGTCTCTTATTGCTTTGCTGGGCTAATTTCAGCCGTACTTTACGATATTCATGAAAAATCAATTACATGACAGAAAGAGTGAGAGACCTAAGAGGCATCCACCTCTGTGCTGAGCACCACCACTGGCTGGAAATTGATGCCAGACAAGTTCTAATTAGGAATAAAGCACAAATTTGCAACAGTGAGCCTGACTAACCACTGGAAAAATTTTTAAAGGATGCAGTTGAGTTTCTGTCTTTGTGTCACTCCCAAGCAACCGCAGAGGCCTTGCTGCATTGGCTGAGCACACATTGCAGAGCTCAACAGAGTCAATGGGATATAACAGTTCATAACTGATGGGTCAGACTGGACAAAACAATCCTCCCCCTGGAATTAATTTTCATCCACCTACTAGCACCAGGAAGCTACCAACTCTGTCAGGAAGAAGATGCAGAAGAAAAAATTTGAGACTGCAACTGTGTGACAGTGTTTGGCAGATTTACCCATAAACAAATATGAGAGAAATCTAAGAAGTTATGAAAAGGAGCACATTTGCCTTACACCTAGAGAATAAATTCCTGTTAGCAATCTATTAAACATATTGGAAAATGCAGCAGCCTAAAAGGAGATTGTATTTGGGCAGCCTGTTACTATTTTAGCTCTTTTAGCCTCAATAAATTTCATAAAATATTAATAAAAAGTAGACATTTACTTTTACTCTCCTAGGAAATGATGAAGAGTTAGTGAAGAAAGTAAGTACTGTGTGTCACTAATAAGTGGCACACAGTACTTAGTGTACTAACTTAAGTACTTAACTAAGTATGTGTGTCACTAACACACACTGTATTTGTGTCAGACCCTCAACCACATCCTGAGCTGCAGCAAAAGCATCGTGGCCAGCAGATCAAAGGGGATGATCCTGTCCTTCTGCTCTGCTCTGGTGACATCCCACCTGGAGCACTGCGTCCAGCTCTGGGGTGTCCAGCACAGCAAGCACAGGGACCTGTTGGCACGAGTCTGGAGGAGGCCACTGCGAAGATAAGAGGAATGGAGCACCTCTCCTACAAGGAGAGACTGAGAGAATTGGAATTGTTCATCCTGGAACAGCCTTCTCTTCAGAAGACTTTAGGGTGACCTAATTATGGCCTTTCAGTACCTGAAGAGAGTCTGTGAAAAAGCTGGAGAGGGACTTCTTACAAAGTGACAGGACAAGGGGGAATGATTGCAGACTCAGAGAAGGTTTAGATTAGATTAGGTTTAGATTAGATATAAGGAAAAAAAATCATTACTGAGAGTGTGGTGAGCACTGGAACAGGTGCCCAGAGAAGTTGTGGATGCCCCATCCCTGGAGGTGTTCAAGGCTAGGTTGGAGCAGGGGAGCTCTGACCAACCTGGTCTAGCGAAAAGTGCCCCTGTCCATAGCAAGGGAGTTGGAATGAGATGATCTTTAAGGTCCCTCCTAACCCAATTTTGTGATTCTATATTTCTATGATATAAAAGAGTAGAGCTTAAAGCAAAGTCTGTCTTGTGAGAGAAACTATGTTTTGGAACTAAACCAATTCCCTAGAGTTTGAGTGTTTTTCTTTCACAGAGATGAACAGTTTTAAGCAAGACACCAATCATTACACATCTCTACCTGTAAACAAGACAGCTCTTATGTTTTCAAAGCCTGCTATACTGTCTTTCAAGCAAATAGCTCTCATTTCTCTTCCTCCATTTAGATCTGAGAGATTAATTAAGCTCATCAGCAGTTGATTAATGCAGGTAGGAAGCCTGTGGCTTCCTCCAATTACATTTCAATGATGTGGTACTCCTAGATATATTTATTTGGCTTTTAAGAATACATCTGTAAGAATGATCTAGGCAATTGTTGTGTCAGATTAAAATACATTATAAAATCATTAGTGAACAAAACCAGCAGCACATTCTGTGTAGCCATCTGGAAAAGATGCTACAGAACAGACCAAGATTTCTTCTGGTATGCAAAGGGACCCCGGTTCAAATGTACTTGCACTTCACTAATATCTGCTCAGTAATTTTATTGCTGTGGAAGCAAGGAGTTGCTAAGGTATGGAAAAGAGATGTGGCATGAGAAGAATGTTTATTATAAAGCACAACCTATGACCTACTCCTTTCCTGGGGTAAAATTGTAGACTTGTGCCATGCATAAGAGGACTAGAGGAAACTATTGCTCCTAACTCTTTGCATCTCTGACAGTTTCATCTCCTGATGAATAAATACACTGGCCTCAATGGGTAAAATCCCAGCATAGGAAGTATGCTAAAAATATGAGTAGATAAATCAGATTTTGGGTTTGGTTATTATTATTATTATTATTATTATTATTATTATTATTATTATTATTATTATTATTATTTTTGGAGGGGTGAAGGAAAATGGTTTTAAACATAAGAAAATGCACTTTAGAATTCCACTAAGACAAGACAGAGACCTCTCAAAGTAAGAATGTCTTGATCCTAAACAAATGATCCCACACATGGAAATCAAAACAAAACAAGAATGTTCCTCAGCTTGAGAAAAATGCATTGTCTTTAATTGCCTTTGTTAATTACAAATCCCATTGCAAAAACTCCACCAAAGTGAGAACTGGGATTGGAAGCTTCTGATTAGTGGAGTGCTCCAGAATTATGGAGCTGAGTTTTGAGGATGAGAACAAATGTATTTAATCACATTTCCCACCAGTTTTTTGAGCTACCTACATGTACAGATGAACACGGGGTTTCCTGAATTTGAGAGCACAATTCCCAAAATTCTGAGTACTGCCTGGACTTTGGGCTCCTTTGGGTGCCCAAGGAAACACGACTGGAGCAAGCCAGGCTCAGGCAGTGACAGGATGGCACCTGTTTGCTCAGAGCTCTCCTCAGCATGGCCTTGCCTCAGTCACAGCTGTGGTTGCTCCAGGAAGAGGACAAAGAGCAGGAAGGTCACAGAAGATCAGCTCTTCTCTGTATTAAATCTTTGACTCTGTAATAAATTTCAGTTATGTCTCTATTGTCACACAGAAATCCACTTCCTAATGTACTGCAAGCTATGCACAGGTTTAAAACTACATAAAAGAAACAAGATAATTATATGACAAAATATTACAGGAATATGACTTGCTGTATAATTCTGATCTTCCCTAATGTCATTCTTGATGGGTTTTTTTGTTTGGTTTATTTGGTTGGTTTTTTTTGGTTTTTTTTTTTTTGTTTTGTTTTTTGTTTTTTTTTTGTTTTTTTTTTTTTTTATGATCCCAGACTTCTAAATTCCTGCATCTTCTGGCTGGATTTGTTAAAGAACAGTTACACATCTATTAAGAGTTAGAGCCATGTTCAACTACGATGTTTAATTGCTGCTCACAGTTCTATTATATAGTAGAAACACACACAAACTGTACATCCAAGATTTATCCTCACTTCATTTATATTCAATCCTGTACCTGGGATTAATTCTGTGCTTATTTTATCAATTTCAATGGGATTATTCTTTTTGCATCAAAGACTTAGGTGCTACCATTACTGTTGCCAGTTTAATTTTTCTAATTGATATGGTTTTGCTGAACCCATTTAATTGAATTTGTTTCATTAACAGTGGAACTGATACTGATATATGGAAATAATATGGCTTAAATAAATGAGCAAATATTCAGCACTTTTATTCAACCTGATATGGCTTTTCACTGAAATCAGTAGTCACTTCTCAAAACAAATGCATTTTAATTCCTTACAATTTATTTCTCCTTCTATTTACTACTTCTTTGTCACAGTTGGATGCATTTAAGAAAACCAATTGGTATTTATAGGAGCCAATTTTCATTTAAATCCTTGAAAGATAGTTTAAACATTTCTTTAGCACCCACTGCTCATTAACTGAAACGAACACATTTCTGAAATGCAGTAGACTTGTTATTGATACTACCACAGGATCTTTTTTTAATGGCACTCTCATTTTTCTCTTTCTCCCAGTAATTTAGGCAGACCAATTTTGTAAACAGGACAGACTGGCCTTAAGATTTATATGCAAACTTAAACCTCCACATACACTGCCTGACATTTTGACCAAGCTGGTGCTTCCCTTTCTCTGATGCGTGTAGTCTCCATTGGTCCAGGAATCTCCAGTATAGCAGCCAGAACTTAGGGACACTAAAATGATCCTCAGTGATGGTGGGGATGTAGACAGCAATTCTGTGTGAAGTTTACTTGACACATCCAGCAACACTTGGTTTTTGATTTATAGTATCAACAGGATAGCAACTTCAGGAGTTCAGGATTTAAGGCAGGGGTACAGCCACATTCCTATGAGCTGCCAGACCAGCACAGGACACACCCTGTGCTCCTACACAAGTGCTGAAATGCAATGCTTAGGTAAGAAATGCTTGCCTTTAAAACCCAAAGAATCACAAAGCTGTCATGATAATCTGAATTGAAGACAACAATCCCTTACAGCGTGCAGTGCTGCCCTGATCTCACAGTGCATTTTGGGTGCAGTACAGCTGAGTGCCAGTCTGTTCAGGACAGCTCAGCTGTCCCAGTGAGGTGATCCAATATTGCAGCCTAAATACTTGGGCTTCCTTTGAAAGAGACTTCTCATAAGTTACTGGCATCTGTACCTAAAAGCTGACTGTGGAGGAGTTTCCTGTGTATGATTTCCAAGTGGTGCAAAGGTTTTCATGCAGAGTTTGGTGTGTAGTCAGGGCAGGACACACAGTGTCCTCATATCCCAGTTTCTTCTCAAAGCATCCTAAGTGCATTCTTTTTATTCCGGTTTTACCTGGCCATCTCTTACTGCTTTTTAACATGGCTTTATGACCAAAAGTTGCATACCAATGCCACACACACAAAAGTAGCTACTGTTCTGTGATGTTTCTACTGAAATTTGTTTTATAATCTCTTTGCACAGCAGGAATGCATAAATTAATTAAATTTTCTGACAAATATTTGAAACTGGTTATCAAGGATTCCAGAATTCACCTTACTTTCATGTATCAGTTGTAAGATTTTTCTGCTTGCAGCACAAGGCACTTAATAACATTTTTTTTGTACATATTAACAATGTCCCCTCCTTCTATTTAGTAATTTTGGAGTCAGTCTCATCTCTTCTAGGATTTCATGAAGAAACAATCTTCCTTGAAGTGTACGTACAGCTGCTATTAATAGTAGACTTGAGTATGATGAAGAAAGAGCACATCCAGTAGTGCTTTGCTAACGCTCAAGGTGATTTGAAATTGAAGTCCAAATCCATAGAGATGCCTTGTTCCTCTGACTTTCACAATGACAGAAAAGTTCCCTGGCTTCCTGACACTTATTTACTCTCTGAAGCCATCAAGAAATGAGCCAGAGTTATACACCGATGTTGCTGCATTGCCTGGAAGGTGATTTCTGTATGGATTCCACCTCTATAAAGGCCTGTGTGCCTTCATTCAGGTGAAAGAGAAGCCCCAAAGAACAATAACAGGGGCTGTGAGGATTCCTTCCTGAATTTTCACACTGTTTTGTTTCGGTTTCTTCTTCCCTTTTGACTTAACAGGTTAAATTAGAAATCCAGAACCTGGCAAAGTCTTTATTTCTCTCTTATTGCACCCAAGCTATTGTCATCTTTTCAAATCTCCTCGCCAGCTAGTTCATCCCTGGGCATGGGTGACTTTCTGACTCCCTCAGGCATTGGATGGATTTTTCTGGGGTAATGTCAGGACTGTACATGTTACTTGAAAAAAATACAGTTAATCTATACCACGGTCTTTCTCAATTTTTTTTCCTGCTGATGAAAAATTCCTGTATTTCCTGACTCCAAGCCATCAAGAACCATGTTTCAGGTGTACTTGGCCACTATTGACCCAAAGGAGCAAGGGAGACCACAGCAGAGAACACAACATTATCCAAGAGAGACAGCTCCAAGCAGCCAGAACCAGCATTGTGCCCATCATAACTGAGAAGCAGGGAAGGGCAGACAGATTAAACTCACAGGGAAGGCTCAGTTTATAAAAAAAGCACAGGGTCATAAAATATTCCCCTGTGTCCTTCCACAAAGAAATTATTTCAGATACCAAATTCCTTTGCAGCTTGTAAAAGCTTTACAAGTAGTCCAACCCCCTGCAGCCAGGTTGTGAGTGATGTGCCCATCCATCAGGAACCAAGGTCAGCAGATGAAGGAACTGGGCTGGGGGACACCTGTAGAGCACATCGACCCCACAGCTGAGAATCTGCTCTTCTGACTTCAGCACAGGAGAAGCCAAACCTGCCACCTCACAAACAACCTGAGCATTGTCTTGTACTTTCATAAATGCATCAAATTTCCATGTTTCTGCTTCTTAATGAGACACTTCACTAAAATGCCAAGTTAATTATTTATTAGTTTAAATAATTTATTTTACGACTGAATTAATTTGCCAGCCATGTTGCACACTTTATAAGGGGAGCAATTCCTTTCAAAGTGTTTCAGTAATCTAATTAGTATGTTCATTTTCTTTATGCCATGTTTCAACAGTTACTACATATGCCTGGACCTCAAAGCATCTCTGCCTTTGGTTAGATGAGGAGAAAATGGTTAATTTGGGTGTGTGAGAAAGGGAAGCTATTTAGGAATCATCTCTGTGTCCTGCTTGGATAAAAAGCTAGGCAAAGGTTTCAAATGAACACACATGACTGGAGCTGGTTTTCAAGCTGACAGCTTCAAAGAAGATGCAGGATTGTATAGTAATAATGGCCATTAAATTACCTTCTCTCCAACAGTGTGGATCATTTGGAGTCAGGTCATAAACAGAATAAAGGCATCTTAGCTTTCCGCTCCTTGCTATACGGGCACTTCGAGACACCAGAAGACTCTCTTCACAAGTCTCATTAGCTGGCATTAGCATCCTCAAAGGACTATGTTAAACTTGAAATTAAATGTAAAAAAATGAACAAATTTCTAAAAAAATTATGGCAAGAATGATGCCCTCTATTGCAACTGAGGAAAGCAGCTTAAAATATCGATTTCACTTAGAAAATAACAAAAAGCCCAACATTTTGGAAAATTCTGTAATTTTTCTAAGCATTCATGTTGGCAAAGCATTCATGTAAAACCAGTAATGCTGTTTAGATATATCCAAATAAACAAGTAAATTTAATAATGGTCTACACAAAAGCTGTAATAAACTACAGCTCAGGGTCCTGTACTCATCTCCTAACTGCACCTTGCATTTAAAATCTGAGTGCAGACAGATGCCAGCTACCTTTTTAAAATTGGATTTTATTTTAATTTCTTAATTACAAATACCTGTAATTTTATTTAATGAAACAAATGCATTTTATTAAAACCAAGTGAATTGGTGAGTTTTGTCTGTTACACTTTAAGCAGACAATTAAAACCTTGTTCGAATCAACCTGTGGCATTCCAAACCTCAGCAGGATGATCTTTGGTGAATGTGATGGGAAATATTGCAAGGTTACTGATTTAGTAGCATCTAGGGGTCCTGTAAAAGATTTCAGCTGGCCAAACTAAGCACTGACAATATATATGCCATAAGACAGTACACAAAGCTTAGAGTTTAAATATTTAAGGCAATATTTTAGGGAAACTGAAAATGCTGAGGAATGACATAAACTCCAGGGGAATTTTTCAGTTTTCCTGAGACTCAGGTCAATAATTTAACTTTGGCCATCTTTCACTTCTCTTTAATAAAAGATTCATGTTGTGCACATATGTTGTAACTTTGTGTTGTTGTATGGTTATTGCTATTTCTTAAGACTCCACAACACACAGAGCCTTAAAATATACAGAAAATAAAGTCCTTACATTCAATGGATACTTCTCTAATAAGGAGACAAATGAAAGACTTAGAAAATCAGAGGAACTAATTTCTGCATGTACATAAATTGGACTTTTGTTCTCTCTAGTGTATCTTGTTTGAAGCAGCCACTTTGTGTTGTCCTCCCTGTGCAATTTTATGCAAATTTAATGATCTGTGTTGTATGTTATTAGTAATCTGTTATGGCCATAACCTTACCCTGGATGCAGCAACAATCAAAAGTTCTATTTCTGATGACAGAAATGATGCAGAACATGTCACAGGCTGCCTTCAAATTATTCTGGAAGATGGGGGAAAGACGCAGATAGCTCTTGTGGCTGCAGCCTGTTTAAATAAAAAGCAAAGGGCTGGTTCTGTGCTTCCTTCTCCCTATAGCAGCATCTCAGCATCCTCTCCCCAAGCCTCTTAGTTGTCCCTGCAAAGACACATCAGAAATGAGGCAGATGAGCAGGGGGAGAGGATGACCCAGCTGCCTCATCACTGGGCAGCAGAGCTGCCTCTAGCAGCCAAAAGATGATCACTCATGACCCCTCCTCAGCTCCCTCACATGAGAGGGAACTGAGACAAGGCACAGAGCAGAGGCAGGCTGGCAGGTGTGCCTGGCAACCTTCACCCATCCTGAGAAAGGATCTGAGGAAGGACACAGCAGTGGGGAACTGCCACCAGCACAGCTGCCAAATACAGCCGGGGCAGGGAGAGTGACTCCCTTAGCAGGCAAATGTCACCAAACAAAAACATTAACATAAGAACTGGAGGTGCCACTGGAAATGTCCCACTGTACACAAAGCAGGCTGTTGGAGGGCTATCAGTCAGACTGGCAGGACTCTGCAGTTAAAAACTAAAGAGCAGCTGAGAGCTCAGCACCATGCAGGCTGTCAGGTGTCACTCAGCCCTGGGACCATTGGCGTGCAAGGCACCACATTCCATGGCAGGGGCAGAGGTGGGAACTGCTGCTTCCAGTTCACAGCAGCTCAGCTCACTAGCCCAGGACATGGCCCTCTTTAACAGCTATCTGGGAGCTATCCCTATCACCAATCTGCTGCCAGGGGATCACAGGGCTTCTGCTTTGAGTCCAACGTGTGCGCAGCAGGGCCAACCACTGGATGGTGAACTCTGCCAGCTGATTAAGTTGGTTTCCATATCTGGTTGCCAGGGTCAGGCATGAGAGAAAATTAGCTAATTTCCAGGGCTTCTAGCAAGTGACTAATGCTTGGAAAAAGAGCAATGTGAGGTTAATTTATCATCCGATTTTAAAAAGGTGCAAGTTTAAATACTAATAATGTGGAACGGGAAATCTGACATAAAGACCCAGCAAATCAGCAATGTGTAAGTAAAGGAAATTAAATGCAGTCATTACAGGCAGTGAGGCATCTTTGAATAGGCTGGAAACACAGACAAATGGTGTTCAAAGAAACACCCCAGAAGATGCTGAGTTTGGCAAAGGCAATGACAAGGTTTGAATGAAGTGCAACCAAATGCAGATGGTATAATTACAATTTCATCTCAACTAATGATGTGAACAATCTAATACTAGTCCTTGCAGTGGTACCAGGTCTTTAGTTCACTAAAGCACATTTAAATAGAGAAATGGAGGGAAGGGAGATTTGTCTTAACTATTTGCATAATGAGGAGAGTGTGGCTATAGACTGCATTCCTTATCCAGAGAAAGGATCTAAGCATCCTCCAAAATCTGGTTTTCTTGCAATGGTGGGACAAACAAATATGCTGAATAGAAAATTTTTCTCTCTTAGATCACATTGGTGCAGTAATGATGCAATTCAGACCCCAATACTCTTACAATTAATAACACTGAGTCCAGGAGGGACAAGACACCCTGTTCTGTGCTGCCTCTTTGCCCCCCATGAGCAGCATCACTGCCATCACCCCTCAAATAGCAGAAGCTTCCCAGCTGCTCCCTCCATGGTCCCCAGTGTGGCAAGCCTGGTAAGGATACATGAAATGGGACATGAAATGCTCCATCTGGCAGTGGGAACAAGAGGCAAAGAAATAGGAAGCTATAAAAGTTTTAAAAGTATTTCAAGCTCCCCAGGGAAATAATTCTATTCCTTATTTAGCACTAAATACTTCTTGTAAAACTCAGCCTCCTCCACTTTCCAATTAGGAAGGCACCTGCTTTATTTCAGTCACATCTTCCTGGAGTCTAAGTAGACTTTCTGAGGCAACTCCATTATGAGGCTGACTTGATAAAAATACTCCACTGCTGAAGGATCTGGCTAGTGGCAAATCACTTAAGCTCTTGCACTGCTCTGGAGTCAAATCTGTCCTACCTAGGAAGTCAACAGGAATTTTTCCATTTGACTTCAAAGATCAGGATTTCATTTCAGATGATGAAAACTCCTCCTAGAAATAGACAGTATGACATTAGAACATTAAATAATAATAATAATAGGATTTATATTCATCAAAATGCAAATCTTTATAGAGGATTTCCTACTTGTCGAAATATCATAGCACAAGCCAGTACAAAAGAACTGTCCCATGTGCTGTAATTGTATAAAATAACTTCCTAAGGAAGTACTGGTGGTATGAGATACAAATGGGAAAAGCCTGAACAGATCATGATAGCCTCTTCCTAGATTCTGTCCAGCACGCACTGTGATTTTTAACCTTTCATGCCTGAAGACAATTACACTTGTGCAGAAATACATGTGATATTTTCTAAGCTAGAAGCAGAGAATCTGAAAATCCAGGAAGAAAAAGCTGCAACAAGTAATATAACAAAAACTTTAACTTGTTATCCCATGCTGTGAGGATAAATCATCAAACTCCTAGGATAAAACAAGTGTATCTCAAGCATAATTTTTAAATGCAGGAAGCATTTCCCCAGGGCTTTTCTCTGGCTGCTGCAGCATTGGCAAATGTGCCAAGCAGCCTGCCACTGATTTAGTGGGCTGGAAGCTGCACTCCATCATTGTACCTCACCTGCCATTACCATCAGGTTTTTTCTATCCTTGGCACCTGCTTACAGCAAAAAAATTATTCACTTGCTAGTATGGTGCAGAAAACCCACACTATTTTTAGCCACCTGCATCTATCACAGCAAGTTTACATCAAGACTTCAGGGATGAGGGAAAGAGTGGAGGAAAAAGAAGCCCCGTTTCCCCTCTCACACTCCTGTGCCCGCCCACTCCCAGGCGGTGCCACAGGTCAGCGGGAGCAGTGACACAGAAAGGCACAGGATGCTCCTTGTGCTGTCACTCCAGCTTTGTCTTTTCCTGGAGAGCAGTGTGCTGAATGGACAGATGATGATCACAGTGGTATGAATGCAATTTTTCTTGTCTCCGGTGTCTCGACTCAATGGGATTTTGCAGACACAGTCATGGCCTCTATTTTTCACAATGACTCAGAAGCATTTTAAATTATTTTCCTCATGAAAGTGAGCCTTTTGTTGGCAGCTGGAAATCTCTGCCACAGACATTTTACATTTTTAGAATCTAACTTCCTGACAGGAAGAGATCTAATATGCCGTGTAATGAAAAGTGCATTCAAGGCCCTTACTAACAGTGCTGTGCAAATATCATCTCAAGCTATGCCCTGAGAAAAACTGCCTGGCTCATTTCTTACCCCCTTCCCCAATTCTCCACTGCCCCAGCACCCCCACTCCCCTGCCCCCTTGCCAGCCTGATGATCTTCAAATCCAGAATGATTTTTGAGTAGATAAAAGGTATCCTCAGATAGTGGCATCTAGTGCATTCAGGTCACCCTCTTAGTTGGAGGAAGATTAGCAGACGTTTACATCCAAATGAGCCATTAGATTATCAACCTACTGGACAGGTCATGAAAGGGAACCCTTCAGATTACTTTCTTTCTTTTAAAAACAGCTATCAAAAAGCAGTTTTCCCTCCAGTCCACCAAAAGTCATGATACACTGAAGTAGCACACCTGAAAATTCAAATCCTCTGCCTTGATACAGGAAGCTCAGCACAGACAATAATATTGAAAGTTTCTATGTGCTGTATTACAAGCCCACTGCTGAAATAAGTGAACCATGTAGGTAGGAGTTTTGTTCAACTTCTGCTGGACACTTTCTAGGCCACAACATGGCCAGTACAGATAAAATCTTAGACAACAGAATCGTTAGTACATTAATATCCTCTGGAAAAATGCCAGTGGTGTCTATTTCCCCATCAATACTCCCTATAGACAGTTGCCTAGAAGGAGATGGCAGAGAGAATGGAAAATTCTAAATGGAAAAACACCCCGATCCGAAATGTTAGTGGATATATTTGGTTGATATAATGACTCCTCAGAACAGAGTCTTTCATTTATTCAGACATCCTCACTCTGCTTCAGCTGTGTCATTAACGATGCTCCTGCCAACCAAACACCTTCTGCTGGACCTTCTGGTGATGGATCCTTGTGATGTTCTGGATTCTGGCTTCCTCTGATGCTAAGGACTTGGAACTACTGGGCATGGAATGCTGGATTCCAAAGGATTCCAACCACAGAGGCATGTCAAATACACACTGACAGTGTTTAGATCCTAAAAATCTGTATTAAAATCAGGGTTGGCTTCAGCCCTGTCTTTAGGGGAGGGAAAGGAAGAGAGACAGGCCATGAATGACTCATGGGGCTACAGCAGACTGTGTTCAGATGGCAAGAACGTGTACTTACCATCTGAACATAGCCTTACTTCTGTCAGCCAGGCTCTGTGTATTGTTGTATTGTGTTGGTACGTTCTGTGTCCCCCTGTTGTTACAATGGTTTTGTCCTGGTTCACTCCACCCTCCTCCCTGAGTGT
>JAYDZK010000113.1:11117379-11128388 GCA_034509185.1 Euphonia xanthogaster
CCGCTGACGGTGTGCTGGACTTCTAGCCGGGCTCCCGGGGGAGACAGGGGTCTCCCCCAGTTTTCCACCAGCCACGCTGCTTCAGTGTATTTGTGCTCTGTCGTTTAATTTGGATAGTTCAAATCATTCCTGACACTAGGAATATTTCTAAATATAATGCCATGGTGCCCTTGGGTTTGACAGCTCTTTTTTGGAGCTGATAGCTTCTGAGAAGTTAAAATGTGTGCAAATTGTAATAGCTACATCCTACACGTGCAGAAGGGAGTTTGTGATTCAATAAGCCATAATGTTCTTGATAAAAACACAGAATCATACATTGAAAATACAGCAAAAAATGAACCCTCAAACAACTTCTCTGTATTAGAAGTTCTGCAAATCAATCTGCTGTGAATGCTTATGTTGCTTTATTCTATTATTCTATAAGGTTATATTAGGCAAATACACCATCTCTAGTTTTCAAATTATACAACTAATTATTATTTATTTCTGTTGGGAATTTTTTTTTGTGCTCTTCAAAAATAACAAATCAGAACTATGGCTATTGCAAAGACGTTGGAGGGGCATATTGGCATTTTTTTTGTCATTGTCTTTATTATTTTTTAAAAGGGTTGAAAATTTATTTCAGAGACCTGACATTACATTTAGTAAAATGTATTATAACTGACTACTACTGGATTGGAAAGTGTAGACGTAAATCACAACCCAGTCTTATCTTTCTAGTAGCTACATCAAATCTGTTAACAATTGAGAAGCCATTAAAATGCTAATGAATGTGAAGGATGATCTATGTTTCACACTCCAACTTCTATTTTTGCAAAGGCGAAACATACATGAAAATCCCAACAGTTCTCTCCTGTTGAAAGAAATATGAAAGACTGTTTGGCTTTTGAAATTATGACATTGCTGTTAGACTTGTCTGTAAGATAAATTGTTACATTACTGCCAGCATGATTACAAAAAGCTTCAGGGCCCAAGTTATACAAGAAAAAGTCTTAACTAATTCCCTTTAATTTGCTTTCAAATACTAAACAACACTAAAGAGCAGTGAATTTGACTGCCCAAGCTGTGTCAAACATTAAAAAGGTGCAAACTTCAGATAGATGCCATTCACTTGACCTTCTGGAAAGCAAATCTCTTCAGAAGGGTCCTAAGGGAAAACGTCTCAAAGGAAGCTCTGTAAAAGTTATTATTTCTGAAAATGTTTTCACATGCAGAAAATCTGGACCAACAGAAACGCTGAAGCTCACATGCCCTTCCTAGATGGTGTCTTTTTAGAGTTAAAAGTGAAAAAGATCCTTCAAAGTTACCTGAATCCTTTTAAAAGAAGTATCAGTGCTTTCCCAATCTTCATGCAGGAATTTTATGTTTTGTGGTTTTTTTTTTGTTGTTGGCCTCTTTTAGTTGTTTGTTTGTTTGTTTTGTTTGTTTCTTTTCTTCACTAGTACACACATGCTAGTAAACTCTGCTCAGGCTTTGGTGAAAGGGCCACATTTTTAGACGTGCTCAGGTGCAACTGTGTGCGTGTATCTGGCACTAAATTTGGGAGCTTGCTGGTCCCTGAGTAGCAGCACATGCATCATACTAATGTAATCCTGCCATCTCCTGTATCCCCTTAATCAGCAAGCAGCTGGGTTTCACTTGCTTCCAGAAATATCACCATCTTCAATACCTCAAACATGGAAAACCCCAGACTTTTATGGAGGTTAAAACGAAGAGGGTGAGGAGAACACGTTACAAGCAGCTCTCTGTGCTGTTCCCTTTATTGTTGCCTAATGTTATCTATTGCAGTGCCATCTTTCTTTTGAAGCATAATTAAAAAAGATAAATAACCATACAGTCTCCAACAAAGATAAATTGATAGCTTGAGCCTTTTCCAGTTGGATTGCCTTTTTCTAACATAAAAGAGTGAAGAAACCTTTGATACTTTCATTCTCATTCTTCATAAGAAAAATATCCTTTTAATGTACTTTGGGGTTCCCTGAAGTAATCCAGTACTTTGCTCTGGGTCACAGCAAAGCAATCTATTGTCCTGCTGCCATTTTTGTCTTTCATTTCCTGGTTTGGACAGTTCCTTTATTCCCTCCTTTTTTGGGCTGCCAGGCTGTTCTGTGTCTTGGGCATCTGCCCTGCTTGCTTCTTTCACTCAGGCGTGCAGTTCCTGTGGAAAACCCTTCCTTGGAAAGCCATTCTTGCACCATCCAAGCCAGATGTGGCTGTTGTGGCTCATGGAGCTCCATGCCATTGCTTCAGACTGCTCTCACCTTCCTTTCTATGTGTCATCTTTACCAGCAAAAAATGATGGCAGACCAATTCTGTTACAAGTTCTGCAAACAACATGAGGCACTCCTCTGCTTTTTCAGTAGCAAAAAGGCTGAGCAAATTTAGTAACATATTATTTATTATGAAGTATTTGTATCATAGAAGTACCGAAACAAATTCAAATCTAGACACTAGAGCTCAAATACAAGGAACAAGAACAAGACTGTCACTTGTTCCACATGGCGTTGACAAGTGAGACAGACGAGTGAGGAGAAATCTGATCAGCAGGAGTCAAAAATACCATTTAATACTAGTCAAGTGCAGATAAAATCTGAAAAATACTTCCACTTTACCCACTGCCTCCTCCACTTTTGTAAACATAGCAGAATTTACAATGCAGCCAGAAACACGACAAGCTTTCAGAAGAGATTTGGCTGAAGGCAGCAGATGATCACGAAGTTCTTACATTGCAAAACATTTTTGTTACTATGCTTTTAGCTCACTCAATATACATGTTCAGAATTATGTCTGGAAGAGACAACCTGGATTAGTGACTTTGTTTTAAGACTAGATAATCTCTTGGTAAATATTTGCACTGTGTGAGTTAGCTTTGCTGGCAAAATTGTCTTGACAGTTTATCAGGCTGAGCACAAAACTGACTTGCTGATTCTTTCGAGATGTCGCTAAAAATGATACAAACTAATGATGCTTGCACTTGCATACGAAGCAAAATTAATTAAAGGGACAACTAGACTGGCAGAATTTTTGTGAACTGCATTAATTTCTAGGTTTGAAACTGCAGACTGAGACTCCGAACTCACATGTGTGAATTTTAAATCATGTGTCAATTCATTGTAAGAATTATACACAGAAATTAGCCTCCATGAACTATGAATGAATGTCTGTGCATCTGAAATGGCATGTATATCCAGACAAGGTGAGAAGTGCAGCAAAATTCAGTTTCACGGAATCATAGAATGGTTTGGGTGGGAAGGGACCTTCAAAGATCATCTAGTCCAACCTCTTGCCATGGGCAGGGACACCTTTCTCTTTATCAGGTTGCTCAAGCTCAATTTATGGTTTTCAAACACAGCGCTTTGGCCCTGCAAAGTTTAGCCCATGAAAAAATCATACTATGAAAAAAAACCCTTACACTGAGAAAATGATGGTGATACCACCAGACACAGAAAAGTAATTTAAAAGATACTAATAGTTAATACTAAGAGATCACAATCTACTGTTTGCCCATGAGATTACTTTGAACAATCACTTCAGCTGCTTTCAGTTCTTAAATAGTTCCTTTCAATCTCTGTATTGTCTCAATTTTTTGCTTCTTCAGGTCCAGATAAATATCTGATATACACAAAGCATAGTGATTTACTGACAGACGGATTTTTTAAAGCCATGATGCCTCCTCTGAGGCTACTCAGACTCTTCAAGTGTTATTGACTCTGCGAGCGTCAAGATCTGTCACATCAGGAGAGATGCTGGGGCTGAGTAATGAAGCTGGATCTACTCCCTGTGTAACAATTAGCACAACTAAGAAAAGACAGGTGATGACAGTGGTAGGCAGCTCCCTTCTGAGGGGCACAGAGGCACTCATCTGCTGCCCCAACAGACTCCCTAGAGAGGTACATTCCTTACCTGGGGTTTGTACCAGGAGTGCCACCCTCAGACTACCAAGCCTCACACCATCCACTGACTGTTATCCACTGCAGGTGTTTTATGTGGGCTGATACAGCCAGCAGCAGTCTGGGGAGTATCAAGAGCCTATGGAGCAGTAGTGAGGGACTCCGGAGCCCAGGTAATTTTTCATGAATCCTCCTAGTCTCAGGAAAAGGGTTTGAAAGGGCCAGTCAAATCTGGTGCCACAGCCAGGGGTTTGGCTCCTGAGACCACGGGACTCGCTTTGAGAAACCTTGTCTAAGCAGTGCTGATGGGAAAAGCATCTCAGGTGGTGGCCATGCCCAGGTGGTGAACAGAGCTTTAAACTAAGGATTCTGGGGAGGGGAACCTCAATCTATCCTGCTCCTTCCAGCTGGATGGCATAGATACCCAGTGCTTGGAGAGGGATCACAGCTCAGCAGGAGAGCACCTGATAGGACCTGGTAAAAAAAAGAGCTGGTAAAATATTTCACATATTAAGTGCTTTTGGGGTTTTGGAATGGGCAGTGGGTTGTAATAGATTAAGTGCCACATAAATACTAGTGGGTAGGCACAGTGAGATACAACTTTTGTTGGCATCTTGTCCCATGCTTTCTCAAGTATTACTCTTAAAGTGGTGGTTTTAACATCTTATAATGCTAATACCAACAGTACCTTCAGACTTAGAAGAAAATATTGATTTCAGCTTTTAAGGCAGTTACTGTTAGCGTTCGGAATTCTTTTCCTTTTCTAGATGAATTAACCCATAGTTTTATCAATTTACCTTACAGACTGGTTACAGCTCTATGTACTCTCTGCAGTGCTTTTCTTTATTTGCAGCTCCATAGCATTTTGGATAGAATTTTGTAGAACTAGGATTTCTTTAAAATAGCAAGTTCCTCCTATCCAAAAGGGAAATGATCTTGTTTGTTGACATAACAGGAGTGAAATTTGTATCAGAAGTATACAAGCTCCTAAACAGAAAACCTTACCCTACTGTTTTATTAGGATGACATAGAAAAGCAGATGTTGAGGAAAAAAAGAGAAAAATCTGTTCCTTGTATTTGGGTTGGCTGACAATGGCAAGATTGACTTGGCTTTCAGGGGCTCTGCCTGCATTTCTCTGCTGAGGTTATCTGAAGGATACCGTGCAATAGTTTCATTTCTCCTCGGTGTGCCAAGGTGAACCACACAAATGCCTCCAATAGCTCTCAGCTATTCTCATGTGAGACAGATTGCTGAGCTTCTGTTTGGCTTTAGAGATGTTCACGTGCCAGTCACTGGGCCACGGGATGACAAATTACCTCTCTGCCAATATGAGAGCTGGGACAGCTCTCTCCACAGCCTCCACCAGATGGGCCTAATTAAACTATTAGCCAATGAGTGAGGTCTGATGGCTCCATTAGGAATCCTCCTGTGCTTAAACAAACAGCTCAAAATAAATAGTTTTCTCAATTACAGTTTTTATCACATCTTTTTCTGGCATGTTCATTAACAGAGTGCCTCCTTTGTCTACTTTTTCCTAATGGGACAGGGCCTTCTTGACACTATGCAAGGGTTTTAAAAGGTTATAATGGCATCAACCAGTTTGTTTTGAGGAGTTAAACCCCTTCCCACACTACTCCCAGAGCATCATTTTACTGAACTTTACAGTGAAGATTTGAAGATTCGTTCTCCCTGAGGATGTGTAGCTTCACCCTGTGGGGTTTGCTGCCCTGATGGGCTGGAGCCTGTCAGTGACTCAGCACCACCCCTGCAGCACCCTACACTGCCTCCAGATCTCCTCAAACAGGGATCTCGCAGCCCATGCTGGCACAGAGAGACAACCTCTTCTTCTCTTTTTTTGTAATTACTTTCTAGAACTTACTTCTACCACCTTGGTAAGTACCCTTCAACTTTATCCTTCCCCCCCCCCCCCCTTTACTTTTTCCTGAAATTACTTTCCTTCCTCTTGACTCACTTGTGACCTGATGTATCTTATCTAGAAATCTTTACTTGAGGTTTTAAACTGCTTCTTCCCCTCTCTTCTTCCATTTCAAAAATTTCCCTGTGAAAGGCCCTGCCTATTCATTTCTTGAATTCTCCTTGATTTTTAGTTTCCCAAGGACACCTTCACAATCCAGAACTTTCTCTCCTTCCTGCCCAATCAGTGTAGGGAAGATGAGCTCTGCAGTGAATGCTAGTCGTGATTAAATACTTTTTTTGACTCATTCTCAGAGGAGAATTGCTGCTTCGGGGGTGGGTGTTGGTACCACAGGAAACAAACTGGATACTTCACCCATTAATAGCACTCCTTGGCAGCAATGTTTGACTGTTTGAAATGAGCAACCAGGATTTTACATCAAACAAGTATCAGACACACTCCTCAATATACCTCATCTCAAGCATCGTATTATTCATGTAACTAATTAGGACTGTTTGAGCTCAAAAAATAGTGAGATGCTAGCAGCACAGCTTCACATATTTAATTATCACTCATTTGGTTAAGACACTGCCTGATTGCTCCAGGAAGAAACCAGTATTTACACTTCTAGGTTTTAAAACATATTGGGTTGTGAACCTAAAACTGTGTCTATTTAGTCACTCAAAGGAAATGAAAAATTCAGTCATTAACTGTGTGAGAAAACAGGATATTTCAGAGGCAGATCCTGTGACAGTCTGTACCAGCCAAGGACCTGTTCTTCAGTGACTTCATGAAAAACTCCTAGGTAGTAAAATTCTTCACCATTTAAATGAAATTATTGCAATACCATGTCACCATCAACTCCTGAGACTTTTATTGAGATCACCCCTTAAACTGGCCATTTTCTTTATATTACTATTGCAATGGAGTGAATTCTGAGTAAATCCCTCACCTCATCCATTCTCTTGCACCTTTTAGGAAAGCAGATGAGTTCAGAAAGTGACTAAAATCAGATATGTGGAAGTAGAGGTAGCACTAGAATGAAAGATTTCACTAACTTTGTGTCTAGATTTTCTTTTGAGCTCCTGGGGGAATTCAGCAGGGTGTGACTATTTTGGAGAGGGCTGCACATTCTGTTTCCTCCTGGTACTTCACCAAGTTAGGGATGTGTCTTGCCTCCATTACAAGTGAGCACCTCAGAGAAGCAAGGCTCACATGGAAAAGGGGTGTGTTTGGATGGCTGCAGAGGATTAAAGAAGGGAGATTTTAAAAAGGTATGCAAGAACTTGCACTTTTTTTCTTTCTTTTTATTGTTATTGTGTTGTAAAGGGCTCCTGGTTCTTCCACCAGATGAGCTATCAGTGGAAAGAATGAGACAATTCAGAAACAGAATACAAAGGAAGCAAGTATCTGATGAAAGTACATGACTTGATGAAAAAAAGACCCCGTGAAATAAAACCAAGAAAATGCCTATGTTAGAGAAAGAAATACTCATGTTCTTTGAGGCAGGGAGCTTTCTCAGTCAAAATCAGGTCCATTTGCATTTAAAAGCTGGCCTTGTTTCCTTTACAAAGTGCATGTGATTAAATATCTTCACAGAAATTACCTAAGAACACATCCTTTAACCCAAATCAACCAGAAACAGGTTTTCTCAGGCTGCCCCACTGATTTATCTTCACCCTGGTTCTGGGAGGCAACTTCTTAGCAGCTGTCTCTTTCCACACCCAAGCCCCTTTTCTCTTGCTGAGCACTCCACCCCATCACTGCCTTGCATCCACCCACCCTTCTCTATGCTGGGAGTGGCAGTGACATTCCGTGGGTATCGTTCACACAGGAAATTCAGTCACTAAGAAGGCCATTTTGTACAACCTCTGAGGAAGGTCTGATTACTGGAAAGAGCCAGGAAACTCCCACCTGCTCCAGCAGGACCTCTGTAATACTTCTATTCACGTGCTACCCCAGTTTGTATGGGATATGCAGAATGCTGCTGGAAAAGCTACACAGATTTCATCAATGACCACACAGACTCTAGAATGATGCATTTTCTTTTTCCTTTGTTCATCTCAAAGACATAAGGTTAAGTTCTGGGCTGAGGCTCTGTTGATTGGAGCTGTACAGTTGTTAGTTTTCTTTTGGTCCTTAAAAAATAAAGCCCTTAAAGCCCAACAATAGCAAAAGAGCCCAGACCACGCATGTGTTTGGCACATCACATTTAATTGCATCTCTGAGCTAACAGGGGCACGTTGTTTAAACTTCAAGTATTGGAATTGTCACATTGTAAAACTTCATTGACGTCCCACTTCTGCGCCTGAAGTGCCATAATGTTACCCAAGTGGGGAAAAGGGTTCTTCTGAGATTGATTTTTCAGACACCGTAGTTCTGTTCAATTGAATTCACTCAAGTAGTGGTTAACATAAACACTGTGGAGAGTATGACATGTCAAATTAGCAGCTTTGCAAATCTCTTGTTAATTGTCAGCCTAATTAAAAAATTGCTAATTATAATGTTTATAACTTCAAATAACTGCTCAGCTATAAAGCATTGGCTGTCAGGTGTAAACAGGGGGACTGAAGGAAAAAAAAATCAATCGACATCTGGTAATTTATCAGAGGCAGTGCACTAAATTGAAAAATGGATTGCCTAATGCACTGTAAATCTGCATTACGATAAAAGACCAATTCATTTCAACACCTGTTTAATAAATGATAATGGCCATCTTTAGTGGCTAGCCCTAGGGTTTCTTCTGCCAATCAGACTTAGAATCCTGCCTTTACTAGCATCAGACAAGAAGTTGATTGAACCACGTTAAGGTGTATATAATATCTCCTCCCTTTATGATGATTAAAATGAATAGTCTTTACAGAAAATTTTTTAAAAAATTTCCTGTATTTTCTTACACCACAGAGAGGCAAATCTTCCTCGTCCTTCTAAGGTTATTTTTGACAGACTTAAGTGCACTGATCAACTAGGAAAAAAAACAAGGACCAAGTCCAATTATTCCCATCTATTGACTTCCTTTAGTAAGAGCTATAGAGATGAAAGTTGGTTAATTTTTTTTCCTCAAATATTTATATTGATCAGACACATGATGAACTTCTGTAGTTTACAGGCAAGTAAATATTACTAACAAACATCAGTGTTTCCAAACTGCTGTCTTCCAGAACACCATTTAGCTCAAAGAACTGCAAAGCTTTAGAGAGTGGCTGCTCAATTCCTCAAAGTCAGATGGCATTAAAGGTTGTGGTTTTACATTTGTATATTTTAAAGGGAACTGCAGACTACTTCTAATGGCTAACAGCAGCTCTTTTTTTCTTTGGGATAAGCAGGGGAATCTAGGTTACTGGTTGTCATTTCCTCTGTGAAAACCTGGATTGCTCTCAACAAAGTTTGGATGAGGATACACATCTCAGGAAAGGACTCGGCCTCTCCAGAGTTTGAGAAATACATCCTCTGAGAATCCTGTTGCTGTCTGCAGGATTCTCTGATACGTAATATAAATTGCTGCCTCTTGGCTAACTGTAATACTCCTTCCTGTTCATCTCCTCCAAGACACACTTCCCAGCTATGTGCCTTTCCTGAACTCAGGAACTCCCTTTAAACATCGTCCTTGGCAGTGTGGCTGCAGTTGCCATCTCTGTCCCCAAACCTGTCGTGATGTTCTGCTAATGGTTTTCATTTCTGGTGACTTTTCCAGCATGCAACGCTGCTTCCCTTTCCTGTTTAAGCACATTTTGAAGGATTGGGCACTTTATGGATTTATGATAAAATTCATCAGTAGGTCTCTTATGTGTTTCTGAGGCTGCAAAGCTCTCATAGCATGTTATCAAGTTGCAGCAAAGTTAATATTAAGACTGTTTTTAACTTGCTGGTTGTGATGAAAGGGTCAGGTATAAATGAAGATGAAATTCTATCTCTCTGATCAGGTTTTGCTTCCTCAAATTCTTATTCCCCTTTCCACTCCAACATTAAAGCATGTTTTCATTTCCCATTAAGTTTTATAAGGCATTTTTTTATCATTTTACAATTATGGCTTCATCTAAAAGCTTCAGACAGAGTTAGGACAAGTACAAAGACAAAAAAAAAAAAAAAAAACTAGTCCTTTACTCATGCAGGTAATGGTAAAATCAAGGAGAGAGGGGCAAAAGGAAAAAAATATTCAAAACCAGTCTACAACCAAACCAGAAATAAGTGTAAATCACAACCTCACTTACATGTCTATACATCAGATTATGTTGCCAATTTCAAAACTCAGCATATTTTCACAAGTATTATGTTATGGCAATGATTCTGGTAGTTGTGCTTTTCCTCAAAAAGAGACTCCTCTTCATAAAATAAAATGCAAAATCAAAGGCTTTACAGTACAGAGGTGGGGAGAGCTGGTACAGGAGAAGCAGGACACCCACAGAAACTGCTGCTTCATAACTCACACACACATTCACACACACATTCAAATCTTGTTGTCATGAATCTCAGGCTGGATAAAAGTGTCCAGGCATTGTTTTAAATGTTCAGTGTGCTCTACTTGTAACCCTGTTGTAAATAGGAAGCAGCAGTGGCCTGCATTCCATATTTTTTGTGGCTAGAGTTCAGCTTAGTTTTTATTTTAGTTTTGTTAAGAAAGTAGTTTGACTTTCATGTCAAAGAGAAGTACAAAATTTGGTTATTTATGGAATCAGCATTAGTAATTGCTAACTGTGTAAACATACATACATAATAACCTTATCCACTCTGGAATAAGCAAAATAATTTCTTACATCATGTCCTAAATTTCCACTTTAAACCATGCACCACATACATGTACTGTCAGAAACTTCCTTCATTGACTTGCAGGGATGCAGCCATTGTCTTAAGTCAGTTATTAACTAAATTAGTGATCAAAATCTTTAAGGAAAGTTGTTTTTGAAGATTCTGTTACTTACAAAAGATGGTCCCCATAATAAAACAGGATTTTTTTACAGCCCCACATGCCTTAAAAAACCCTCTTCTTGTGCCTGGCAGCTTTTCATTACTCTTTCTGCCTTCTCCTCTTACCCTGCCTCCATCCTGCCTTCCCTTTCATTGCGGGGGTTAAGAGGAGAAGTTCTGGCTGGGGTAGAGTATTGGGCTGTGTTTTGGATCTGTGCTGAACATGGGTTGGTAACACAGAGATGTTTTTGTTATTGCTGAGCAGGGCTCACACTGAGCCAAGACCTTTTCTGTTTTC
>JAYDZK010000113.1:11128568-11166488 GCA_034509185.1 Euphonia xanthogaster
CAGTCACTGTTATGTGTGATGGGGCCCTGCTCTCCTGGGAATGGCTGAACACTGCCTGCACATGGGAAGCACAGAATCAATTCCTTGTTTTGCTTTGCTTGTATGTGGCTTTTGCTTTCCCTATTAAACTATCTCAACCCAGGAGTTTTCCAGCCTTTACCCTCCTGATTCTGTCCCTGATCCTAAGGGTGGGGCAGTGAGTGGCTGTGTGGGGCTTGGCTGCTGGCTGGGGTTAAACCACAGCACCCCAGAAGTAAAATATTATTCTTTCCCCACTGCATACAAATGTTAGGTCTTTGGCACACCTAAACACACCTTTTAAGGCAGACCCATTAAAATTAATGTAACAGCATGTACATCCATCTGGTGTACATAAGTCAGCCAGAAGAGAGTCCTTTGATGGATTTAGTCTGCTTTGAACATCTTATGAATTCAAATAGTTAAAAATGTTGCGACCTTCATGTCCAGTATTGTGCATAATTTTCAAGATGATAGAAATGCAAGGTATCTATTTTTCTGAATTTGTATTTGAAGCATAGCCTAGCAAGCAAACATGAAAAGCATTTTTGTAAAACTGTATTTTAATCCATTAAAAAGTGAAGGAGAATTTAATTTGATATCACAGATGACACTGTTATGATCTAAAATTCCACACTAAATAGCCCCCCAAAATTACACTAAAAGCACAAACAACAGAAGACCAAGGTAATATACAATTTATTTCCTGGCTTAAATAAACTGAACTGTGATGCTTGAAATGAAATCACCGAACGTGTTGTGCATCTGCTTCTAAAAAATATATTACAGGGAAATGTGTCTTAAGTTTTACCCAGCATGTCTATATTTTAAGGTATCAGCAACACAGTCATATACTTTCAGAAGCAGATTAATTCAGTTGACGATAACAGTGACAAGAAAAGTAATTTTACATTTGGATAATGAAGACCCAGCAATTGTTTTACCTAACGAGATAAACAGCAAGTTGGTTCCAGAACTAAATTTCAAAGAAAATATCACAAGTATTGTAGGATATCTGACACCTAAAACACCCCTCAGAATAAAAAGAATAATCATTGCAGGCACATTAGACAAATAAGAAATAGGATGCAGGTCCCACTATATGAAAAATGCTATGCTATGTTTTAACCATTTTTGCAGATGGTAATCATGATTTCGGAAACTTTGGCTCATTTAGGAAATAAAATGAATAGTATTTTACCTATAAAGATTCAGAGAGGAAAGTGATTTCATTTTCAGTAGGATGTAAAAGGATAAATCACCATAATATTTTAATTTAATTTCAACTGGGAAGAAAAGAAAGCTTGGAAAAATACCAAATACATTAGACATCATTATTTTACAGTAAAAATTGAAAATGTAGTTTTGTATGAAACAAGGGACAGCACTGATGAAGGCAGACCACTACATAATATGATTGAACATAAATAATGTTATTAAATATTTAAAAAGTGGAAGAAAAAGATCATGTTTAGATTTTTAACTGGTAAGATCAGTGCATCTTTCCTGAATGATCTGTATCTCTGATAAAGTATAATGTCCCTAATAGCTGCATCTCTTTTTTTGGCTTTTTAATTTATTTATCTAAACATTGTCCTCATAAGTCTTAAAGATGTAACATGAGTTTCTCTGTCATTCTGACATATAATCAACTTTTTTCTTAATGTGCTGAGGCCCTCTGGTAGAATCTTTTATTTTTATAAATATATATCATATATCTACTAAAACAGCTTATAGATATTATAAACATGTATTTCTGTACACACATGTATATTGATGTGAGGATATATTCCACATATAAGAATATATGTGTACAAATAAATATATGGTTAATTACATCATGAAAATTTAGTCTGTTATTGATTAAAAAATCAAATATAAAGAGGCATATTTATTCTTATAACTTTTATTTTTGCATCTTAATTTTAAAGGACCATTGAATACATCAGCTAGGGACACTATCCTGTGAGTCACCACATTTAGATCATTCATTTGCAATATCCAATTGTCCACTGTGTTAATGCCACACATCTGTGTGCAAACCCTGCCAATGAGATCCCATTCACATTCAAAAAAGACACTAGAGTTGTACTACTGCAAAATAAATCCCCATCAATCCATCCAGTATTTTCAGTCACTTGGTCTTTATACAGGAAGAGCACAAACATCACAAAGTCAGGCTTATTCACTTGAAGCATAAAATAAAACCCCCTGCAATTATTTTTTTGCCAATTTCCTGAATCCTCTGCACGGAAAGCAGAATTAAACATTTTGCATTCATTCTTTACCTTCCTATTTGATGTTCTGTACAAAACCTGAAGGTTAGAACTTTAAAAGATAAATGTTACTAACCTGTGTACATCATAATTTAGAGGTCAAATAAATTTTCATGAATAAACTAGAAAAAGCAGTAGTGAGGAGAATATGGGGAAAGATAAAATCTTTATGTTGTTAATCTGTTAATGATAAGAAAAAAGAAGTGATTTCTTTGAGAACATTATAAAATAAAAAGAGCAGACTTACAGTAATTCTTACATAACTGAATAGTCATACTGCTAAATTTCCTCTTTTTGCAATCAATTGCTTGCTTAACTTTAAGCAGGTACTTTGCACATCAGTTTCATTGAAATTAAAGTGAAAGCAGCAGTGAATTTAAAGGGACTAGAAATATGCATTAAATCAGGCATTTGTGTTTGATTGTATGCATCCAAGGAGTAAAATACTATCTTGAATTTTGGACTGGGGATAAGATCAAGTAATAGACTGAAATCAAAAAGCTAAGAAAAAGGCTCTCAGTAAAACAATGAGAGTCCATAAACATAAAATACCAAATAAATCAGAAAATATGAATAAAGAACACAGGAGAGCAACAAGCAGAATATAGATGAATGAAGTTCAAAGCCCAGGTGAGGCACTCCTTGCCTTGATAGGCAAAAGGAGAGCAGTCTGTATGTCCTGTTGCAGGTCACACCTCCAGTGTTACACAGCCTGATGAGTCTCCTGCTGTTCTACAACACACCTGACAAGGCTTTCCCAGGGCTTCAGGGTCAGCATCTTAGTATTAGGACAGAAATAAACCTTGCTCTTAGTTGTCCACTTTATTCTGTCAACCTCAAACCACCAAAAGTCACAAGATAGGACAGTGCTGAACCCAATCTCAAGTGACTTCAAGAGCTGCCAAGACCATGAAGGCTGATGTACCTCACCTGATGTTTGCTGGTTGGAGCTCACAGCTTATCTACTGTGAACTAAATGTAGATATTTGAGTACATAACAATTAGAAAGGCTACCTGAGGTCTCCATTCCCTCCTCATGGAGTTTTCTAGTTCAGGCCTTCTCTTCCACACAAATACAAGAGATGACATGCTGGAACCCACAGGATTCTGTGTAGAACTTTGCTCAGCTCCATAATGGGTTTAGTAGATAAGTCAGAAGAAAAAAATATTCAAAATGGGCTTTTCTGTGTGTCCTTTTTACAGAAAAGAACATTACTGTTTTTTTTTTAAAAATTGTTTGCTGAAGAAAGGACACAACCATGAACACAGTAAAATATGTAACCCAGTACAGGAAGAAAAGTTCAGTACAAATATAGGTTCTTCTGAAAAACAAGGAAATGTAGCAAAAACAATATACTGATTTTTTTTTTTTTCAGAGGAGTAATCATTCAAAATAATCCACTAGCTATTTTTAAATTCCTATCTTTCTCCTTCTTTGCTCATCCTTTACCTTTTTTCCCCACCTAACTCAGAATTATCATAGACTGCTAAGTATTTCGGAGAGCTCAACCCACATTTTTGCATAACTTATTATTTAATATCCTTTTGATCAGATCCTTTGCAGATCTCTGATAAGAGAACTTTATCAAAGCAGGATGAAGGACATAGGAAGCCGCTTGCCTGACCTTTTAGAGGAACATTCAGTCTGGTACCACAAAACACTTTCAAGAGACCCAAGGACTTGAACAAAAATAGTCACAAAAATTCATTTTCAGCTCCTGTGGAATGCCTTGTTACTAACTGAAAGTTGATTTTACCAATGTTTACTTTATATCAGAGGAGTCTTGGCTTACGCCTGTTGAGCTTAGGAAAGGTAAAGGATAAAATTATTTGGCAAATCAGCACAGATCCTCTGCCACCATTACTGCCAGTGGAATTAAGGGTTGCTTTCTCCATCACATAAAATATCCACAGACATCAAATCCCCCAAAGCTGTTTCTGTGAAGTTCACATACATTGTTTTCACCTGAGACCAAAACAAACTCTACAGTATGGGAAATGTAGAAGAATAAAAATTAACAATTTGAGAAGTAAGGACAAGCATTGTATTCTTGCAAGTATCAAGTAAAACATGGACATGAGCAAAGTGATGAGGGATAATTCATAGGCACAAGTACATTTCATCTCTCTTTCCAAGTAAAAAGAAATGTTATCTGAGCTCAGTTTGTGCACCCGATGGAAAATGCTGTGAATGGAAACTGTGTACAGCTGATGGGCTTTGATGTGCAGGCAGAACCAGGGAGTTTTGAATACTGCAGCTTTAAGTAACCTACAACCAGGTGTATCAGTGAAACAGGCACTTTTCACACTTAGGTAAAGACATCCTGTTTGTTCTGACTGCCATAAGAAACAACAGCATCTCCATCATATGGCTTGCAACCTGCTTCCTCAAACCCCACGAGGTGAACTGCTGTGGGCTAAGGGGTGAATAATCATGTGGGCCATTGAGTAACAAAGCAAAAAAAAAAAAAGGAATTGCACAATGGAGATTACTGCTTAAACATAATTGCAGAATTATTAAAATTCAAGTTCCAGATGGAAATTGCCGTAACCGTTATTTTAGTGATGCTTTCAGAGTACACTCAGAGGAATCAGAGCATTGACACGACAGGCTGGAAGGCTTCTTATTATGCAAAAGGTCAAAGTTTCCCTTAGATTATGTCTACTCTGTGAGTCATTGACTTTTATAGACTGAGGTGTTTAGAAAAAAGTCTCATGAAATTTATGGCAGCATAATGTTCTGGTTATAGTCTGTAACCTTATTTTAAAAGAAAATATAGCTCATTAAGTATAATATTCAGGCTATATCATGTATTATTGTTTTTCATTTAAATGGTACCATAAATGTGCACTGGGCTTTAGAGCCTGGTTTGAAAAATTGCCATGAAAAATTTATACCTTAAGGACTTGCTTCTTGAAATACCTACTCAAGTGACTAACAAAACTGGAAGTCTGACAGATATCCAAGGACTTCTCATACAAGGAAGGGCTTTAAGGCAAACATCCTACATCTTCAAGAGTTGCTGAGGGACAGCATGGAGTGGAAAAGGTTTTTTATTTTGGCTGTGTTTTTCCTTGTTGCTGCCTTTGGATCTGCAGATTACATGATCCTGCCTTCCCATAGCTTTCCCAGATTTCTGCTCTTAAACCCTTCTTGTCCAGCTCATTCATTTCTTGTCCAAGGATCATATGCTGAGGATCTTATCTCCAATTTCTTCATATCATTTTCTGGATATTCTAAGATTTATTCTGTTTCTTTGTATTTCCTATATCATTATTTCTGAGCTCATTCCATCTATACAACTCAGCTTCTCATTTTATCTCTCTGAAATCTCCACCTGAAGGTCTCACTGCTTAAATTTGGCATGCTTAGCCTGGAAATCTTCTAAAATATTCTGAATACAAAGAAAATTTCATAAAAAATAACCATTAACCATGTAGTGAATATTTTTGCCACATAGCACAGAAAAAAATTGTTTGGTTTTATGACAAAAGCTGAATAGCATAAATCAAAAAATAAAATAATGAAATAAAAGTTCTTTATCTGGCACTTAGCACATCAGTTTTCAAAAAGAAAAAAAAAAAAGTTTTTCACATGTCTGAGGCTGAGACTGTGCACTTCAGGGCAGATTTAAGGGATTCTAAGTGTGCATCAGACTCAGCCACTATAGTGCAAATTATTTGGCTGGATTTTCACAACTGATTTTTCTAGTATTAAGGTGCTAAAGCAGTTTAAGTACATTTGTGCAAATGAGCCTTGGCAGTTATTCTGGGTAACTTAATGTACTGAAAATTAAATTATTTGCAATCATATGTGGTTGCAGTTAGGACAGATTTTCCCTTCTCCTCTCTGCCCCTCACCTGCCTCCCCCAGCCCCCTTCTTTTAATAAGCAAATAATATAATGCTTTGGTACTGGAAGAAGGAAGGGAGAGCTCAAACTAAATGATACTTTTTAGGAGAGTGAACACAGCCTGTGTCTTATTGGTCTCTACTCCAAGAATAACTTTTCCTTCTTATTTAATGTGCTACTGACAGCAAAGAGCTAAGGATGTAATTTTACACATTTTTTTCTTTATTCTTGTTTTCAAAGCTTAACAAACAATTATATGTTTGCATAATTCCATTACAGTAAAAAAAAAAATAAAAATCTGCTCAGCAAGACACCTACCTGCCCCTTAAAACTAAAAAATTCTGTGCCAAGCAACTCCAATCCCCACTGATTGACAATAGCATATTCCAAATTTATAGGGTCTACTACAAGCCATCTGAAGAGCAGCCACTGTGCCAAATCTCCCTCACTCCCTCTCCAGGGAATCCTTTCTCTGATGCTCTTTTCACATCAAGTAAACAACACTTTATGTCTTTGGCACGGATAGCAGATAATTACCATATGGTTAGAAACATGCTTGCTTCATTCACTTTCCCACTGTAAACTTCCTTCATTATGACAGCTAAGGAGCATCTAGGGAGGTAAACTCTATAATTTAGCCTTCTATAGGCTTAGTGGTTTAAAAGGTCAGTGTTCATTACAATAAAGTTAGCAGCAAATGTAAGCGACTTTGCAGGAAATAATTTTTTATTCCAGCAGGACCAAAGGGAGTAACTGGTGCAGGAATGAGAGTCAGTAAATTTTCTTATTGCAGCCAGTACAATTACAAATACATGCTCAGGAACAGTGTAGAAGAACTAGGAAAGATTTGGGAAGGTAAGAAGCTACAAGTGGACTCTCTGTTGGTTCCCTCGGTGGTTTCTTGCCTCGCTTGTCACTGCATAGTCTGGGGCTATTCCTGGGAAAAGGAAACTGGATCGAGCCTTTGTGTGGTAACTACACAAAAATGTACCCTTCAAACCCGGCCTGACAGTACCCCGGACTCACAGATCTCATGCTGATAATGCAGCAGACAAGAGCTGAATCTCAAAAGGAATAAGTAAACCAGATTCCAGGAGATCTGTTGGGGTCTCAGGGAGGCTCAGAAGCTGCATTCCTGTGGAGCTGCTTTGCAGGAAAGCTAATTATGATTCCTCCCAAGGTGAATGATCAATTTCACCAGGCTCCCTCTATTGTGGTTGCTTAATCTGTGCTCCACACTGAAAGGCTGACTGGCAAATGCTGGGAACGTGTGCCCTCTCCAAGATTAATTCTTTGTGGCCTGGCTATTTACTTAAGAGTGCAGGCAACAGACAAACCCAAAGAGAGAAGGAGCTTCAAGCATGTTGCATCCTTTTGGTACAACTTTTATTGCTTCTATTCCACGGTTCCTGGAATACAAAAGCCTGCAGGATGAGGGGAGGATCCTGATTCCTGTTGAATTTTATGCCCTGAGCTTTCTAAGAACCAATTTTTTGCCATCATCACCAACATTTCTTTGAAATGCAATTTCATTTTACCTTTAAATTTTGTATGCTTATTATATCTTCATTATTGGTTGAGGTGGGAAAAAGGTTTTCATGGACACTTGAAGTTCTAAGTACTAAACTTTAAGGAACCTGACATTAATAAATACCTGATCCCAGTCATTCCCACTTTATGAGAGTCTAGAGTATTATATATTGTATGCCTTTTATATAAGCCTAGTGAAACCAGTGAAGACAGACAATGATTTTGAATGCTTTCACTTCAGATATTTGGATGATCACTTTTTTACCACATCTTTTTAGCTCCTTTTCTTTTCCTTCCTTATTGATTACCATTTCATACTGTAAAGAAGCAAAGAGCCCTCTGGGAAGAAAACTCTAGGAAGAAACAGACAACCACACAAAGGGTGATGAAGGGATACTCAGCATCTAACATGAAGAGCCAGAAGATGCAGAATTTGGGTTTCAGCTCCCTCACAGTCTGGATGCACTCAATATATAGAGTGGATAGATGTTTAAAGTGCCTGGATAAATTGAAATATATTAAATTAAACAAGAACAAAAGTGGTAGAAGTGAGAAAAGAAGCCAGAGGATTAGAATAGCATAATTTATACCTATAAGAGGGAGGCCAAGGCAGGTCAATGTCCATGAAGTCAAATGTTGGGCAAGCAAAAGGGCAAAGACAGTGACAAAGTGGAGCAGTCAGAGCAGTGCAGCTGCTGCAAAGGCAAGTCCAGTGATAACACTGACTAATAGTTACTAATGTGTTTCAAAGACAGAAGTGAGAATGATGATCTGCCTGTTATAGACATATCATCCATCAGTGGAAACTGCCCTCTGCAATGGACATTCTGTCAGCCTTTCATCTGCTCCTATTGCTTAGCATGGGGAGGGGACAAGAAAGAGCAAGAAAGGGGCAAGAAAGAGAAAGATTCAGTAGTCTAGAAAGGAAAAGGAACAGTTTTTTGGTTGAGAAAAACTAAAATTTGGTATCTGTCTGTACAGCCCATAGGCTAAAGTAGCACAATACATAACTGAGAGTAAACTTCCCAAGATATCCCTGTAAGTCTTCAAAGTCCCAACATTTAAAAAGTCCTATTGCAAAACTTCTCCTTTTGCACTTGCTTGGGCCACCGTGCTCTCCACAAAGCTAGAAGGGCTTTCCAGAACTCTTACACGGGTCACAGGACAAGAACAGAGGACATTAGGGGCTCATGCCTCACACAAAATGTGAGTAATGCTCAGATACATTCCTGGGCCCTTTAGAGTCTCCTTTATCTACACCTTGATCATTTGAAACCCCAAATGAGCACTTTCCTAATAGCAGGACCCATGTCAGTGGGTTGGATGAAAAATACTCTGTTTATCCCATTCAGTAATTTAAACAACTTTTTTTCCTAAGCAGAACATTTATTGTGCACCTAAATGAACTTATGCTGCCATTTATAGACTTAAAAAGGAAGGATTTTCTCCTGGAAACACAAAGCTCACTATTTGAACAGAATTAGAGAGCAATCTGGGCAGCTGGTGCCCATCATATTTGTTTTATAGATAAGTCACCTTTCATATGAAAAAAAGAGCACCTGTGGTTTTATCTACACAGAACAAGTTAAACAAATAGCAGTGTATAGTATTAGAACTGACTGCTCACTGATTTACTTAGGAAATAATCTTCATACTTTAATATTATCATTTATATTGTATTATAATGCAAGAAATCGGTCATAATAGGTATTAAATAACAAAACCCAGAAAAGCAAGGCCTGTGTTCGAGGTCTTGTGCAGTCAGACCATGGCTGTCATGCTCATGGACTTGTTAGAGAAGTAGGAAAAACACCTGGAAAACTTATTACCCAGAGAAGGTAAGAATGGTGTAAGAACAAGATTAATTTCTAAATGCAGGACAATTTTGCTGCATATCCCATCAGAAAACTAGAGTGGAAAAATCTCTCCCTTTCAAACTTATCTGTCCATTAATTATGTTCAATAGGACAGATTCAATATAAAAACATCCTTCATATTATTTAATAAAAGACCTCTGGATGAGATAAAATCAGAGGGACTGTTGTAATTAAGTACAGGTCTGCTACAGTAACAGAAAAAGCAGAAGTGAAACAGACACATTTACTCTGATGCAGAAGAAACTGAACATTAAGCTGTAAGTTCTTTTCTTTAGCCTTTTACTGCATGCCTAATAGAAATGGAGATGTCAAAAGGGTGTGGGCACAATCACTTGACATGTTAGGTTGGCACTGTTGGGTTAACAGCTGAACTCAGTGATGTTTAAGAGTGTTTTCCAAGCAGATTCCATGATTCCATGACATGGGCTGTTACACCATCGTTGGCCTGTGCTGACTTCCAGAAGAGTCTCAGCATTTCCCTTAGGCAGACAAAGCTCTGGTGAACTATTCAAGTAGCACAATGCCATATTTATTTTGGCAATAAATCAGTTTCTGACTGCCCAGCTCCCCCAGTGGAAGGACTGAGCTGCCCCCCATCACAGGCAACTCAATCCTTCCATTCCATGCAGAGGGCTCTGCCTCTTGGCAGTGACTCTTTCTCAGCATCTCGGATGAGGATCTTAATGCTACCCCACAGATGCTGGAGATCAAGTTGCTCTGAGACTCAGATTTGTTGGTAGGATAAAATAAATAGATAGAAAAAACACTCTGCTCTTTAGGGAACAGCCAGGCACTAACAGGTTTGATGGATGATGGAGGTGGAACACGCAACCTGGTGAATCTGGAGAAGAATCATTCCAGAAGGTGTGGTCTTATGTAAAACTGTTTGTGTGGCTGATGGGCAATAGGAAAAGAAAAACGGAAGTAGGAAAGGAGAAAGAGTTCTCTCAGCCATATACTAGTTAGTGATGACCATTATGACAGGTTTTGTAAGACTGAATTAATTTGAATTAAGTGTGCAGAGAACTGACTCACATTTCATTCCCAAATGAAAAAGACAAGTTTTTTCATCTGCTGAGTGCATGCATCCAGAATGCATCAGACCTAAGAGAAAAACTTCACAATAACTGACAAATGTTGTAGTCACAAGTGCCAGCTCTAAGTTCTTCAAGCCTTAATTTTTATTTATTTATTTATTTATTTATTTACTGCTCTCTGAGCTTTTCACAAGCTAGCTTAAATTTTTATTGAATACAGCAAGAAGAGGTAGAAAATAAAATTCTGAATCAGTGAAAAAACAATGGCATGTTGTCATGCCATTAAACTTTGAAGATTTTATACCTATCAAAATATTTTTACTGGATACTTGCTGCCTGTGAGCACATTATAAATTATTGAGGCTTAACAGAGCTCTTTTAAATAATTGATTTAAGCGTGTATTAGACACAGCCAGGACCAAAAGATTCAAACATGTGAGAAAATACATGAGGACTTTGACAACAGTGAAATTAAATTAATAGCAAAATTGGAGTTAATCAATTGAGCAAAATGATAGGAAGGTTGCATAAGAGAGTTGAATTGAAGCACTTTCTCAGCAATCTGTTTCTGCAGTGCAGCTGCTGCATGTTTGTGTAATAACAGAGCTGATGAGCAGCTCATTTGTATGAAACTGAAAGCAAGTTAATGTTGTTTGGGTTATGACGGGAGTCTGCAGCTAATGCACAAAGTGCCTCCATTGCCTCACTGCAACACTAGAACTTCTCACTGTTCTACACTTGTTCACTCAAGCTGTTAATGATGGTTTTGGTAAGGCTACATTTCCTTTCTCCAGCGTTGTGCTTTTCCTACAGCTTCTCTGGGAAGAGCAGGATAAGGTGGGGATACAACATTGTGTAAAATGTCTCTCACTTTCCTCCATCACCTGGAGCAGCCACACTGCCTCTGGCAGTGCAGGAATTGCTGAGTAAACTCAGCAATTGAGAGGTGCCATCACTTGTTTTAGTTTAGTTTGATGTTGCTTTTCCAGGGCTTCATGCAGCACTACCCGCAGCACAAAGGCCAGCTAGGTGCTCAGGAAACAATCAGTGTTTTTATTGCCTGTGGCCATTAGGAGTGTTTGCATTCACCTCAGTCCAACACAGCTTGTTAGAAATGTACATATTTTAGATTCACAGTGTACCATTTATTTTAACAGGTCTGTGAATGTAGTCAGGTAAGAATAAAGCACATTATGGCACCTATGGATGCATGTATGCAGCTGGTTATAGTCAACTCTCTGCATCCAATCTAAGACTTTTGGCAATAACAAAACATTTATTCCAGTCCAACGGATTTTTAAAAATAGTTTCAAGGTAAGGAGAACTTGTAATCAGCAATGGAAAAGCTAAGCAGCCAGGTTACAAGAATAATTGGATATAGGGTCATGTACAGGAGACTAGGTCCCCTGACACTGAGCTACAGACTGAGCTGCTTGTGCTCTATGGGAAAATGACTTCTTTGGGCCTTGCCAGCTGGATGGATTGTAAAACTCTGGAGCTGATATAAAAAAGAGAAATAGATGTATTATTTTTCTTCACTCACTATGTTGTGGTATTAAATAACAGGAATCATGAGAGCAGTAACTTCCAGAGTAAATAGGATTGTGCCTATGAATATATGCAAACCCACTACACAGTAGCATAATAGTAAATAATAGCAAAATGTGGTAAAATAGTAAAGGAAAAAAAATCTCTTAATGGTAAAACTAGAGAGTTAGAGCTTCTTTTTAAAAATTAAGGAATTTTGGGCAAGCACAGCACTGACATAAATCAATGCAATCCACTGACCCCACTAGGGTTACTCTTCCTCTGTGATCCCATTGATTCCTCACCTAAATCCTCGTGGCCCCAAAAACAATGGAAGAGAAGCAGGTGTCTTCCCTGCCCATGAAACCCATCCAAGACTGGGGCTGTCACTGTGGCAGGCTGCTCCAGCATGGGTGCAGTTCCCAATATTGGTGCCCCTCGCCCTCCACCTGGGTCTCTGTGCTGGTATCTGGGCCCCACATGGGGGAACAGGGATTCCCCCCATCAGGGCCCCGATGGAAGGTCAAGGAGAGTGAATATCCCAGACCAAACCTGAACAGCCCCCACGTGCTGGCTTCAGCTTGCAGGTGCAAGGAGAGGGGCTCAGAATGGCATCTCTATTACATTGTGCCACACATGCAGACTTTGGGATGTGCTTTGCTGCAAAATAAAGAACTGAACAGTTAATTGTAGATGCTAATCATCATTATACGTTTATCAAAGGTACCTTATAGGAAAATTATACTTGCAAGTACTCAATGTGTTTCAGTGAACACATTGGCTGAAGGAAGACAGTGTACATACATATTAAATATATACATATTAAATTATACATGTTCCAAAGGATTGAAATGATTCGTGCCCACCAGTGGTCACTGAACACGGCTGTTCAATGTAACTTCTGGTTCTGGCATTCCCATAACCTTCTTCCTTTAAACATGCAGGAAGGGAAGATTTCCTGCCTACCCCGTCCACTGTTTAAGCTCTGGCTCCCAGATCTGAGCTAACACAGCAAGTATTACTCTGGACTGAAGAATCTAAATCCTAGTCCAAAGACCAATGGGCAAGGAATGAGCAAAAAAAAAATTAATTGAGATTTCACAGGGAAAAGTGTTGATGATCCTGAAATTCCTAACTTCCACTAATTTGAACAACACAGACCCACAGTGACATTTGCGTAAGAAACTTCTCATATTGAAAGCTCAGAATTTTTTGAGGCCAAATTAAATTAGTTTTATTTGTTTCTTGCATCATCTCTAGCCAATTATGAACATTTCTTGCAAGGTGCCAGGCAGTAATGATCACTGGGTAATACAGAAACTATAGACAGGTAGGCATGTAGTCTCAATAATCCAAGATCTGTATCCACATAAAAATGTCCTTGCTCGAATTCAGCCTCAAGGCTTATACATTCCCTTGAACTAAAATATCTACTCTGTTATTTACTGCATTACTTAAATAAACTGCTTCCCTATATTTAGAGAGCCTCATAAATGGCATACTTTGTTGTGCAATGTATGAGCTTGTGTGCTGGATCATACATCACTACGCTTTACTAGATGTCAGAATTTAAAGCAGATCACAGCTCTTTCCTCTCTGGGAGACAGAAGGAAAACTGGCAGCTCATGCCACAGCAAGCTGAACTGCTATTTGTTCTGATTCATTTCACTGTGACTGCATCAACCTGTTGGTTATAAAACCTCAATATAATTATCTAGGCTGACATCTTTTGGGTTTTGATCCTGCCTCCCAAGCTTTTTATAAAATTATTATTTCCAAAACTGAGGCTTTATTGTCCCCTGTTCTTTAAAGAGAATACAACAAATCTAGAAGTTCAAAACATATAAAGTGTCACACAAAACCATCTGGGGTCAGTGGGAGTTAAAGAGAAATGCTATGTTTAAAAGTTAAGTATGCAAGGACAATTCATCTCTGTGATGCCACCAAATCCTTCGCATGACCACAGATGTCTGGGGGAAAGGCAGGGGCAAGCAACGGACAGACTGCTGAAGAAATAGATTTTATTATCAAAATTTTTAAAGGAATCAGGACAAATACACTTTTAAAATACTGCTGATGAACCTTAGGTATGTGCAATTTGTGAGTTATGCTGTGCAGGCACGGATGGTTTGGGCTGGAACGGACATGAATGATCATCTCATTCCAATCCTCCTGCCATGGGTAGGGACACCTTCCACTATCCCAGGTTGCCCAAAGACCCATCCAACCTGGCCTTGGACACTGCAGGGATGGGGCAACCACAGCTTCTCTGGGCAACCTGTTCCACTGCCTCACCACTCTCACAGCGAAGAATTTCTCCCTAATATCTAAAATGAATCTACTCAGTTTAAAATTGTTATCCCTCATCCTGTCACTATGCTCCCTGATAAAGAATCCCTACCTGTCTCTTCTGTAGGCTCCCTCTAAGGACTGGAAGGTGCTAGAAGGTCTCTTTGGAGCCTTCTCTTCTCCAGGCTGAAAAACCCCAACTCTCTCAGCCTGTCCTTACACAGGAGGCGCTCCAGCTCCCTGATCATGTTCATAACCTTCTTCTGGATTTGCTTGAGCATACCCACATCTTACTTTTTGCTGGGTTTCTAGAGCTGAACACAGCACTACTGGTGGGATCTCATGAAAGCAAAGTTGAAAGGCAGAATCACCTTCCCTGACCTGCTTGCCATGCTTCTTTTGATGCAGACCCAGCTGTGGTTGGACACCTCCTTGAAATCATCCATAAATAGTGTTATTTCAGGAATGGCTCACTTACTAAACTGAGGGACTGCAGTAAAAGAACTCTACTTAATTCTCTGTTTCTTTTGACAAACAAAACCCCCAAATTGAAAATATACTCTATGTGAGTGTAAAATACAACAATTCCTCCAGAAGTGAGGGCAAAAGCTTGGGATTTCTCATCAAAACTGAATTCAAAGAATTTTTAGAACAGAATGTCCTACTGAGGGGTAAAACTAAAAGCATTGATTTCACTGCTTGTCAAATAAATTAAAATGCCTTCTACAGTACCACTAATAGGGTCTAAAACCACTTGTACTCTTACAGAGACTGCCTTTTCCCATCTTATAAAACATTCTAGTCATCTTCTTGTTAATCCAAAATTTTGCCATCTCCAAACAAGTAAAACATCATTTCTGCTTTCCATGGTACCTCACATAAAGAACATGTGCGACCTTGAACCCTGTCTTAGGTCAGCCACTGATGACTTCTACCTAGGGACTGGTCTTATTCTACAACAAAGCTGCTCTGAAGGAAATTATGCCTCTTGTTCTTTTTGACATCTGCCTGTGGCTTTGTGTGTTTCAAAGCAAATGACAGACTTAGAGAAGTGTTTTCATTGGTCTCCTGACCATTTACAGCCTAGAGAACCTGAACAGAATTTAACACTGTGTGAGATGCACAGAGGCCTTGTCAGTTTCCACTTACTAGAGTATGACCTCCTGAAATAACTCATTTCTCCCACTTTCTGTTAATTATAAGGCTTCCAGTTGCTACTGCAGTATTTTGCTTGGGGACAGAGAAGACATATCCTTAGCTCAGCATGCAATGGGGAATTTGACTTTGTTACATGTAAAAAAGAATGGGAATTCTTTCCTCTTAGTTTAGTAAAAAATAGTAAAGCCTAAGGTATGTCATGTCTGTGTGGATCCAAACTGAATCTAAGGCATGTCTTAAAACAGTGTTTAGAGGTCAAGTATTTAAAATACCTTAAATCTTCTTATGCTAACCTGTTGTTCATTGATTTTGTTATTGCTGATGTGCTTTTTAAATTTTTTTTATTTTGAAGCCTAGGGTGGTTTATGAAAGGAGGGCATTGAAGGGACAAGGAAGACACCAAAAGGCTTCCCACATCCTGCAGCAATTCCAACGATAACCCAAACAGAACTTGTGATCTGAGACTGGGACCGTTCACAAGACCCTGGAAAGAATCTAAAACAAATGCACTAAAAAATAATGGTTCCTCAAATGCTGTAATGATAGATGCAGAATTTTAACGTAAACTAGTTTTAGATGCACATAAAAATGGTCTCTTTCAAGTATTATTAGCAAATGGCTTTGAAAAAAGGAGTGACTTAAGGTGCAAGATATGAAGGAAATCTGTGTGCTTTTTTGTGTGAAGCTGAACAACTTTTTCACCCTTTCTGAAGGGTTTTGAAAGCTTTTTACTCTTTCAGGAAAGATATGAAAGCATAGACTATGCCTTAAATAAAAGCTGAAAAGCAAATAAAAAGAATCCTGATTCCTTCTCTTCTCATCCACCACTTTCCAAAGCCCTTATGAGAAATACTAAAATGATTGTTTCTTAACTACATGAAAAATTGAAATATTATTAAAAAACTGTAAAAGGCAAATTAAAGAAATGCAATGGGATTTATGTGTGTGCACATGTGTATGCATGTTTACATACTTCTTTGATCTGCTTCAATAAACAGCCCTATGCTGGTAGCAGCAGATAAAATAACATTCTCCCTGTCTTTATCTTATGATCACCATCCAGCCTTCCTCATGCCACTAATAAGCCCCTCAGGCAGGCACCTGGCTATGGAAATTAATAGGAACCAAACCAGCAAGTCACAGCTCAAGTATAACTGCAGAGGCCAGAGCAAATCCTGGCATACTCAACTACCTGATAAACACTTCAAGAGTTAAATGGGAATCATGACAGGACTGCATGAAGCCCACTGTCAGCATCTCCTGACTGTTTAATAGTTGATCTGAAGCTAAACAAGTACACAAGATATATTTTTTCTCATGTTCCAGTTCATTTGAACTTTAATCATTTAGAAATGGGAGTCTCACAACCAGGGTGTGAGTTATTTAACATATTTTATAGGAACATTCCCCATGACGTAGGGCTTTACTTTCTGTAATGTTCCTTTACCCACTTTCCTTTTTCAAATTTCTCTTCTGACATCTTCTTCCAGTAATGCTCGACCAGCCATTCACTTTTATTAGTAAAGCTAAAATGAATGACACTAATGTGAACAGCATAAAACCTACATTGACCTACTTTTATTAAATGAAGGCGAATAGGCCTGATAGATTGTCCATTTTACTCTTCCATTGAAAATTATTGGTATTTCTTGCCTTGATCTATATATACAGGTTATGCTTAACTCTGTTTGAAAGCAACACAAATATAATACACCATATGTTCTTATTCATTCCCTGTTCTGAATTACCAGCAATTCAAGAAATAGCCAAAATGGGTGGTTCCAAAATTTGGAAAGGGAAAGAAAAAAATGGAACAAGGCAGCAGGTCACCATCTTGACACAATTAAATGCCACCTATGAAATCAGTGTAAGCCAAAGGCATTTTTTAAGAGAATGAAATACCCTCAGGCATTTTTCTGCTCAGGTAGTTTTTGCTTGTTTCTCTTCTTCATGCATCCAATTTTAAAGGTCCAATCCTGACTGAACTGCTGAGCATTCCTCTCTAGCATTGGTGAAATGCCCTTTAGCCACCTCCTAAGGTTTGCCAAGAATCACAGAGTTAGACCCAATAGTTAATTGCTGTCTGACAAGACCTAATGTCACTGAAGTAGCCTTTGGATGTTCACCTGCAGGCTGCAGCTCACCTTCTGCAATGCCTGACAGTAACACTTAATGCCATAGAATACTATTTCTTTCACAACAGCAACCAGGAGATCCCAACTCAGATCACATCATCCCAGGCATAATTTAATGGTCCCTAAAGGGCTCAGAGCACTAAGAGTTTAGAAATAACAGTGATGACAGTTACTCTGTCTGTCCTGGCAGACCCAGTGCAGAGGGGAGGTGAGCAGATTGCCACAGTCACACAAACAACAGCAGCAGAGCCAGAAATCAAGCTTGGGGTTCCTAAATTTAACAAAGTCATCTTTATAATGAGCTTTGCAAGCAAACAAGACACATGTGCAACTACCCAACTGGTTCTACTGCAGTTCGTAAGATGAAATTTAAAAGCAAAATACAAAAGATCTGTTCTGAAAAATCTGCCCTAAAAAATCCAGTCTGAGGTACCAAGAAAAACCAACACTCACTACCTACAGCTACATGTTTTGGGGAGAAAAAAGGTCAAGCTAGTATTCACAGATTATTATTTTTTAATAGTTCTGGCCTCAAAGCAGTAGCTCACATTCCCAATGTTATAGGGAAGGAGGAAAGCAGAAACATATCAATCACCCCACAAAGAGGCTTGTCAGGGAATGGGTATTTTTCTTTTGTAGCATTTTCTTCTCAGCAGCTGCCCACGTACAGTCTATCAGGAGATATCTCCGGTGTCCATCAGAATATTCTTCTGCATTCTCTCCACTGCTGGTGCTTGAGCTTAATTTATTTGTCAAGTGCTCCTTGGGGAGTAGGACTGGTTGGGGGAAACAGGGAGGAATGTGTTCGTTTCATCATGATACTGGCCCATCTCCTTGCTTTCTGTCAGCCTGCAAATATTTACATCAGACCTGCTGGATTCCTGCATCTTTTAGGATTTTTTTTTTTGCAATTAATTCAGTCTCAGTATTTTCCTCATTTCCATACTTTTCAAATGTCATTTCATCTCTTTTGATCTGCTTCCATTTCTTTTCTCCCTTCTCCCTCTTTGCTTTCATGCTCTTTCTGAATTTTGAAATGGATTTTGTTGGTTGATAGAGGCATTTGAATTGCTTTCAGACACTAGGCCTTGGAAACATAGTATAGCAGCTTGCTTAATCACATTTCTCACCTAGAGCCTGTATAAGAAGGGTGATACATAGGGTGTGAGGTCGCAAAGCTACTAGTGAAGATGAGCTAATAGACCCTGGCCAGCCTTAATTAGAGTTTCTAAGCCAAACCCTTTCCTCCTCCGACCATGAGTGTGTCAGCCTATCAGTTTTATAACAGCTGTCAACCTCCTCTGACTAGTTTGTCTTCATCTTTCCTATTTTATGTGTTGACACAGTACCAAAAGAGTAATTTCCTGGCAGCCAAGGGGTCCTTCACTCTGCAGACAGAACAAAAAGTGCCTCTTCTAGAGGGCCCCTGACTCTAGCCCACGAGGGGCCATGTGTGGCATGAACCACTGCAAGCCTTGACACCCTGCACCTTTGGGATATGGCAATCTGGCACTTCAAAATATACATGCTTTTATATGTCCATACACATATATATGCACACACACACATATACACACACATATATATATATATAGTTATATACACCCACCCCACTCCCTAAAATGTAAAGCAACATTAAAAAAACCCAAAAATCCCCGAAAAGACCCCAACCCCCCCTGAAAAAAACAGACCAAAACCATGAACCTACACTAAACACAAAGCTCCCCAAACCATCACCACAATAAATCTACTGCTGAAGTGTTGGCACCCAACATGAATTGCCAAAGAGGGCACAGTTAAACACTTCTTTTTTTATTTCAAACTAGTTGAGGAAGGCTTATCAATTGTGTATGTGTTTCCTAGTGGAAAGCTTCCAACCAGCTGTGCAACATGTAAATCAAAATGTGCCTACTTAATAACAAAGGCTTGTTTCCATCGGGATGGACGGATAAATTGCTTTCTGCCAGAGGATAAAGAGGACTGGGCTTTAGGTGTGTAAAAAATGGTAAATACTTCTCTTCTGCTTTTGTTCTTTCCCAGCCAAAAGCATCTTAAGAGAGCCATCTGTTTCATTGCCACAGAAAGAAAAAAATTAGGGTTACCAGGCTGCCTCTGCTTATTCATCCAATTTTACCTTGAGTTAAATGTTGGAAAACTGTCCCCATTTGAAAGGTTTTAGTTCTGCCACTGGCTACGATAAAGGCTGCTTTTCTATCCACTGCTTGGCTTGTCTGTCTCTGGGTTTTTTATTTCAGCTAGAATTGCAAAAGAAATTACACTATTCTAGTGTAAAATGAATGGGGTTTGCTCATTTTAGTTTATTATCTTCATCTGTTTCTCTCCACTAAAGGAGAGAGAAAAGTCCCACTCATGCTCCTGCCCTCCCCTCACCCCCCAGAGAAAGTGGCAATTGTACCATTAAGCCTGGAGTGCTTTACATATGCAAACACAAACACAGCGCTTACAGCAAAGATCTTTCCTATCCATATGTTCATCTCCTTTCCTTTACCTAAACCAGACGATTACCTCAGCAACTCAGCTGTGTTATTGAGACATTTCAGCGTGAAATTTGTTTTTCCTCACTGAACTTTAAGCGGAATTTCAAGTGCCAAGTCTCCAAAGCCAAGTGGGGCTATTAAGAGATAATTACTAATTATGCTAATTTGAGAAGTTGTGCTATTTCTTTCCCTGGTCATTTTATCTGCAGCTCTCCTGAGAGAACAGTCCCCATTCAATGTTAATAACCTTTCCAGGCTAAGCATTCAATGGAGGACAGTGTGTCCTAAACCCAGGAATATTTTACAGTTAATCTAGATATGTGCCTGTAAATTAGAAAGAGAAGCAAGTTGCACTAATGCTAATGACTTACGTTATTAATTTTTTACAGGAGCAGAAATATCTGATTCCTCTCCATTCATATATTGATATAGCTGATGGTTTTATTTTAAACTGAGTCCTCAGTGATTTGAAATATTCAGTACCCCAACAATGTTTCTCAATGATCATTTTCTAATCCTACCTATTGCAAGCTCCCATAATAATAGATAAAAACAAAGATGAGATTTGATTTGCATTTTCTAAATGTCTCATTTTTTTTGCCTTATTTATAAAATAGTATGAAACAGATCTTTTCCAAACTCTCTATACTTTTTCTTTTCTTTTTCAAGACAGACTTGATTATATCAGTCTGCAGAGTATGCTGACAGAGCAAGAGACTTTATTATTTCTTTAAAGAAAATAATGACTTTAGGTTTTATGTGATGTACAATTCCATCCCTGTTTGGTGGTAATACAAATACAAATATTTGGTGGCAATAGAAATATTTTACACTTTTTATAATTTGTGGAGTGACAGTAATCAAGAGTTTTTGGACTTGGTTGCCTTCCCCGTGCAGAGCTGCTGGGACAGCCCTCGGGAGGGGTTATTAAAATCCTGTTTCTCTGCTCCTTGGAATGGATCTCCCTGGTAAGAACACATGGTGAGACATGTCCAAGAACAGAGCACTGTCCATCAAGAGCTGTGGCTGCTCTGACATGGCCTTGAGGGCCCATCCCTGCAATACCTGGGCTCAGACACCCCTTTGGATGGGAGGCATGTACACCTAAGGGCAGCTCCTGGTTCAGGCTGCAAGGCCACCCTCTGTCTGCCAGCACAGCATGAACCCCAGAAACACTCAGGACAGGTCACCAACACCTGGAAGCAGACACAAAACACACCACACTGGAGAGGGCAGAGCAGGGCACCAGCAGGCAGGCGAAGACTGTCCCCTCCCCTTGAACCAGCCCTAATGGGAACAGGGGCCGTGTTTCCACTGTAAATAAACTCCATTCCTCACTGGAGTTCATCATCCTGCTGGACAGTTTTCTAAGTGGCATTGGCAGGGTTTTCAGTGAGCAAGGTTCCTCTGAACTCCTTGTCCACAGCCACTGGTGCTGACCCAGCTGTCCTTGCCTGCGTCCCCAGGGATGCTGGCAGGGAGTCACACAGCAGGACAGAAGCTTTGGCCTTGCAGGGCAGGGGGACATCGCAGGGCAGGGGCTCCAGCATCACAGGCAGCTGCAGCTCCTTCCCATGGCTTGCCAGCTTGCTCAGCCACCTCTGCCACCCTGGCTGTGGCCAGGTCAAATTTCTCCAAAATCCCTTCACTGCCGCCTGATGGCACCAGCTGGAACCTCCTCTGAAGGCCAGGCCCTGCCCTTGCTGCACATCAGAGCTCCCATTTTCAGCAGAGATGACCTCTGTGAACACCAGCTGCAGATGCTCTGACAGGAAGGCAATGCTGATGTGCTGCTGGACCAGGGCTCACACCAGCAGCTGGGCTTAGAGGCTCCAGAGCTCCAAAGGAGAGGGCAGAAAACAGGAGACCTCCAAAATATCTTCGTAGGAATTGAGTTATATTCTGTGGGGGTTTTTTTGCATTTTGCAGCATCTAGATGCAAACTAAGGTAAGTTCTCCTTCATGCAACCAAAATAAAAATAGGACAGAGTGACAAAAAACCCCAAAGGTTAGCAGCTTCTACTTCAGTTTTTCACTATTTTAAACTCATATATGCACCTAAAATCAATAAGTGCATTTTTTTAAAAGGCAGAGAATATAAATATTCAAAAATCTTGGGTTGCACCTATTTCTGGAAAATATAATGCACAGCCTGCAGACTCCAGTTCAGTACTCCCAACGTGGGAGTGGGAGGACTGCGTTCACATGAGACATGAATTAGGGCCTAAAAATATGTCCTAGTAATAAAGGAGAAGCTAATTTTAACTTTCAGCATTGCCACTTTCAGAACAGAGCTTCATTTAGAGGAAATCCAGTTTGCAAGTGTGGGAACCTGCCCCCAAAGCTCAGCATATCATCAGGTAGGACACAGGTCTTCCCTGCTGATAGGGCTGGGGGGACCAACAGCCCACTACACTCCTACCATTCCACCAGGAGACGTAGAAGAACCATGGCTGTAACTGCATCCTCTACCATTCCTGCAATTGCAGCTCACAGGTCTGTGTGAGCACATCCAGCAGAACTGGAGCTGCTCGGACCATCCTGATCCCAGCCCTTTAACAGCTCTCTAGCACACACCAGACTGAAGGCCCTGACTTGCACCTGGACAGACACACAAACATTTCCTAGACCTCTTCATAAAACAGAGTTTTCTGGCCGTGGAAAGCACGTGCAGAAGGTGACACAGGCATGGGTCTCAGGTGCAAGTATCACATCAGCTCTCCTGCTGGAGCACAGGTTGTTGTTGGTGAGGTCTTGCATCTCCTCTAAGTGTTATCAACTCTTGAGCCATCTTCTGAAGAAACACTTGACCCAAAATTCAGCCTCACCTGCTCCTTGCTGATACACTACTGTTCAAAGACACCAGCTGAGGGCAACAGCCAGATTGCACCTGTATGAGAAGAGAGCAATGCATCTGAACAATGCAAAGTTGTAAGTGAAAAAAACACCTGCAAAAGAGATCTCTAAAAACAGAGAAAGGCCTCCTGAAATATTTAAAAGTAGTTCTTCATGGGAAAATAAATGAGTCCTAGAGACTATTTCAAAATGCAACAGGGCTCTGTGGTATCAGCCACACTTGCTCTGTGCTCCATGGGAAACTGGCAGACTGGAGCCACAGCCCCAGAAAGGTGCTTCACATTGCTACTTCTAGCTGAAATGCAGCTTTCTGCACATGTTATTTCTTATTAATGTTTGAAATTACTTTTTAATCAAATACCTACAAAGACCACAGAGAATTCTGAAAGAAAAAATCAGTTCAAAAAGTAACGGACATGAGCTGTTTTCTTTGCTTCTATAATTCCAGAATGAAAATATTTTAAACTCTATTCTATTACTGCATCATTCCCAAACCTGCACTAATGCTATTGCAAAGTCTTTGGAGCTGCTGCAGATTTTGGAAGGCTTAGATAGCAGGAATAACAGAAAAGTGTATTTGCAAGAGACATCAGCAGCTGGGTGGCACCATCTAATTAATATAAGAAATGATGCATGGGAGACCCCAAATACACCCCATAGCCCAGCTCGGTCCAAAGACAACAGGGTCCTTTGGGTGGACATGACACAGGGGTACCAGCTGCAGCAGAAAGGAGAAGCAAACTCAATTCCGCATAAATTATGTGACACTTGGAGACAGATAGTTCCTTTTGGAGAAAAAAACCCCTCTGTGTGATGCCACCTGATGTTTGAGATTGTGACTAGGACAGTACAAGGGATGAGCAAAGAAATTATTTTATTCACCGCTCTTCTACCTGTGCTGACAAATGTACAGTGTGTTGCGAAAATTTCCACTATCTCTTCATGCTGTGAGTCAGTGAGGGGGAAGAGAAAGCTTGCCATCCCAAGATTTCCAGCTGGAAATAGTTAATGACAAACAGGTACTTGATCCCTCAAAATCTTATCCCCAACTATATAAAAATAACCATGGAAGCAAGTGTAGCAGGGAAAATTATTTCCTGCGGAATCTATGAATAAACAGGCTTCACATGGAAGTCTTGACAAGGAGCTGAGGGAAGCTCAGACCTGAGTTTCTGAAGGAGGATGGTCCTTTCACTGTCACCAGCAGCTGGTACAGCTGCAGGTCCCTTAATGGGATTTTCTGAAAAGCACAGATCTTGGCATCTGAGAACTGAATGAAAATGTTGGATTTGTTTACTTACTGCAAGTATACAAATATGTGTATATTTCTATCCCACATCTTTGCAAAGAAAATTGTGAAAATATAAACTGACGGAAGCTCTGCAAAAGAAACAATTCATCACTGCCTTTTTCCACCCAAAGTTTCTTTAAGCTGATTCTTAAAAAAAAAATAAATAGACATCTGAGGTCTAAAATTCTACAAAAAACCACAAGTTGTAGACTCCTTGATTTCTGTACTTCCCCATGGTCCATCTGCATGGATTTTTTTTCAGGCTACGAGCCCAGATAATGCAAAATGTAACATTCACCCTTAAACCCCCCAGTTATAATAAAGAATAAACAATAATCATGATGAGTACAAGATGCAAAGAGATTAAATACAAGGCAGATGTTCAATCTTGTCTTTTCAGCTGAGATTATAAATGGTCTGAGCCTAAGAGAAAAATTCAGAGCCTGAAAGTGAAGGTTTGCTAATTAATCAGTTATAATGGTATAGGGGATTAGAGAACACAATTAAAACACACTGAAAACAACAATGACAAAGGAGGATGGAGAAGGGGATATGGAAGCAGCTCTGTCAACAGAGAAACATCTCTACACAAGCAGCTGAAAATGATGCAGCTCATAAAAAAGTTGTGTTTAAGAATTAAAATCCAACTAAAACAACAAAAAGACAATGCTATAAACTAAATGAATTCCTGGAATTTGTTTCAATCTTTATTAAAAAAAAAATACAGGGTTGGATCCAAGCTCCTTATGAAGCCATGGACAAAACTTCCACTGAGTCCAGCCTTTTACAGAAATATGAATGTACATTAATACAGGCCTTGCTGGAGCACATATTGGCATATAAATATGCATAGTACAAGAGAGTCTGTGCTTAAGTACATAAACAGAAATTGAATAGAAACATATGCATTCATAGCTTTGAAGTTCCATTCGTAACAAAACAGCATAGAGAAATTATTAGCATTTTACAAGATGATTTCTGCCTAAGTCAGATACTGAAGTGATACTGATACTTACAAGGCATTCAACAGACGGGGGGGGGTCTAGACTGATAACTTCTGTGTTAGGCAAGTATATTTTTAAACCTCCTTTAACCATTAAATTCTGATGCTGTCCTGTAGGGATGAACTAAGGTCCTTTCCTGAGAGTGCAGTTCTAACTTCCTTGTTTACTTTATGAAACTAATTTGGCAGTGATCCACTCCTGATAGTGCCAGTTAGCACGACCCCAATCCCTATAAAAATTATCACCAAGACCAATATGTGCTGAAGACAGTGTCACCTCCCATATGAGAATGTCCTATGAGATGCAGGTCCCATAAGCAGTAGGGCCTGGTGCTCCTCAAAAGCACAGATTCCCATGTAATAGGGTAGGATTAGGCTCCTATATTCTTCCTCTTGATTCTGCTCTCAATCTTTCTCTTTTTTCTAGTGGAAACAGAAAAGGAAATTGTGCTTTAGTTTGCGACTTCTCAAAAACATTGATGAATGCATATTTGCTGTAATATTATCTACTCCACTGAAATTAATAGATAACTTTAATGGATGAAAGTGGATATGATACAAGTGAGTATGGAAAAAGAATAATTTCTAGCTCTTTCCTAGTTTTGGAAAATGAATTCAACAAAGTGATACCCTGTTAGAAACACCTTTGCTTACCATTTATGCAATTTTAAGCTGTATTACGAAGGTACCATTTATTTGTGTGGTTCATTGCTTGCCCTGAGAGACCTGCATTTTTTCAAAGTATGAACTTATTCTAGATTTAAAATTTTAAGAGCAAACTAATGTAAAAAACATAATGAAATCACCTTCAAATCTGCTTACGTTCTCACTTCCCATACAAAATTATTTTCATCACAAAAATAATCCCCCAAATTTGTCTGAGATTATTCCAGCAAATCCCATGCCAAACAAATCCTAAAACATGCTCCACCTGTTAGTGAAACTATCATAGTAATTGTCTGGGCTTTTATCTAATGAATATGCATTACAGCAGTCAAAACAAATTCTATCTTAATCTATATTACTGGGAAAAGTTTCTGAAACAAGCTGTTACAGAGAAATTTATATAATATGTTGTCAACATTCAGCAAAGACAAGCTGTCTGCCAGAAAGGGCTGATGGAAACAGTTTCCCACATTTGGTCAGGGAGATGCCTTTGTGCTACCCTTAAGCCATGCTTTTGTCCCAATGTGTGCTGAGAGCATCCCATGCCCTGGCGCCTTTAGCATGCCTGCCCACCTGTACTGCACCCTCCCTGCAAAGCCTGAGCTGATCATGAACAAAAAGGCTCTTTTTGCCATGTGGGTTTCTGTGAGTCATCATCTCTTCTACAACGTGCAAACCCACTGACACCTGTTGGGGAAAGGACTGATGGAAATTCAGCTGTCTGCCTGCACAAGGGCTGTGCGTGACTGCACCTGCACGCAGGTGTGTGCCTGACACCAGCAGTGCAACAGGAGGTATGGGGCAAACCAGCAACAGGAAAGGTACTGGAAACCAACACTAACAAGGTTTGTAAAATTAACCAAGATTAACATGATTTCTAAAATTAACCAAGATTAACAAGCCACTCTTCCCAATCAACTGCCCACCTATGATGCACACATTGATTTTGCTATAATGGCCATTAAGAATAGTCTCAGCCCCTTATCTTGACTTTTTTGCTGTCTCCCTTTTCTGCCTAAAGAGCACAGGAGGCAACTTTACATGCCAGCATCAGAGAAACATCTACTCAGTCCAGGAACTGGTAGCAAGATCAGTTCAGATATGCTAAAATAGAACAAGCCCTAAGAAATATATGCTGTAAGAAAGTGCATTATTATTTTTGTATATAGAAAAGCTTTAGCAAAATAATAGTTACTCCTTATCCAGTTTCTGATCCCACAAAAAAAAAAACTAAGCACCAGCACATTTGTATGCAGATCTTGTTACTTATTATTTACTGCTTTTCTGAGCAGCAATGGAATGACTGAAGGAGTGATTTTGCTGAACCAAGGCCATATGTTACCCCAAAGACCTTTGATGATATATTGGTCCTCTCCAGGCACCAATCTCATATATACTTTCCTTTTTATAATTTGTGTGAACAGCAGCTGCTTCAGTAGGTGAGGATACAAACAAGGGAAGTAAGCTAGTAAAAAGAAGGGGAGGAAAGAGATGGGTGTTTTGGTAAATAAGAAACAAATTGAAGAAGTGCAAATATGTGGATTTTCAAGGTTACATACACTTTTATTTTAGGAGTGATTTTTTGAAACATTTGTGATTATCTTTATTGAGATAGCTTCTGTAGTGCTTAATTCATTCTCCTGTTAAAACAGCACTCTGCAAGACCCAAACCAGTGTAATTTACTGCTGCTTGGTTTCAGTTAATTTCAGAGACAATTGTTTTGAGGCAAAATTAACATAATTATGCATGAGGAATAGATTTTTAAATTATTTTTTAACTTTAAAAATTACTTTCCTGGACTCAGAAATGAGTCTTAGCTCTTTTTTCATCTTAAAATGTATCTGCCACACTTTAGTCAAAAAATTATTGTTAAAGTCTAGAATGAATTTAGAGTGATTTTAGCTAAAGTGGAATAGTCTTTTGGTCTTCTGAAGAGCTTGTGCATAAATGAAATTGATGAACTACAGTCAAGGTACAAATGTAGGGACTGTTACTATGATTTTAAATGGAAATGAAAGTGATGAAATTTAGAAATTAGTATTTAATCCTTGTGAAATTAAGTGATTCATCTAAAAGGGTAAATCTCATTAAAAAAAAAAAAAAGTAATCTGTAACAGTTTCAATGAATTCCATAAGCAAATTTCAGCATCTGGAGGAAGTAACATATATTACAATATTGGAGTTATTGTGGTTATTCTGCAGACTTGTCCACAATGTGCTGCATAATACTGAAAAAAGAGTTGCCTTTTAAATTTAAACTTTGCTAGCTAGAAACCTTACCCTCAGCACCTATAACAAACCATTCTGAGAGAAAGAGAAGCTGAAGAGCAAATGTGATTTAACACCACAGAAGAACCAGATCCCATGCCTCTGTCAAATACAAAACAGAAAAGTAAACATGAAGCCCTCTTCTTTCCACCAGCAGCAGGCAGAACTGCTTTGCCATGCCCAGGGATCGCCCTCTCCTGCCTGGCAGCCCCGGTGCCCTGCCGGCCTGCAGCCTGGCACACGGCTCACCTTGGCACCAGCAGCTCCAGGGACCGCTGTGGCACACGGGCAGGGACAGAGCCCGGCAGTGGCATCCAGCTCCAGCTGTGACACAGCCACGGCAAGGACTCCTACAAGCCAGCTTCCTTGGACACTTGAAAGTGGAGCCACAGACTCCTGCATTCCTAGCTCTTGCTAATTGATTCTGCAAGAGATTAACTGCTCTGACTCAGTTTCCCTCCTGTAGACTGGGTGAATTTGGCCTGTCTGCCTGTGAGAGTTAATAACTCTCCATAAGCAGTTTGAGAGTGTACCTAGCATGATTACACTGATGCATTTTTATTAACTCTGGGCAATAAGAATCCTTGCTGTCTGGGATGAGTTGGAACTAGCTGAAGAGAAGGATGATCATACCATTGTCAGGGAAAAATAGTCCAATGTGCCTTACATCATAAAAGCACAAATTTAATAAGGAATTCAGCGTTACCCTTCAGGAAAATCTGAAAAAGATCTTTGTCTACAGCTTCTTACCACATTTAAGCAGAATGTATCACTTGCTTAAAAATGTGCCAGGGGGTTAACCAATCTATAAAGCGCTGTTCTGTTAAACTACTTCTGTTACAAAACAGACTTCTAACTGCAAAAGACTATTTCATTTCTGACTACTCAGAAATTGTATATTTTTTTTAATTCCCAGGTTTTTTTTGACACCTAATAACCATCTCCCGATAACTGGTCTTGTTAGTAACTTATTGCCCGTTTTTACCCTGCAGTTTACACTTTGTGTAACATGAAAAGATTTCAAAGGTCTCTCTCTTTTTTTTTTTTTAACAAAATTAATGCATAGATAAAGTCTTCTTTTAAAAGAATATAAGAGGGTACAAGTTAACCTAGAAAGATAGCTTTTGACTTGTTCTGGCACAACTGAAATGATTCACATTTATCCTTGAACACTCTTGTATATTCCCTCTTCTTGTATAGAAAATTTAAAGAATTTGCACAGTCAAACAGTTTTATTAAAAAAAAAACAAAACCAAAACCCCACCAAAAAACCACAGCAACAAATGTCTTGTGCTTATGGTTTCCAGTTAAAGGCACAAAAAGTCCTCTTTGTGGGCATAGCACCAATTAAAGCAATTCTCTGTTACACAACTGTAAAAACTGATCATTATAAACATGAATTGCAAACAAGTCAAGTATCTTGATTTTAGAAACAACAGATTTTACAACAGACACGCATCAGATGCTTTAGCATAAATAAATGATAAACACAGGTCAATCAATAATCTTTGAAGCAGTTGCAAGTGGAAGAAACCTGCTGTCAGTAGTATTAAAGAACATTCCCTTTTTGTATTGTTTCTTTTAAACTCCTAAACCCACAAGCAGCAAGAGCTAAGCTCCACTTTAATTACTGTGCTGCTCAACAATGAGGCACTGCCGACCACTGCAGCCTGCTTCCCAAAATCCCCATTTATATGGACATATAAATAGCAATTCATGATTGACAAGAAAAAAGGAAATTACAACCTGGAAATCAGCTAATGAAAGTTAATTTTGGGTAAGTTTTGTTCAGGAAGCCCTGGGCATTTTGTCTGGTGGTTTGCGGCAGGGCTGCTGGCATGGATGCAATGTAGAGCACGAGCTCAAAGTTGGCTTCTGCTCTGTTAGTCCTTCTGTAGGATTCAGCTGGAGAAAGATCAGCAGACAAAGAAACATAACAACAAATCCACCCTTTTGGTAAAGGTTTGGGGTTTCCTGACATGAGTATTATGGATTCCTGCATACACACCTGACTTCACCATGCTGAATTACTTAGCTACTCAAAAAACATACCTACACAAATGAAACATAGGAATATTCTAAAAAGACTAGCTTATAAGAGGTGTCTTTCATTTTATTTCTCACTCTAAAAACAACAACAACAAAAAAATAATAATCCTTCTGCAGTTGTGCTTTTCTGATTTGTCTATAAGACGACTGTTACAGCATAGAGAAATATCACACACAAATACTATGAGAATTTTCATACATACATTTTTAAAATTACAAACGCATACAGTCTGGATGGACGAATGTGAATAAACACAAATTATGTAAGAGTATTTTATTTTTACATCACTAAACAAAATACTTGAATGGAATATAAAAATTCTTCATATAATTTGAACTCTACAGGCTTTAAGACCCTTTGTCTCATATAACCTGGAGTTTATGACAGTCATTCACTTCATACAGCTAGACAACTATATTTCACACAAAAATATATATTTGTACCTATATATTAAGGCACAGACACATATGCACATAGAAACACAGTTCTGCAACCCTGACTGATACTAAGAAGTTTCAATTTCAATTTTACTCTGAGTAGGAGCAGCAGAATTAGGCCTTATACAAAGGTAACACATTATTACAGTTGGCTTGAAAGCCATCATTTCACATTTGTTAAATCCCACTATTTAAGGAATAAATAGCCATTTCACAGTCTCTGAGAAGTGGCAAGAAGCAAGCAACTGCATAAAATCAGTTGTGTGTAAATCCCTAAGAAGATGGAGATAAAATATCTGTCAAATTCTACTTATTTCTTCCCACACTTCCCAGCAGCTTTGACTCTTCACGCTGATGTTTCATTAGCATTTGGAGAAAGGTGATTTTATTAATAATTCTGAGCACCATTTCTCTTGCAAGGAACAAAAAATAGGAAAAAAAAAGTCACACTTTAGCACAAAGTATTTTGCTGAGATCTACTTATTGTTCATTCCTCATTCCCGTCTCGCACAAAAAATGCCACCAGCACACAGTGCAGGTTTCAGAAACAGCACTCACAAGTGGCACAGCTCCAAAATCAGACTCAGTAGTTGGTTTAGCCCTGAGACCAAATCCGAACCCAGCACAAAAACACTTTCAAAAGCACAGATTAGCTTGCAGGGGTAATCCCCTATGACACAATATTCATCTGATGACGATGCACTGGCAGTCATGCCAGTACCTGTGGGGTTTTTCTGCTTAACAAATCATCTTGTGTTTGTAAAATTTGTTTTCACCCCCTTTTATTTCAACCTTTTGTTTCTTTTTTTCAAGAGAAGAAGAAATGGGTGGGGTGAATTAATTTTATTGTAATCATCCTAACCTCAGGACAGAATCAAAGTAAGAAACTAGGCATCAGTCTCAATTTCGGTCTAATTTTACATATACCACAAAGGGCGTTGAGTGTGAACAGAGAGGAAGGTGACTTAAAAAGCTGTCAGGAAAATTCCAGGGAAATGTGCCTGCCTCCCTCCCAGCTGTGCTGCTGGTTTTGGGAGCGCAGGGCAGAGGGATGTGCATCGCCACCGCCGCGAAGCCGAGCAGAAAGGCGCCTCCTGAACCGCTGCCACGGCCTCCGCTGGGGAAACGCCAGAGAGCAAAAAGCCTCACAGTGAGCAGGAGCGATTAAACTGCCTACAAATCACCTTTCCACCTAATCCAAGCAAGTCAGGAGTCAGATAATTTCCTGGAAAAGAGGATTCATATCTCATATTAAAAAAATGAAATCCTTCTTAATGTATCCTACCCAAAGCCAAAGCCTACAGTCACTGAATTGAGCATCAAACTTAGTAGCATGAGTCTCAGCTGAGCTAATCAAATACCTCAAACTCCCTACAAATAAGTTTTGTTTTTCCATACCTTGAATGAACAAAATTCCCAGGCCAGCCATGTACAGTCTCAACAGAAAAAGTCCTTCCACTCCTATTAAAAATGCTGAACTTTTCCTTCCTTAAAGGCCTCTGTCTCAGTAAATAAAAAAATCAGGAATAAATTGGAGTAGCCTGTTTACCTTCTTATAATCTTTCTTCTTTAATATGATTTTACTGTATCTTTTCTTATGTTTGTCTCCAAAGTAAACAATATAAATCTTATCAATTTTCTTCTACCAAAATTTTACACATCTCTAATCCCTTTTGCCATATGTCTCTGAAACCTCACTATTTCTAGTACACATTTGGGAGCTAGAACAGCCAGAACGAAATAGAATATACCTAGCGAAAATATACACCTTTCATTCATTAATGTCACGGTAATATCTTCAATATTAGCTGTCCTGCTCTTTACGCAGCGTGCCCTGCTCCGTGCTTCCCTTGTTATCACGCTTTGCTTAGCAGATATTTTCATTAAACCAGCCATGGCAATGTCCAGTCCTTAGTCTGGAGTGCGTATTGTTAATTCAGGGTCCAAAACTACATCCTCATATTTCAGATCTGCTGTAAGAAGCAAGAAATTTGAGACTGATTGAATGACAATGACTCCATCCATTTAATGCTTTCTGTTAAGGCATTAAATTTGGCTATTTTATGACTCGGGGAGGGTTGCCTACTAGTATGGGTTGACAAGCTGCTTCCGCCAGTTAACAAAGCAGTCTTTTTAATATGTTATATATCACAATATGCTGTTAAAACTCCTCTGGGTTGGCTGCTTCGTTTCAAATTCATACAGCGGGGAACAAAGGTCAGCCACAGCAGAAAGGTAAGCACTTCGTTTTACTGTTGAAACTTGCATAATTTGCAGGCAAAACAAGCTGAATTACACAGCAGACGTCAAGTTCATCACAGATGCCTTGAGAATGATCTATCTGCTGATGCATATCAGCCTTTTTTGTCTGGATAACTAATCACTTACACGGAAAAAACGGCAAACTGCCTGAAAGGTTGTAGAGATAGTTAGCTGTAAACACAGGGATCAATTCACATTCATTACTACTTGCAAAACCTACACAATATTGGCCAGCAGTAATTCAAAAGTAGTACAATTAACAGAGATCAGACAGATATCCTCATGTTCGCTTTTTTGAGACCACTAACCTACAAGGCATTAAAGGAGCCTAAGAAAACAGTTTGCACAGACCTTTAGTGACTTGGTACTTCACAAGGCAATTTCATCTAACCTTTAATTTTTAGTGCAGCATTTTCCATTTTAGGTTATCACTTCAGAAAGGGCTGCTTTTAAGTATTTTTCAAAGGGTAACTTGTAAGCAAAGCTCTCACCTTACAGGAGAATTTTCCTACATAAGTCACCAAGGAAAACCTACAAAATTTTAAGCAATATGAAGTGATTTCCAGCAGTAGGATTCCTTGCCACTAGCTTTATATGCCTGTGTATTGCCACTGAGGGAAGCAAAACCTCTGACACATCTGTGGTCAGAAAGGTAAAAATTACAATATACATTATTGCTCATGTAAGAGGTGGTCAATAGTCATACCAGTGCTTTTTCTACTTACATAATTAATACTTCAAGATAAAGTTGAAGTATTTTGTTCTCTTTGAAAGTAAAATACACCATTCTATTGTCCTCACAATTACATGCTGCTCTCTTTGAAAGTAAAATACACCATTCTATTGTCCTCACAATTACATGCTGTTGCTAGGAAGTTACAACTCTGCTATAACCTAATCGTCTGCTATTTAGATATGGACTCATGAATCCCATATTTTTATTCTAAATTTAAGTTCAGTCATCGTAGCTAATGTCCTTGATGCTATCTCAAATTGCTGTCATTACACGGATCACTAGAAATTGGAGGTAATAGTAAAAAAGAAAAGAAAAAAGAAAGCTACCAAATTAGATGATGGATAAAGGTTTAATCAATTTAATTTTATCACCAAATCCATTCCCTTCCTCTTGAGCTGTCAGGGCACGAGATAAGCAGAACACGTCGTGAAGCACAACACAATCCTTTTGTGGGGAAGGAGTTGTGTCCCTGAACCTCGCCAAGATGAAACACGCTCATTTATTACTTTGGCATTGCAGGATGATGAAGAACCAAGCTGGTTTCCTCCCTTCATCTTTCAGCACAATCTTTCTATTTCATTAATTTTTCATGGAATTTCATTTCACAATCATCTTGCCTCTCTCACCCACTTGCTGCCCTTATTTAGTTTATTCTGTCAACTTTTATTTCATGCCCCATTGTATCAGCAGCGACTCTGGCCATGGCTTTCTACCACATCAGGGATACCTGACGCCCTCCTGCTCCCAGTAATTAACTTCACTCAGTAGCCCTATAAACGGCATTGCAAATAAGGGGTCGTAATTGTTGTCTTAGACTGGAAAATAACTCAGAAGGGTTATCTATCCAATCCCCTATTTCATACTTACTTTCTGTGTGTTGATTGCTAGGAAGTTGCTGGAGGCTGCTGAAGTGTGGCCTTTTTAGTATTATCAGTAAATGGCAACTCTGCTTTTGTTTGGTCTACTTGTAATGACTTATCTGGGAAAACAAGCCTTCTTTTCAAAATCTATACCACAGGCTATGAAATGGGCACAAGCTGTGCTGAGTTCTGCCAGTACTCTGCCATATTCCAGAGGCCTGAGAAAACACAAGAACCCGCAAACACTGTAGCCGCCTATAAACCCCTAAAAATTTTAAACGGGTTTCTCTAAATTGATAGGCATAATTTTCTCTCCTCTGGTCATTTTATACACACCAATTTAAAAAAAAAACTCCAACAACTCAAAACCAAGCAAATAGAGAGAAATATAAAATATCTACTACTGCTGCCACATGAAATTAGTATGCAGATAAACTGTCAAGCATCCATATTTATTTTTAATTAGATCTTTGAAAAATTAAGATATTTACTTCCCACTGAGAGTTATCATAGTGTTTTAAATCACAATGAAAATATTTCTACCTACATTAATTTAACAAATAGGTCTAAGTATCCACATTTTAACTTTTTAACACACATTCTGCACAGAGTGTAAAACTGAATAAAACCACTCTAAGTCTAGGTTTGCAATATGATATTCACTGCATAGACATTTATTGTTAAGGCAGTTAAGGCAGGATCTTCTTACTGAAAGGGTTGCTGAATTTCATAAGCACAAAAATAAGATGCATGCAAATTAATTACTGGACAATAATATTGTACACGGGAGTAATTTTCAGTGTCCTACACTCTTCAGTGCTTGATTTGCATATATGGATATTTGCTCTCTGACTCTTACTGCATGTGTTTTGTTTTTGGTTTTTTTTAGGCCAAACGCACAAGGAAATTCAGATATTCAGGGAATGCTGTTTGCTTTCCTTGCTTGAACTTGCTTTCTGCCCCCAGGAAACTCCTAAAACAGAGCATCAGGTATGAAGTGAAATGCAATACCCACACACACAAATTTATAATTCACACTAACCAGAGCAAAAAGATGACTGAAAACATGGAAAATAAAACAGAAGAGATAAGCAACACTGCTAAATAGAGAATAGTAACTGTTTCTGCTGCTTTACATTCCTAGATATTCTATTAGGCAATGTCTCAACTCGTTTTAAGCACAGTTCTATGTAACATGTGTAATAAAATATACTAAGTTGTATAAATAATTTGTTGAGATCATTTCCTAAAAGCCTGGGGATGTGGCAAATAAATTAATTTCCTTACTTTGTCCAATACTCAATTTAAATTTAAGACTGTAGTGATTTTTTTTGCCTCCTTGTGTTCATAGGTATCCCTGTGTATGGATGTGTAAACATATGTGTGTAGTTACACACTTTAAAGTGGCTACTAAAAGCATTCCTGCTATAAACAACAAGATATGTGCTGGAGAATAGTTCAAAGCAAGTGTCTTTGGTCTAACTCTCTGCAAAGACTTTCTCACAATCTATTAAACAGATCAAACCTGCAAAACAGTGGAGCCGACAATAATTCTCATTAAATAAATAGTAATTTAATAACCTAATGAACATTTTCTTGACTCGTTTCCTGAATAGTCTGTTTGTTAAACAACACCTCCTCATGAGAAACCATTAAAAAAAAAGAAAAAAAGATGGTCACTAAATAAAAATATCATAATAGTAAAATCCAAACAGGATTTTATACAGGGCATGCTTTAAGTTACAAGATTTTTTTGGCCAGGATGACTTTATAGCAATGTGTATACTGTGATTACAAAGGAAGGAAAACCAAAATACAAATCTGTAATTAGTATACTAACCAACTACATTATTTGAAAAGTGGTTACAAATAGCACATTTGGAAGCATAAAAATTAACACTTCAAGTGCACATCCTATTGATGTTGGCCAGTTAAGCACTTTCTAGAATGCGATCCACCTCCAGCTGTGCATTCTGCAAATAGCTGTCAGCTCCCAAGCTATTGTTGAACAAGTTTTCATTTTTGTTTATTTTAACACATTCTACTTCCACCTTGTTTTGGCAAAACAAAGCAAAAAAGGATGCATCAGAAAAGTCTTATTGAAAGACCTTAACTTTCGTCTGCACTTAAAAACAAAATTAAACCAAGTACCTTTTCTCCACTGCATAGATTAATGGTTTACTCTTTTCTCCTGGCCAAGTACAGGTCACGAAAGCTAGGCTAAGTTTGCAATTCCATAGAAAAACAGTTTTTCTAGAACAAAATCAGCATAAAAAAGTCTGCAGAGCACAACTTGATTACAGGGAAATGTAAAGGGCACTGAATACGCAGGTGCTCCTTTCTGAGAGTTTTAAAATTTATTCTGTAATGCCAAGTAAAAGGCAGCCTTTCTCACCAGGTGTTATAACCTAAAAACCCAGAGTAACAAGTTGAGGTTGCACACCTACTTGAAGTCCTGATATATCTGCACATCTCTTGTTTCTATTTGTGTGCAGGTCACTATTTGTTACTATGATTTTGAATACAGAGTCAACAGATGAAAGCAAAAATAGTGACAAATGACAATCAAATGACACAGCCTTGCATTTAGCATTTGGCCCGGTTTTAACAGCTACTATACAAAAGCTGCTTTCGACATCTTCCTAAAAAGTTATCAAATACTGCACTTACTAACTTCAACATAATCAATAATTAAGAGACACTTAGCTAATGGCACCTATAAATCAGGTTCTCCAGAATCTGAAGGAGAAACAGTATATCCAAAGCATCAGCTTGAGTGCTAGCTGAGTAAAACTTGTGTGAGTACCACATAGAGATCATAATTACATGTTAGATTATATTTACTGCTTGGATAAACACTAGGACTTCACATCTCTGCAGCTGAATGCCTTGCAGCTGGGCATCTCTGGCACTCTGCTCCTCCTATCAGTTTATTTTACTTTAAAGTGCTCACAGTCGGTTAACTTCGTCTTTTTCAGGCAAAACATCAAAAATCAAGCGGTAGTGTGTCATCCCCTCTACAGGAGAAGGCAAGACAGCCTTGCGAAGAGCTGTTATCTAGGGCATATTCCCTGTTCGCAATGACATCCTGTAGCTTCACTTTTCCTGCTTACGGCAGTTAGCGCCTTCCTAACCGGGGCTCGCTTACGGACGGGGAATAGCACCGTGACAGAAAAACTTGGCGGACCTCGTCTAGAAAAGGAGAGAAGCGGTAGTCTGGAGGGCGCGACAGACCTGGGGGCTCCGCGCCGCGCTCCGCCCGGGCAGCGGCACCTGCTGAGATCGGAAGAGCG
>JAYDZK010000113.1:11167161-11190986 GCA_034509185.1 Euphonia xanthogaster
GGGCGATGCCCGGGGGCGCCGCCGCGGCTCTGCCGGCCCCGAGCCCACTTTTTGCACCTCTGCGAGTTGCCGGGCACCGGCCGCTTTGAAGCCGATGGTGCGGGGATGGGGGGGGGGGCGAGGGGGGCGGATTTGCTGCTGCAAAGTCTCCCGCAGCCCAATCGCTCCCGCCGCCCGCCGCTGACATCAGCTCCGCCAGCCCTCGCCCCCAAACTCCGCTCCCCCGGGGCTGCCGGCGGTGCCCGGCTCCCGGGAGAAGGCGAGGGAGAATGGCCCCGTAGGGAATAAAAACATCCTGCCGCCTTGTTTTGGAGAAGCCGGAGGGGCAGCTCGCAAGGAGGGAGGTTGCAGGGGGGGGTTCAAGTTTTTTTTTTTTTTTTTTTTTTTATCTGCTTTAGACCATGTGGACACTGAGCACTCCGCTTCCACATACACAGAAATGCCTCTGCTGTCCTCCCCAACCACGCAGTTATTAACTAGTTCACTAATTGCGATGCTTGTTATTCCCAGTGAAAGAATATGAGTTACTGTTGAAGGATCCCTGTGTCAACAAACCTTATGCAAGAGGATAAGTGTAGCGATTCCCCTTGAATCTCCTGTTATTTTTAAGGTACGTGCTCTGTTACATTCACGATCAAGGGCAAAAGCTCTGTGAAGAGAAGAGTGTGTTGTCGCTCAGACTCACACATTAACACTCTGCAGTGCCTCATTTCAGCAACTGTGCAATTAAAGTGTTGGGAGCAGAGGGGCTTTTACAGAGAGGAAAGATGACAACAGCAATCCTCTGAAAAGCTTGACTACAAAGCATTACATGTTCATTACAAAAAGCCAGGGTACACAACAGATAAGATACTGCTTTAAGTTATGAGAGACCTACTGCTTCTATGCTCTATTGTCCTTACATATTACCTCGTTTAAAAACACATATCTGGAAATCTAGGTGTTAACTGGAAAATGGAAGAATACCAAGAAAAATTATGTTAAATAATGAATGTCATCATTAGTGCCTACTGCATTTGCAGTTGGCTGAAGGAGCACAGCAAACCCTTGTTTATCAGAACTCCTTTAAATCTGAAACTTCCTCTTGTTGGAATGTAGGTTACCTGGCTCCTGCTGCTAACCACTTCCACTGCAACCCTCCCAGCTATTAGAAACCCTCTGTGTTTGGCTGGTATATAGGCCTCTGTAATTTTTGGATAAGGCAGAACTACACGTTACAGATTTTCAAATAAAATAAACAAAACCACTTCCATAAAAGTCTCTAAAGGTGCTCATTTCAACCAGGATTTGAATAACTCAGGTGTGCCAAGATGATGTCACCCACTGGACCCACAAAGCAGGTCGCATATGGTAAGAAGGCCCTATGTACCCTTGCTTTCAGCTATGTGGCTCAGGGGGGAACTGCCCTCCCATCTCAGCTGCTGAAGAAAGAGAGCTTGAGAATCCAGACTTGCATTGCTTGAATGTCAGATATAGTTCAGGAAGCTCTGCATGAAAGTAGGTTCTTACTTGCCTAGATTTTACAGGTTACTGGCAGAGTTTTTTACAATATATGCATCACCCAAACTGCTACATAGCTTAAGTAAACATCTCTTTAAAGTGCTTCTGTCTATTTCAGGGATAAAAACTTGTCTGCAGAGAAACAGAGAGGCAATCAGTATCTTTTATTTTCAGTTTCAGCCTTTAACCTTCCTCCCCTTTTCCTTCTGATTTCTGTTGTTCTGACCACAGCCGACTCTCATCTATTAGTGTGGCAAGAACTTGTAGTTGCATGTGAAATAGTGACTGCTGCAGCAAAACACAACTTCATGTTCAACTACACATCAAAGTTCTGACCAGTCTGGTATTTAAGTCACTTAGTTTAGAAACCAGATTTAAAAAAGTGTCTTCTGTATTTCAGTACCAATCTGTGTTCTCTCCATCATGGATCTAAAAAGGAAGCCAGACCAATTAAAAGGAAAATGAGCATCCTGGGACTTTAATTCATTTTTAGGAGTGGCTTCAGGCTCAGCTCATTAGATTTACTGAAGGCTTTATTTCTGATAATATTTTGTTAACATACTCTCAAAATTACTGGACTCTCACATATTAAGAAGACAGACTGGCACTGCCAGTCCCTAGAGAAGTCATGCTACCTAGCCAATGTGAAAAGCCACCAATTCTCAGAAACTGTTATTCAGTGCTGACAGATTCACAAACTGCTTTTCATTTCTAGGCACAGTTCTAAGAAAGTATCAGCAAGGCAACATTAGCAATGACACATCTATACTGGTGGTATAGCTCCCTCCTAAGCTGGTTTCAGGACTGGAGAAGGCATGAAGACAGCTGAAGTCATGCTGGTGAAAGGTTTCCCCTTGGCCTCAAGAAGGTGTGAAAGGGAGTCATGTTTTTATACTGTCCAGCTACAAGGTCAGTAAAACTCCTTAAATGTGCTTTGCTTATTCCTCTTCTTCCCCACAATGGAAGGAGTTGGCTTCTCCATCCAGCAAAGTGCCCTGTCTCAACAGCCTTTTTTAAGTTGAATGCAAGATTACCAGTCCCACTCAGCTGGGTCTGCCTCTCTGCTCAGAAAAGCATGTACACGTTTTCAAGCACTTTGGTAAAGTGACATAAACTTAAACTAGGAAATACAAAACCAGTATCAATAAGGTGGGGAAAAGCTAAATTATAAAATAACACCATCTCTCTCAGTTATGTGCTGATGTCTACCATTAGCCAATGCACTTGACAGTTTTATCATGCCACAGAAGTTATGGCTGTTCCTCAGTGCCTTGGTAATGATTGTTAGTGGTGTTCCTTGCTCCTTTTTGTTGAGTAAAGCATCTCAGGATTTTTTCATCTAAATGGGCCAACAACATGTCGAGGTTACGATTATTACCTTCAAAATGAAGTAATTCCAACTGTTTTAAAGGCATAACTTCACACACCTTGACTTACAGCCTGTGAAGAAATGTGCATCATACCAAGAAATGCACAGTCACCTATCCGGGCCTAGGTGAGTCAGCCACGTAGGAGAGTTTAAGGTGCATGTCCTGATGCAAGCACCTCTTCCCGATGCTGTCTGGGAGCTGTGACTCCTCTCATGAACCCATTGATCCCAGCCAGTTCATCAAAAATCTCTGTCCTGTTCTTGTGAGATAGACAGGTCTCTCTCAGTGCTTGAGGTACCCAAGCAAGAAGTCCAAGCTTTGCAGGATTTGTGACAATTCACTTCACTCAGGTTCTCTCAAAAGAGGAGAGCTGAAGGGCAGTCCAAATAGTTTATTAACTGGGAGACTGATGGTGACTATGAGAGTATGACAAGGAAAGAGTGTGTGAAACTGGATGACAGGTTGCACACCTTAATTATGCATTACCATTTAAATTTCTGTGCCTAAGCAATTTATTTTAGAGTTAGTAATCAACAGAAAAGGAAAAAAATTAAAATGGATGAAGGGAAAAAGCAGTCCACCCTCATTTCAGCTAAGGACTTCAAATGAGCAACTTTAGGGAAAAAATCATTGAGAAAGTTCTACAAATCTGAATACCAGCTCCATGTGTATTATGGGTAGCCAGTACTTTTTCTGTGCAAACATATTTAGATGAAGTAGAATAAATATGAGATCAACTTTTTTTGTTATCCTTCTGTTTTTTAAAATTTAGAGTAGCTTGATTTTCAGTGACATGATAATACAAAAATTGCAGGTGAAACAATTTAAATGCTATATTGAACATACAAAAATGCAAATATGTAAAATGATGTTGAGCATCTAACGTGTCTCAGGGAATGCCGTGCACAAGTGTTGCAGCATTTGCAGGGGATGCTTCTCTCAGAGCAGAAGGGTCCTGCTGAACAGCACAGCAAGTGGGAGAGGCAAGCTCCAGACTCTGCACTTCCCAGAATATGCACAAACCCTTGAAGAAGAGGCCATCTGGTTGCCTTATTCCACAGTTTGCAGCTGCACTGTCCCTTTCCTAAGGAGCTATGTACACTGCAAGCAGCAGGCCGTGGTAGAAATTTTTGCAATTTACTGCTTGGGAGCAGACACGCCCTGTAGGCTCCTGGGACAGGGATGCAGTAGCCACCATCTATTTTTTTCCCCTTCTCTCCATCCCATTTGTGTTTGATTTTGTTTCCTTCTGCCTGTGTAGGTAGGAAAAAAAAAAAAAAAAAAAGAGCCCTTAGAATTTGGAAGATAAAAGATGCTCAAGGGCGTTAAAGCAGGACATGAATGCAATCGTGTGGCTGTGCAGGTGAGACTCCAGAGCCTTCTGCCGCAAAATGCCTGCACTAATCCACTCTTGCCCTACTTACAAGGAGCTGTCAGTGTGGTTATTTGCAGGAAAAAACCACTTTAGCTTTGGGGCCAAACATCACAGGGTGGTGATGAAGCAATGAGGGTAGGGATCCATATTCAGTGTATCAAGTTTGTCAGAAAAATACCTCACTGCAGACAGGTCCTCCTGTCTTCTTTGCATATTCTTGCACATGAAATATCCTGGGCTGGGTAGCACTGTGGTATTGCATAGCTGGAGGTTAAGGCAGTGCTAAAAGGATTTGCACCCTCACTAAACTGCAACAGAACTGAAGGGATCTGGGATTCTGTGTTCTCTGCTATGGGAAAGCCACAGCAGCCAAGTTTCATCTCTCACAGGAGAAGCTTCCCCTATCCCCCTCATTTCTCTAAACCCCATATCTAGTCCGATGGGGCTTTAGTGCAACGTGCCAACAATAGGTGATGTCCAACTCCCTGATGAGCATGAGGTAAACAATTCAAAGCTCCTTAGACAATAGTCTTTGATGGGGAAAATACCTAGATGACAAAGACTGCAAATTGTTGTAATTATTAAGCCTATATATGCCGCACAAACCAGCAGCAATCACTGCAGATAAAGCAAAACTTTCTGAAAGATGTTTGTAAGGGCATACTAGAACATAATTCAGCAGCTCTGACTATTCAGGGGGGTGGAGGTACAGCTCATCACCAGAAACAGTTTTGATTTTAATAGTGTTTCCTATGTTTGTAATAAACAAACTTCCAAAATGTGGAATGAAAATGTCCCAAAAGCAGAGATGTCTGAAACCTTATTCTGTCATCAGAGGTTTTAATCCCAGCCCAGACTGGTCATAGACAGTTTGCTCATATGAGATTAACTTGTTCACAGGCCTTCTGTAAGGCTCCCATTATACAGTTTTCTTTCTGTGCCCGGTATCCCAATCCACTTTCTTCAACCACTTGGAAATGCATCAAGTTGTAACAGATTATTGTTAATTTTTTATTAACAATTATTGTTAACTTTTTATTAATAATTACCAATAATTTATTATTCTTATTAAATTGATTATAATTATTATTACTGTTATTCTTTTGCAATAGTAATTCTCTGATATTGAAATACTGAAACCACATTTTTGTCTTCTACATCCTTTGAATAAAACCTTTAAGACAAAGAGGCTGCTGGGGCAAAGCCCCCCATGCTGCAGTGGGGCTGTGCAGAGCACCCTGGGACAGAGGAGAGGGGCACCTCATTGGCCCTTGATGGGGCAGGGGTGCAGTGTCACTGGTGGGTCCCCAGCCCACCCAGTGCCTTGGCTGCAAGGAATTCCCAAGAGGTTGAACCACAACATCACCCTCATCATGCAGTTTCCTCAGGCTGGGAAATTGGGCACCTGAGAAGAGAATTGCCCAAAACAGTTCATTTCTCTGTGCTGACAGCTTTTTCATCAGTAAAATACAGATGCAAATACTTATGTCAGAGGATTAAGGAAAGCTGAAATGACCATGGGCTGCTTGCATACAATGTACGTTTCACCCTAATTTTTTCAGTTTGGAAAACTTCCAAAAATTAAATGATGAATAAATTCTTCCCATAGCAGCTATGTGGATCACAAAGACTTGCAGAATTTTTGATGAAAGGCTACCATCTTCTAAAATGAATGCTGCAAGCCCATGTCATGAGAAACCTTAACCAACTCCTCTGGGACTCTAAAAATGTTTTATAGAGTAATCTTGTGGTAGCTGCCTTGTAGAGAATTAAGGCAGTACTGAAAAATGCTACAGCATAGTTATTGCTATTATTTCAGTAATGTAGTATGCTACAGTTTAAAAAAGTTATTATGGAAGTATAATTTGACTAAAGTTTACATTTGCAGGCTGACATATGTTTAGTGTTACAGCCTTTTCCTGGAGACCTCCAGCAGCAGTCACTGACCTTGTTACAGACAGTGGCTGAAGATAAGGTGTAATAATAGTCAGTAAAGGAAAAGTCTATTGAATTGTATTTACCTGTGGCTAACAGGTTAATCCCGTGTCAGATTCATCAAGTTTCTGTGATATCCAATCACTTTACAAAAGGAGTTTCACTGCAATTTTCTGTCAACTTATTTTTAAACATACTTTTCAAAAGACATTGAGATTTATGTGATATATAATCACTGCAAAGCTGAACACAACAGTTCTGAATGTAAATGCAGAAAAGTGTGTGGAAATACAAGAAGGCTGCTGTAGAGGCATATGTTTTCCAACAACTGGCCAGCAGTAGCAACAGACAGCTACAAATTTCGGATATTTGTAAGACCCACAGCCTCTCCTGAGCACCCTACGACAGACAGCAGGGTAAGGTCGTTGAGAAAATAAAGAAAATATTTTTTTTGGAAAGAACTAACTAATAAACTCTATAGTGAAATTCATAAAAAATATTTTTTATCCTTGCATAATCCTCTCATAAACCATCTGATACAATGGTTTTCCTGGAGAAGGTTGTTTGCTGTGTGCAGTGTAGCCATACAGGAATCACAGAGGATACATACTGCAGGTAGAGAAAAGCAAATAACATGACGGCTGCTTTGTAGTTTTTAAAAAACTTTTTTTCATTTTATTTCCTCTATGATAGCAAATTGGTGTAGAGTGATTTAAGTCTAGCTCTAAGTTCTGCCTCTGGTTTCTCCTGTTGGTCGCACCCAGCAGCTGCTTGGTCCTTTTTCATCCTACAGATGGTTCTAAACTACAATCTGTAACTGGTAAATGCAGATGGACATCCCTTGATAACTGCTCATGTAGACTTTCCTACTCTACCAGACTATCCTGTGGAATAAGTACAGGGTCTGGATGTTGTCGGTCTGATGCCAGGTCTTAACTCACACTGAAAGGCCTGACCTAAGTACTTAAGTTGGTCGAGATGACAGCAAGCCATATTGCTCCCCAGAAGTTTTGTTTCATTGGTTCTCAGTGAACTGTTGAGGTAAATACTGTCTTTGTCTTGTGTCTGGATGAAGCTCCTACAAATATGGATCCCCAACTCTTGCTTGGGATATCTAGATGATATTATAACGTGGATAAGGAAATGTCATGGAGCTATGATTGCCATCACAGATCTAAATAAATACTCACCAGCACCACTGAAAAAAACAATAGCAGTTACTGAATTAAAAAATAAACTCCTTCAATTATCATGAAAGAGGGAAAGGTAGAATGCAATGCAGTCAATATTATTACAGGTTTATCCTCTACCTTCCACATCAATTTCCCCTTATTTTTTTTTTCTCCTGAACTACAACTGATTTTCCTTCCTTGTCCTCAGACTGGCATCAGGAAAATAGCAGTGCTGAAGCCTCTATCAGACGAAAAGAGAGATACCTAGGGGTACTTGCATGTAGGTCCCCTGCAACAACTGAGTTCGTGGAGCAGAATGGTGTCCACAGCTCAGGAAAACATGAGAAGTAGCAAAGAGAGATGACAGATCCAAAACATGCATCAGGAGAAGCAGGGGTATCAAGAAACACAGAGAGAACAGTAATTATTATATGTGTCTTCCTTACCCTAGAAGTCCCAAAGAACCACCTGATATCTCTGGATGATTCATATGACCAAAAGTTTCAATCCTATCATACAGATGCAAGTCAAAGACATTCTTTTAGGATCTTGGGTAAACCTGTTAAAGCCCAGTGTGTCCATCTCAGTGGTGAATCCTGAGCCCTTCCTTTAGATAAGAAATAGATAAAGTCATTGTACTTAATAACAATTTCCTCCAGAGTGACTTGGTGACTCTGCACTTACCATGTTAATTAGTAGTAGCTATGGAGCCCTTCAGATTTGTCTCTGTCCCTTGTCCAAATCCTTCTTCCCTTAGTTTTGCTCACTGAATCTACATTCAGGCATTAATTTCTGTGTATCATACCAGTGAAGATCAGTTTTACAGGATGACAATGACAGGCAGCTACTGAAGTGCTGTATCAAATAAAACCTTAGTCAAACTGAAAAGAGTTATTTTAAAATAATGAACTTCTCTTTACTACTGGACAGTTTTGGAATAAAATTTGCAGATGTGAACTCTGCCATGCTTAGTGGTAGGGAAAGATTCAGTGGGAATACAGTTTTAAATCTGTCATTTAACCATGAGACTGGAGGCCTAAGCCTGGATTGTTCCCACTTATTCTTTCCATTTGACTCAGTTGAAGACCTAAGTGAGGAGTCTTGTCACCCTGCACTCCTTGGAACACAACTGAAGATAGACAGGCCTTCAGACAGTAGCATCAACTTTATTTTGGAAACAGCTTTCTTATTTAAACACAAGCTAGTTGGATAGCTTCACTGAGTGAAGCTATGGCAACGTGGGATCTTTCAGTGTTTCTCTGAATCTAAAAGTAGCCAAAATTGGGAAAAGTAGACTTTCCCTTAAAAATAGGTAAAATTTTATGGCTGTGTTTTTTTTCTCCCTAGATTTTTTTAGTGGGACAAAGGAGAGTAAGATTGAAATGACACCAATATAAAGTACAAAGTGTTCTCCTGAATCCTAGGGCTTAAAATCTACATTTCCATTTATAGAATCAGTTTAATAAACATCCTTTTCAAATGCTCAATTCCCATTGTATCTTATCAAAGGGGAAACAGTTAAAATTATACATCAGTGCTTGACTGGTTTTTTTTCCAGAAAGAAGTATTAAGATCATATGTAAGATGCCTTATTTAGAATCTAAAAATTTATTTTATGCTTTTATGTTGACAACCAGAAGCACTGGATAGAAAAAAAATAGCAGAACAAAGAGCTCCCTAGAGATATGTCACATTTGCTGACTTACTACATCATCATATATGACACTGAATTATTAGTTCAGCAAGAGCTAGCACAAGAAAGCTTTCTTGCTTTTTTATCTTCACCATTGTTCTTGGATTTAAACAAGTCACATGAAAAGTTCTGGGAAAAAAACAAAAATATTGAAAAATCATAATTTAGAGTGGTGTTTGTTGTGTAGGATGCCTCCTTAATCATACTGAGGTAGAAGGCTGGGAGTGTAGTTTCCTTGAGCTCAGAGGACAATTTGGGTAGAAAACTTGGTCCATCAGGTCTTTAGGAAGTGTTAGCAGTATTCTTCCTTTTTCTCTCTTCATCTGAGGAAGTGACTGCCCATGCAGAAAGGTGGAAATGGTGCCCTGATTTGTATCAGCCTGAACTCTGCTGTTGTCAGAGAAGCCCACACACACTACAGCTCATTTTCCAATCGTGTCACAAGTTAGCTATTTTCAGATTCCTTTTAAAAATACAAATATTAGTGACTATCAAAATTCAGGCCACCATGTACAGCATGGTCTGTGTGGGCAGCAGAGGCGAGCAGCTTGCCCTGTCTCCACCACCTGCACTTTGTGGTCCCGCTGACACAGGGATGACCTCTCCTCACCAAGCCCTGCCTGTGTGGGCTTGTTTGATTCCTGTGGCCTTGACCTCAGCTGTAAATTTTTAAAGTGACACTGCAGGAATGGTGAAAGGTAAATGTCTGGGTGTATTATGATTCTCATGACCTTCCGACTGGGAATAGAAGTACAGTACTTCACCAAAAAAATCCATAACAACAGCTCCAGCCTCAGCTGTGTGTAGGAAGCTGTAGTTTAGCATCATCTATTTTGATGCAATAATAAATAAAATTATAATGTTTTGCATTACCATAGGTACTGAAAATTTCTGAACTGAGAGTTGTTATGTATTAATGTTGAAACTTTGAAATCATTAACACCAAGCTGAGGTATGTTTGCCTTTTATGAGAACTAATTCTCTAAAATAGCTGTGATAATTCTTGTTCTTTAGGAATATAAACTTGATTTTTCTCATCCAGAAAAAAAAAGACAAAATTCTCATTTACAAATATTTTAGTGGGATCAGATTGTTTTCCTGCAAGCTGTGACTTTCATATGCACTGGTGTAGTTTCTTTAAAATGCTGTGTGTGACAGCAAGAGAAAAGAAGAAGACAGAATGAAGCAAATGGATCAGTACATTAAACAATGTCATAAACTGAAAGGAAAGGATAGAGAATGATCAGGAATATATATGTTACAATTTAAAATAAGAATAATTAGGATGGATTTATTTTAAATTCATGGTACAATTTACTGTGCTCATCTCAGACACTCCCTTCCCTTTCTTTTCTTCCTATACCCATTGAAAGATTTAAACACCTTACTTGTAAGTAATAAGCATTGATTCAGCATCCCTCATGAAATGATGCATGATTTTACTCCATCACAGATAATTTCAGAAACATTTTGCTGCCTGCTTTTATCTGCACTCTACTTGTGGAGAGGATTTGAAAAGGTTTGCGTAGTTGCCTGCTCTGCAGTAATGTGAGGATTTTGTTATCCCGCAGAGCTGCCACCATTCAGGTAGCTTGGACTCCTTCCTGCTGCAGCCAAAACCTCACAAAACCTCTCCCTGAAACACAAAGGTGCAGAAGAGAAAGGACAAATGATTCACCAAACCTTTTAGGAGGCTATTTATATTCCTTCTGGAACACAATTAGTGCTTTTCTTAGCCTCATCTGATCACCTTGTTGTCTTCTGCTTGTGCAGCCACAGTTTTTGGACAGAGATCTTCAGCTGCTTCTCATATCAGATCCAGTCCTGCCTCCAGCCAAAGACAGACCTGTCCTACTGACTTAAAGACAAATGGGATTAAGTGTTGTATCTCATTAGTCCCTGCTAAATACTGACATCTCAGTCAGGTTTGCACAGATCTGGTCAGAGCGCAGCATCCCAATTTCAGGTCAAATTCACAACTCCCCAGCTGTGGGATGCTCTCTTCCTTGCATGTTCCAGCTGTGATTCTGACATACCAGCTTGCGTTTGCAGGAGACACCCTCAGACTCACAGACATACTTGCACCCTCTGATAGTCTCATTCAGCATGACAGGGAAATAGAAAACCTAGTGCAGTACAGACAACACTGACATTCATCTAATACAATTTTCCTTTTTTATTCCCTGTATCTCAGTCTTTCCTCAAGCCTCTTGCTAAAACACCCGCCCAATAATTGTGGAAATTAATGCCAAAGGGTTGGCAGAGGGATTTGGGTGTCCAGTTCCTTGCGGCCATCCGTGCGGCAATCCCAGTGACAGAACCCAAGCGTGGTGCTTGTTGCAGAGCCAGCACAGTCTCTCTCAGATGCTCATGCATCGGGCTTCCCATGGGGCTGTCAAAATCCTTGCCTGGGGCTGCCAGAAGCTGGGTGCAGCTGCCCAGAGCCCTCAGCGAGACCCTGCTGGCTGCTGTCACCTCGAAGGGGACATTGTTCCCTGGCGGAGTCCTGGCAGAGTCCCTGCCAGGGGTACCAGTGCCTCTAAGAGGCGCCAATGCCCGCAAGGGGCATCAGTGCCTGTCAGGAGCATCGCTGCCAGCAGGAATGTCAGTCACCGCAAGTGTCACACTTCAGCAGCGGTGCCAGCCTTGACAGGAGCAGCGGGCTCTCTAGGGGACACCGGTCCCTGGGAGTGGGATCAGCCCCTGTTTGAGGTACCGGTCCCTAGATGAGGTCTCGGTCCCTGGCAGGGATATCGGTCCCTGCGGTGTCGGTCCCAGGCACGGTGCCGGTCTGGCTGAGGACAATCCCGAGCGATCCATGCAAATTGCAGCCCCAGTGCAATCAATAGATGTGACAAGCAGCCGGCAGCCGGGGACATAATGAAGGTGTGAGTGTGTAAGCGGCGAACAGATAACAATGCTGTAGGAAATTATAGGGCAGCGCTGTATTGAATAAGTGCAGTGCGAAATGAGCTGCGGCTCGCAGGTCATGCTTCCCCGCTGCTGGAGTGTCTCCTGCTCTTGTCCTTTGTAATTGTAAGTGGCAGCAGTGGCGGCTGAATGCGAGAAGGGCACGTATCCAGCCCTCATTTGTTCTGCATTACAATGCAGCCCTCGCCGCCAGCAGCTGATCCCGAGTGTCAGTGCCCACCTCCCAAGTGGACCAAGAAAACAGTGAAAACTCAATTTACTTGAGAATGAGGAAGGCTGTCGTTAAAACAAGGCTGTCCTTGGAACCACGCGGAAGAGCGGAGTGTCCTGTAGGAAATAGGGTGGAACTTCTCTGTTTTCTTTAAAAAAAGTATGTTGCTTTTGCCTCAAAGAAACACAGAAGCAAAACGCCTTTTCTTTCAGGAAACAAAAAATTGTACATAGAAAGTAGAAAATCCTCTAATTTTCTTATTTTCATGTTAAAAAAATACTTATAATATATGAAATAATTTTTTAACTTGCAAGAAAGCTTTTGACCACATAGAGTCTTAATACAGACAATTCTCCAGATGCTACTATTTCTCTTACCTGCATATTAATATTCAAGGGGAGAAGAATGTCTAAAAAGTGTTCATTGATTTTTAATTTCATTTCCATGTCCAATATGAAGTCCTTCTCTGCATTTTGTTCTGACATTTGGATCAAATCAGCAGTTGTTTTCTGAAACCTCAGGTCTTCAAGACTCTTGGCTCAGAATCCCATTTAAAGGCTTACAGATTAAGTTTAACATTTGAACCTAATCAAAGACAAGGAGGTAACTCAAAGTGCTCTGCACAGTTCACTGGTATTTCACCATCACTGATCGATACTTTCAGCTATTTATGAACACTCCATACATCCCTTCCCCCCTCTTCATAATACCAGGCAATTTTATTTATGTTTTTCTTCACCTTAGCCCTGAAATGTACATTTTTATAGTTGAAGTAAAAGCTATACTTAACACAACACTTGCTCAGTGTTAATAATACACTGCAAATGTAGATCAGTATTTATTCCGTAACCTTGTCTTTAATCACTCAGTATGGATGCTTGCTTACATTGTTATATAGAATTAGTTTGGTTCTTGCAAATGAACCTACCTACAAATGAAAATAATTCAAGGCAAAAAAATACAAGCTCTTGGTTTTGTTTTTTCCTTTTTTCCCAATAGATTGAACAAACACTGTCTTTTTTTCTTCTCGTTTATTTAGGCAAGACAGCTTCCAGGTGAATCAGGGTGGGTGCATTATTTCCCAAACTCTGTGGAGTCCACAGTGGGGTTTGCATCCTCAAATAGTGAGCAAAATGCCACAAAAATCTCAGTTTTGACAGGTGACTACACTTCTTGACACAGAAAGGTGCTGCAGGAGTTAAGATTTTAAGCTTGCAAAGTATGGTGGATTTAGTGTCTGTGGGATCTTTTTCCATTGTTTCCCTTGGTTATGTAGGCAAAATCTTGCAGGACACAAATGGATTGCACATCTTCTGTAGAGGCAGCACTGAGAAAGACACACAGCAGCCTCTGACACCACAGCGCTGGGTGGGAAGGAGAGACATTTTGGGAGCTCAGAATGGCAGCACTCTTCACACAAAGGGGCACGTGGGATGTGACCTCCACTGGGAGCAAAATCAAGGGCCTGCCATAGTTAATCCTGGGCTTTATTATCTCTCCTGCACATCACTGTGCTTCCTGGTTAGCCCTGCACTGCTGCTGCTCTGCAGAAGTGTGTAAAGAGAGATGCTATCATCTGCTATCTGCCCAAGCCAGAAACAGGCAATACCAGAAAAGCCTGTCTTGTCCAATTTCCAGTTCAGCTTTGCAGACTCAAGAAGTGCAGATAGTTTGGACATACTTTAGATAAGGACCTGAATATCTGGGGTTTTCCTGAGCATTGAATGCCATGCTTCATACAGTTTACTAAATTGTGTCACTAAATTTTTACCTTTCCTGGTAATAGACTTTTTTTTGCTTCCACGTTTCTTCTCCCTACCTTCCAGCAGTAGTGCTGCTAAATGGACAAATATGTATGTACAACCATCAGAGCACACTCTCTAGTAGTAATAGTAATAAAATGCGCATATTTGCTCAGTGCACTTGGGCTCTTGAGAAGCAAACGTGTGAAGCCAAAAGCAAGCTGCTTGCCCCATGCCTGCAGTGAGAGTTCACTTTTAAATGCATGATGAAAAACCAGACCTTGCCTTCCTGTCTTTGTAGAAAAATCCCATGTACGTGTGTAGTACAAATGCACTTAGATGCAAAGATGAAAGTGGGTATTTTGCTTCTTTCACACACAGCCACAAAGGGAACCCTGTACCTTTGCAGAGCTGTAATTGCCAGGTGTCTCTTTTAGAGGCAGGATAGATAGCTGGTTTGGCATTGGGATAATCTTTTGGAAATGTAGGAAGGAATAAAAAAGGACTGATTACAGATTGCTTTGCTCCATAAACCTCTCTCCCACACTGTCTGAAAATAAATGTTCATGCTCATTGTTACATCTTTCCACACAACATATTTAACCAAAGGTCGAGAGGTAGGCATTTTTTTTCTCCAGGGATATTCAGATTTTCAGCTAGTTTTCCCCTTACTTGCCTTTCTCACTGCTTTCTCCCTTACTTACCAATCCTGGCTCCCTCTAATGTGCTTCTGCTGAAGTATACCTCACTTCTCCTTTTGTGTATCAAGTGAAATCAAACTGCTTAGGGATAACTCTGCACCCCAACTCACTTGTGAAAAATGTACTGGTGAGTGATTGTTCCTGTTTGAATCAGGAATCTCTGAAACACAAATTCCTTAGGAATTGTGGAGGCCAGTCTTCTGCTGCCCTTTCTGTCCCATGACTTGTAAGTCAGCATTTAATTTCTGAACAAGATAATTACTATTCAAAATTGCTAACATGTTTCACAATAATTTTTAAAATTCACATCCAGGGACCACCTGACCAAGACTAAGAGTGGACAACCTCATAATTAAAGTGTTTTAACTGTCCCAGCTTTAAAACCAAGCACATCACTGACAGCACACTGAAGATGTGGGAGGTTTGTTGCAAGGTAGAGTTAGGTGAGCTCAACTTTGGGCAAGGGAGGAAATGAAGGACACAGACATCTGAACTCCAGCAAGCATTTTTCAGTAAGTATTGCAAAGACCTTTTGTCTCCATCACATGTTGCAGTTAGATGATTATCTCCTTTGTTATCTTGCTGTAGAACCACTTCTGTATCAGCAGACAGAGCCTCAGTCACTGTTGGGTTTACAGAAAACAAAGATGAAGGAAGCAGAGGCAAAGGCAGGGATCAGAATGGGGATGAGGACAGGCAGGGACAGGCATGGGGTGAGGTGGGAGAAGCAAACAGATCTGAAGTGGTGCCTGCCACACAGGCTCAGCACAGTTAGTGCTTGACTCCACTAGTATGTGCAATGTCACCAGTATGGCAGCATAGTTTCTGTGTGAATAGGCATAAGACAAATGCTTCTCAAAAGATGAAAGGTCTTCCAAGTGGTTGTTTTCCACCTTGTTTCCCTTGTTCTCACATTTGCTGCCCTGAGGAAGTGCATGCCTTTACTGTGTAACAGTGAACTCTTGGGACCAGCAGCGTCCCAGCACAGAGAAAATTCTCAAATGCACTGCAGGAAAATCTTGCAAAGGCTGGGATTCCTGTAATTCAAGCACATTCTGGTTTTATATTTTTCATGGAGATCACAGTAGATGCTGAAGCATCAAATTATGGTCTTGTGAAATACCTGTTTTCTAACAGACGGCTTCTTGATTGAAAAATGGTGCTTTTTTTTGCCCCAGTCTTTATGAACCTGAGCTAACAGCATATTCAAAATAGTGTATTCAGCATTAAGCAACAGAAGTGGGAAGAAAAGATTTGTGTGGTTTATGTTTTGTATGGGTAAAGACTAGGGAGTACACTTAAAGTAATCTCAAGGAGAATTTGTTTGTTGCTGTTTATTTCAACATTAGACAGTTTTATGTGCACAGTCTAGAAATATAACAAAAGGAATAATGTTCTAAATTGAATTATGAGAAATATTTCCTTTCTTTTCATATGCCAGTTCTTCTTTCTGGTGTGGAAGTCTGATTTCCCCCTCAGATATGGAGTACTACCTCGTGCCATAAATGTCTCTTTCTCTTAAGCCTTTTCAATCAAAACACTCAGAGATGACAGACAAAAGACTCAGGCTCTAGGACCGAAGCAAAATTTTAACTAACAACTGCTTACAACCTGAGGAGCTTAGACATTGTAGCTGCTGACCTTGCCACCAGCTTCTCCATGGTGCCAAAGAAGAGCATCTACCACACATTTTATTTCCATGTCAGATTATATCCTTGCTTTGTACAAATCACATGCTGACACAAAATGTCTGTGAGTCAGTCTTTTCCTTCATGTATTACTCATGTAAGATCTGCAACAAAATCCTCTATTTTCTGCACACAGCAAGAATTCATCACACTGCAAATTGGAAGGGAGAATTATGGCATTTCTCTTTAGCAGAATAAAAACTTTTGACATTTAAATAGTATATTTACCAAAGCACTTTGAGCTATACTGTCATCTATTTTCTGTCTATTAAAAAATGTTACAGCGTAAAAACTGTTTTTATCTCTGTCTCCACAAAATCATGGCAAAAATTGTTTCTATTTAACATTTTAACAACTGAACTAGAGAAGAGATATTACCTCTTTGAGCATCAGCCAAAGGTCTTGTAGCTAATGCTGACCTCTGTCAAATCTAGCACATTGTATAGGAAGGATTGACAATTATTGTTCTATTGTGTTTTGCAAGACACCAAGGGTCAGAGCAATGGAATTGTTACATTGCAGCAGAACGATAATTCAAAGCTTGTTTGCCTGTACTGGGGAAAGCTACTAAGGTCAAAAATCATTGTTGTATTAGTGTAAAGACAAAATGCTAAGAAATTTGTAAATAGATTTGCAATTTTTCCAATTATTTTAACTGTTTGCAAGGATTTCCTTTGTGGTTGACAGGTATTTCAAATCCACCCACTGTCCCCTATGACAGCATGATTATTCTTTTTAAAAAATGATAAATCAGCCTTTTAATCACAAAGATTCAGATTGCATTGAAGCTTAATCTAGCCTGTTGGAAACGAGAGCTAATATCCAAATAGAAAGGGAAATGCTTTGGAGCATGTATACAGCAGTGAGGTAATATTTACAAATTCATAAAAGGCACTTTGAGTTAACTTGCTTAAGTTTTAAGGGTATGTAAAATAAAAAGTGTTCCAAGAACACTAGGTCTGTTTGTGAAAGCCTTGATTGCATCTCCCTGTGGTGCACTGCGTTTTTTTACACTGCTAATTTCTATTGACAGCATTCTGCTTAGTTGAAAGAGCATCAACTTATATTTTTGGCATTGAAAGTACTGAGTCTGATGTCTTCTTATCTTTTATGAATGCATCTATGGTTCATTGCAAATAGACTATAAAAAGAAAAGTATAACTGAGTGCCTCTATATAATCAACAGAAATGACAAACCCATTCCCATTGATGTTGAAGCCAATAAGGGTTTAATGCAAAACTTTAATATGAGCAAGATTAGATCTAATACTGAGTATAGTTACAGTTCATATATACGAATGAATATGTATTCATCATACAGGAGAAAAATATGACAAATATCAATGAGCTTGTCTGGGTCATCTCTTTTGCCTACTGTAGGATCATTTTCTGGGGCTGTGTTTGGAGCATTTTGGCTCAATCAGCCTGTGTTTGTCAGCAACATCAGTCTGCTGCAAAACTAGCAAATACTGTATTGAACTATCTAAACAGGAGTACCATCTACTGGGCTCAGAAAGCAATCCCTCTGCCCTACACAGCGCTGCTAAGTCCTCAGGTAGTGTGTGTGATTCTGTGCATTGCACATTTGGAAAACTGTGGACCAAGGGCAGAAAAAGACTACCTAATTGAAGAGAGATGTAGGGAATGCCTGAGAAAATGGATGGTTTTTATGAGGGAAGACATGGAATGGAGCTGTAGGCTAGAATGGGAATAGCCTCAACAACTGCTACCAGCGTGTAGAGTCAAGTGCTATTCAGGACAAGAATAGACATTGGTGAGGGCATTAAGGACTCTCAAGAATTAGGCTAACTGTCAGAAATTTAGTGAGACCATTTCATTGTTGTTTTCATGCTGTGGACATTTATTCATCTGTAATGAACAGAACTCACAAGGCAAATTGAGAGTCAGGATCTAGTTCTGTTGCCACAGAATCCACTACAAATCATGACCCATTTTTACTAGGCACTGCCATTACCTTCTGAAAAAGAGCACCCAGTATGAATGGACTAATCTCTACATTAATGAAAGAAATCACACAAATATCTGGGCTGGCTATTGAGAGGAACAAATCAGCAGTGGATATTTTCTTTCTTTGTAAAACAGGTGCTGTGTCAGGCAGTCCCCTGCAAATACTCCAAGGAAGGGAAGAATCTACTGCATGAGAAAGAGACCAGCAGTGTTCAGCAACAGACCATATGAAGTAAAATAAATCATGATTTTAAGGATTTAAAAAGAGGAGGAATTAATGAAGGGGAAAAAAACATCTAACCCAAAACCCAGTCTTAGAACAGGATGACTTTTCATGAAATTCCAAGACCTCCAAATGACTGCATCAGGACTTGGTGCACTTCTCATTATTTGATCCCTCTTCGTGTCAAAAAGGAATGTTGCAAAAAGATGACAAATGTTACAGTTCAGTATAAAAGCATTGGGGTTTTTTTTCCCTGCAGGTGACAGTATGGAAGGAAGGCGAGGCACAAGCTGAGCATGTAGATTATGCCTCATTTTGATTTCCTCCAAGCTGCATAAGTCAAATATTCCCTGGACCATGTATTGCTTATGTGTAGGAGTCATTCAACCTGCTGAGAGTGGATTTGAGTCTTCAAATCAGCCACTAAAAGGTTTTTGTAGCAACACTTCTCCTGCCCAAGGAATATATATGAAAACACTTTATTAAAATTATTTTCCATTAAAATAAATCACAAAAATATGTGTACAGTGCAAAAACATTATGGCAAAACTGTTCAGGAAGAGAAAAATCTTTAGCAAAGCTTAATTTGTCTTCTGAAGTAAACAAACCAATAAGCCAAGTGTGAGGAGGATTTGGGTAAGCCATCTCTATGCATATATCTTGCAGGTGGTCTCTTTCTGTGTAAATTATGGCACTCATAGTTTGTCAAAGAGGCATTGCTTTGGTCAGTTCTTAAAACCATCTCCTGTTATGTGAAGGAAAATATTTCCTCTGAGCTCCCTCTAATTGTCACTGAAGAAAAAAGTTGCAGTGAGATTGACTAAAGAAGAAACTTGAACTAACAAGTAATAGTTTGTGTGATGAGAGCAATGCAATTGTGGCTGTGACAGAAGTCAAACTCCCAAGTAACTTGTGAGCCTTGCGTGGGATTCATTCAACCCCAAATCTGGCCCTGTGGTTGTTGCAATGCTGCAGTGTGGACTTGCCACAAGACTCAGAGTATCAGGCGGAAGAGCAGGAACACCAGCCTTGACCCAGAATCCAGTGAAATGTCCTTCAAATCCTTGATTCCAAAGTTTCAGTTTGGATTTAATTCTAGTATGCACTTGGAGGAGACAAGGCTTAAAGGATGGTCAGTGTCCAGAGCAGACGGGAGCTGTCTAGTGATGACCTAAATGGGACTATCGAATGTTACTAGTTAAAATCCTCAAAATCATTGAGTTTCTCATTGAAATGACATAAAATTAAGCAAATTAAAGCCTAGAAGCCTGAAGAAAACCTTAATTATTGCTTTTAGCTTTCTTTTTCATCAAAACAATTGATGAAAACGCCATACCTATGACTCTGGGCTTCTCCTGAATTAATTTACTTGGGGTATCTCTGATAATATGAAGAAAGCGTTTTCTAAATTTTTGCAGAAAACTACTTTCTCTTTCATGTGCAAGTTCAAAATCATGATTGCTTTGTGATATCAATACATTTTAATTAACATTAATTTTATTTTTATCGGTCACATGCTAATAGAGATGGGGAGGATTATTCTTTCTTTTTTACAGCTTACCACTTAGAGAATATGAATGTTTGTTGATGAACTAATAGAATGTGTGATGGAATGGTTCTAGTGTTAAGCTGTTAAACATTGACCAACAAATTAATGTTATAAAATATGTACAAAGTACAGTGTGATTTGTGCTTATTGAACCATGTATGTCCTTGCCAGATAAGTTGTCAGTAAATATTTTATCAGATACACGTGTTTAAATTAATGCAATTAAAGTGAAAAGAAGTTCATCAAAGCATTGTTACATCTGAGTAGAAAACAAAACCAACAGTAATTACCATTGTTAGATATAGCATGCAGTATATGACATTACACCAAATAGAATCCAAATTAAAAAAAAAAAAAGGTGTGTAGAGGTTTCTTAGGCAAGTGAATAAGAACAAAAGCCTTATTAATTAAAGCTAGCCTGGCAAAATTCCTGCTACATAATGGTTTCATCTATTTCACTTTTTTCCATGTACTTCTTTCATCTTGTCTCTTTATAAGGCCTTTGGGGCAGAAAACTTTTATTTTGGGCCCATGAATGCAACCAAAAAACTTATAGTCAGTATCAATTACATTTTTCATTGTCAGCCACCTAATATATGGGTTTAGCTGGGGATTCCCAGTATTTCTCACTTCCCATTAAATGTCAGGAGTCTCAACTCAAGAGTACAGATTTTCTTCCCAAGCTCCCAGTTAACAAGTCCTGCATGCATGTAGGTGTGTGCAGAAAATATGTGCAGCAAAAAGTGTCTGAGGCGGCACATGTGAACTGGACTTCATTCTTCACGCCTGTTGATACATTAAAAACTTAAAAAACTTGGAGAAAAGCCATGTTCTTCCACCAGCCTGGGATTCTAAAACAGCCAGGGAACTGTGGTCCTCCATCCAAGCCAGCCACATCCTGAGCAGCAATTCTCTTGTTAGGGTGTTTTCCCACTACCCTCACATGGACTGCTTGGAGACAAGTGGGGCTTTCCATGGTTTGGGGTGGATGGGCTTTTGGCCCACACCACATCAATTCTTCTGGCTGCCTGTTTGTCCCAGATGGGGAGGTCCCAGTTTCCAGGGAGTTCAATGAAATATGAATCCAGGGAGAGATTTTAATTCGTGCTTTTGGATCCATGATGAGATGCCTTAGCTACCGTGCTGTATTCAAAAGATACTTACTGAATAAATCTGAATAATGAGTGAATGAAAGAGACTGTTATCTCGTCTGCACGCACAAAGAGGCTAAGTTTGTCAAATTAATTATTCACTGTGAATTATTCACTTAGCTCCAGCAACCTCTTCATAATCCATCTTCTTCTGTCCTTTCCAAGTGCTATGAACATGGTCTATGCCTAGTTCATATTTTAGCCTCATTCTTTGAGTTGTGTGTGATGTAGATTACTAACACAGACTCACAATAGCACTGGGGAAAGATAATATTATTTTATTTAAAGTTAACCTAAAAGCTTGAAAACAAGCCAACAAACAAACAAACAAGCACTAAGTACCAATAGCTGTGAAAAAGTGGAGAGCACAGTGGACAGTCTCTCAAACATGTGGGCATGTGCTTTCCAAGGAGCAGCCTTGACAAGATCAGTGGGAGTATGGATGGTGTCAGAGTTAAACAGATATTTATAAAAGGAGAAACCAAAATATCTCATGGATTAAAACCTGAAAGCACTTACAGAGTTCTAGTTGAAACAGAGCATTATTAAAGGTAGTTAAAACTGTAGTTTCACTGCTCATTCTTATTTCTTATCAGGACCATTTAATAGTTTTGCATTACTAAATCTTAACAGGTCAGCTGATTTAAAATATTCAGATTTTTCTCCTGCTGGTAGTGCTGGGCAGTATCTTAAAACTCTATTTTGCAGAGGAAGGATGACACAGTCAAAATTTTTTGCAATGCCCTAATGCAACATATGAAATATGGAGAATGTGGCTTGTAAGAACTGAACTCAATCGATAGCTCAGAAACCCTGCTGCAGTTCACCTAGTTTGAGAATGTGTGAATCCCAGAAAACAAAATATTTTTAAGATTACGGGTACAAATGTAGGCTTTATTTTTATCAGGCGTGTTTAAAGAGATATTTAAAGCTAATACTTCACTTTCTTTATGGCATACTTTGTTTCATGCTAAGCAAATCCAAAAAGGCCCTATTAATGAAGATGGTTTAATGCCTGTGCATTATTATAATGCAGTCCTTTGTTCTACACTTTCTCTGTGTGTCATAGACTAAGTCATTAATCAATGGGTGCTGAAAAATAATTGTCTAGTTCTTAACAATCTTCTATTGTTGAAACATTTGGAATTTTAAGATAAAGATGTACTGGCTGCTCTGAAAAAAAATGTGGTTTAAGATTACCCTTCATGGAAGTATGGGCTTATTGTTAGAAATGCAAAGCAGATGACCTGGTTTTAATGTGTTTTAGTGCACTGTTGTTCAATTGCCTATTCAAATTGTGCTCGAAAAGTAGACTTCATTAATGTCACAAAATAATGATTTTGTGTGTTATTTTATTGTACTGGCACATTAATTAAATGGAGAAGCATCATAGAATTACATGGGGTTTAAAAATAGAAGTACAAAATCTTTTTGGTAATAATAATAATAATAATAATAATAGTAATAATAATAACTCTTAGTCCATTTAATACAATTTAAGAATTATATTCTTTTTGTACTTCTATCTTTGATGCCAGATATGCATAAAAGGCACATTCAGATAACAAATCACATGGCAGTATGTATCTATAACAATCTATTTCATTGACTCACTTGGGAGAGCTGCCTGACAACCTTCATATAGGCCTGGAAATTTTGTGGAAAATCTTCTAAATTTTCAGTTTCCCAAACAACACAGAATAGTTCTTTTTCTTCTGAGAGGAATACTGCAGAAATGGACATCAGTTAACTTCTACCAGCCATTCCAGCACTGTCAGCACTCTGGTTGGGTTGGGAAGGCCACAGAAGTTGCCTGGAACAGCACAACATCTGAATGCCCTCTTGTCCACCTCAGGCTGTTTTAATGATTCCCCAAATCTAAATAAAAGCAGGAACAGCTCTTCAATCTCAGCTTTTCCCAGAAAGCAAGCCCAGTGACAGGTACAGCTCTTCAAGATGCTGGGACACACCAAGAAATCATGAAGGAAAAAAAAAAAAGAGGAGACCTGGAAGTTTGTGCAAGGTGATGTTCCTTATGTACACAACATCATGTGATAGTGACTAATCCTTGGGGGAAATAGGTGTTGTAAAAATCCCCAGGAGGAGAGCCTGGAGCAAGAACAGAGGGCTTGAGCACACAAAGCCAAGAAGGTAACAGAGATCTGCAGGATGTTAACACAAGTGGTCAATCCTTGATCAGTGTAGGAGCTGTAGTTTTAGGGAATAATTGAGGAAGTAAAACATTGCATTTATGGCAAGAAGGCAGGCAAAGGAACAAACAGAAACACAAAAGACATTAATGGCTTCCTCAAAGGTGGGATGAAAAGAGGAAGAATGGGAAGGATTGCTCCTACACCACTTCACGGGGTTAACCCCACAGATTATGTGCAGCAATATCTCCTTCATTGCCTTTTGATTTACTACTCACCATTGCAAACTCAGCAGTTATATGTAAGCTATTATCCTTTTTTGGATAACTTTGTTAAACAGATGAGAATTTCCGAGACCAGTGCATGTGTGTGTTTTCTCCCCCAGCCTTCCCACACACCAGGATGAGAGGCAATACAGCACCAGGTCAGAGAAAATCGGGATGGAACTGTCCTATGCTACTTCAAC
>JAYDZK010000113.1:11202934-11217993 GCA_034509185.1 Euphonia xanthogaster
GGGGGGTTTTTCCCCTTCCCCCCCCCCCCCCCCCCCCATATTTTGTCTATTCAAGTCAAAATTCATTTATTTGCAAATGCTGGCCTAACATGCTTAAATAATGCGAATCTCATAAATAAACTGAAAACATAATTGGAGGCATTACAGGAATAAAACACGAATACAACTAGCTCTCTGAATTTCCCTGTGTAGAATTAGCAAGACAAAATCTATTTAAATTTTACTCCCAGGCTGGTTTTTTTCCTGCTTGTTATTGTTATTTTTCAACTACTTTTTTGCAAGTCATGAGAATACTGGATTTTTTTACCCAGTTGTCCAAAAACTCTGATGCATTACCCATTTGGGAATCCTGGTGGTGCTTTGTAATGGAAGGGAAGACAAGAATTAGGAAGAGAAAAATCAATTTAGCCACCAAACATAAGGGTCACAGCCAAATTAGTTTCAGCACTGATGGCAAGATACTGTGATTTGAAAGGGAAGCCAAATAAAGTAAGAAAAATGTAAAAGTCAGCAATGTTTTAAAGCATCTGGAAATAACATGGGCCGTGACACAGCATCAGTGCATTGCATGAGCACTACAGGCATTCTCTTTTTCTATCACAGCTTCACATTCCTTTCAGGAAATAGACTGAGTGTTTAAAGACCTAAGTGCAAGGGAAATATGTCACACAGCAAGACATCTGCCAACTTTGTGTTTCTTAGCATTACCAGAGTAGAGGACATGATTTGCAATACAGCAGAACGAGAGGAGAGGCCAAAAAGAACATGACCACAGCAACGAGGCATCATTTATTCATACTTTTACTGCCAGAGGTAAATAAAGTTATGCTTGTAATTATTGCAGCATATGTGGGACTAGGAGGAAAACTGCTGGAGCTTTATTGTCCAGATAGCACTGAAAGGTAGTTAATTTATACACAGACACATGGAAGAAACAGTACCCATTATCACTGCCGTCCACTCTAACACATTCCATCTTCAGCCAGATTTAATTTAACAAGAATTGCTTCAATCTGCCACTGCTGCAGTCTCTCTCTCCTGCACTTCACAGCCTCTTTTATGTGTCTGGAGAGAGAAGGAGGCGCTGTAATTAGCTGCTGTTATTAACAGGCTTTCTTTTACGTTATGAAGTTGGAAATAAATGGTCACATTACTGAGCAGGCTGCTGGATACTCATCATAATTTTTTTAGAGTTATTTAAGCTGGGCCTGAGCACTCTTGTTTCTGAGCTGCTTTCTTGCCTTTGTGTAATGGAGCTTTTTGTTCTGTATCAAAGTAAATTGGGGTCCCAGTTCTGTTTATGTTAGCAGCATGGCTTCATCCAGTGAGATTACAATCTCTCACATGAGAATATGAAGAGAAGCAGACAGCACAGCAGCACAGTGATGTGTACAGATACTTCCTTTAGCAATTTCCAAATCTGCATCTTAAACAGTTAGGGGTTTTTGCTTATTATTATGTTGAGTACAAAATCAGATAAAGCTTCCTAGAAAGCAGGGCTTTCTCAGAAGTGTGTGGCAGCAGTTTCATAAAAGTGTCATATTGCCATTGCTTTTCACAGTACTTGTAGGAACTTAATTTTCTTCAGCTACAATCTCCAAGTTGTCTGAAACTGTCCAGAGGGCTAAAAAATTATTGGACAGGTCAGGAATACAGGGAAAGGTGGAAGGTGAGCAGAGGAATGAGTTTAATGGTAGAGAGCTCACTTTGATGCTCAAAACAGTTCAGAAAGCAGCATACTTGACTGAGTTTCAAAAGTCTCAGCAGCCAGAGTCTCACATCATGGACAGATTTTTGTCAAAAGTATGTAACAGTCAAAGGAGAAGCTCCACCAAAGATAAAATTTCTCCTTTACTGTACAATATTATCTTTTCCTGAAGTTTCATGAAACACTTGCCACTGCTCTCCTCCAAACAATTGTACCAGCATATTTTTCATCAAGGATTTTTTTTATTTTTTCCCTCTTCACATTTTTTATTTAGAGAGTGAGAAAACTGTTATGATTTAAACCACAAGAAATATTTCAGTAGCATTAAATGAAACCCAAATCTTAGAATTGTAGAATCATAAAATGATTTGGGTTGGAAGGGACCCTAGAGATCATCTCTTTCCAACTCCCCTGCCATGGGCATACACCTCCACTAGACCAGGTTGCTCAGAGCCCCATCCAGCCTGGCCTTGAGCACTGCCAGGGCCAGGGCAGCTACAGCTTCTATGGCAAATCTGTGCCAGTGCCTCAACTCCTTCACAGTAAAATATTTCTTTCTAAAATCTTATTTAAACCTACCCTTTCAGTTTAAAAAACATCTGCCCTTCACATATTACTGCTTGCCCTTGTCAGAAGTTCTTCTCCAGCCTTATTGTAGCTTCCTTTAGGTACCTGAAGGCTCTATAAGTTCTCCCCAGAGCCTTCTCTCCTCCAGGCTGAACAGCCCCAGCTGTCCCAGCCTGTCTTCATAGGAGAGGTGTTGCAGCCCTCTGCTATCCTTGTGGCCCTCTCTGGACTCACTCCTGTTCAACATTCTTCTTATGCTGGGATTCTCTGGGTCTGTACACAGAACTGAGGTGGGATCTCCCCAGAGTGGAGTAGAGGAAGAATCCCCTTCCTCATCTCCTGACCATGGTGCTTTGGATGTAGTCCAGGCACATTTGGCTTTCTAGCTGCAAGTGCACAAGGCCTGTTGAGCTTCATGTTCATCAATTCCCCCAAGTCCTTCTCCTCTGAGGGAAGGCTGCTCTCAACCCATTCTCTGTCCAGCCTGTATTTTCTCTTAGGATGGCCCCAACACAGGTACAGGACCTTGCACTTGGCCATGTTGTAATCCAAGAGGTTCACATATGCCCACCTCTCCGGCCTGTCCAGGTCCCTCTGGATGGCATTCCTTCCATCCAGAGTGCTGACTGCACCTCTTAGCTTGGTATCCTTGCCAAACTTGCTGAAGGTGAACTTAATCACACTCTCCATGTTGTTGACAAAGATGTTAAACAGCACCAGTCCCATCAGAGACTGGGAGAAAGATATAAGCACTCAATCCAAAACATATCTTGATGCTCATATTTGATTATAGTAAGTGTCTGGGGAAGCTTCTTTCCAATTCTGTTGAATAATAAGCACTGTAATCTTTCAGGCTGAGTCTCAGTAGTGGCAACCTTAAGGACAACATCAACTGACTTGATGGATCCTTGCATTTGTTTCAACATATATGCTCTTCTAACCCACTTTCACTCTTGTCTAAATTAAACTCAAACTCTCCTGTTCATATTGCAAGTATTTTATCCAGATATCTGCTCAAGACCTCAATAAGTAATACCTGATGGAGCAGCTTCCCCTGCAAACTGTTCATGAAGCTGCAGACTGTCAGGGCAGTTCTGCTTCCTTTTGCCAGCCAATCTGTGGAATCTCTCCATATTTCAGCTTGTTTCTGGTTTAGAGATGTGGGAGTGGCAGCAAAAACTTGAGTTTGCTACAAGCATAGAATAACACTATCTACAGAAATTTTTAATAGACTGAGTCCCTGTACATCCCTGCTTTTTCAATAAATGATAGACATCTTTTCAAACCCCAATTTTTATTCTTAGTTATACAGCAGTATTCCAACTGATGATATCATCTACCCTTTCTTAGAGCATATTTTCTGTGCTAGAATGAAGAGTAAGTTTAAAATTGAAGATCCTTATTTTGCATAATTATATGTAAAGGCAGGAAATGTATTTCTATCATTTATTGAAGCTTTTTACAAGAATTCATCCCTGAATTCTGAACGAAAGTATATTTTATATGTATAGAAAATACCAGCAGTAACAGTCAAGAATAGCTATGGTAACAAGTCTAAGAGATTTTGACTCATATCATAGTCAGTGAATAAAATCTCTTTATATGAAATATCCCCAAAGACTTTTTCTGAGCAAAATCATACAACTGTTTTTCCCAGAGTGTGATGGTGTATCACACAGATGACAAGACCCAGAAAACTGGTACGCTGCTGAGGGCTCTTTTCACAACACATGCTTAGCAATGTGGATGCTCACAGAGTCTAAATTCACTCCATGTCTAACAAAAGGTGTTGCTTTATTTAAAGGAAATTCATTTTCTAAGTAATCTTCCTTTAGAAGTTTTAGAAGAAATCTTGAAAAGGAAATAAAAAAAGCTGCAGAAGGTGCCACCAAAGAGTTGCTTTAAAACTGGGATCAAAATATTGAACAGTATGTTTATTTTACATGCATGGCCAAGAGTAAATGTTAAGGAAAGTGTCCTGTCTGACCATCTGGGAGCAGCTCTGACAGTCACACTCTCACCCCCTCGAGCTAAGACTGAGGTTCCTTTGCGGCCATACCCGCACTCTCTTGCAGTTTGACAAGGTTTTCTTACTGGCTCAACTCCAGGTTTCCCATATCAGAGTTTTAGCTGTCTGGATCCTTAAAATTGTGCATCAACCAAGTAACAGCTCGAGCTGGTGCTTCTGAAGAGGAAACTGAACAAAGGAACCTCTGGGGTTTGATACCCTTACAGTCTAAATATGTGACAGTCAGGGCTTCTCAGCTCCTGCTACATCTCTGGGTGTCCCTCACCTGGCTGGCCAGGGGTCCCTTTGTTGTCCCTTTGTTGTCCCTTTGTTGTGCCTTTGTTGTGCAAGGGGCAGCAGTTCATGGCCCCTTGCCTTGGGCTCTGCCACCCAGAGCTCAACCAGCAGCTTCACAGCAGCTGCACATTGGGTACCTGCACTGAGTGCATTCCTCAACACACAGATCCTCAGCACTGCAGCATCAATGCACTATAGCAGGATGGTTCATGTTCTCAAATCATTGCTCTAATTTAGAACAGTGAGGAAAAAAATTCTATGAGACATTATTATTGACAATTTGCACTCCAAGGTCATCTGTTCCAGGGTTTAACAGGGACATAACTCATTGTTGAAATGTCTATGGAAATTATTATTAAGTAAGCTAATGAGGAATTTTATAACAATAAGGTGATAAAGTTTTTTGTCTTGATACTTTGTGAAAAGAGTTTCATCGGAAGTTAAAAGAAATATTTGTTACATTCAGATAATGTTTCAAGGAGTGAAAAATCTGTACTTTCACTGAGAAGCATTCTTGTGCTTTATTGGCTACTTAAACAGTTCCATGTTTGTATTCAGGTTGCTTTGACTTCTGATAAATCTCAAGCTAATAATAAAGCTAATGGCAGCCTTCAAATATGGTTTTGTCTCTGTACACTTGACATTCTCCTGTCTCATTTCCTTGGGGATTTGCAACTTCAACCACTCAAGTCTCTGCAACAGATTTGTCTTAAAAAGAAATAAGCATCACATACTCCTCTTTCTATCCAGCATATGAAAATGAGAACTCACTAGGAACAATCATTTTAACTCAAGGCTTGCTTTTAGTGGGAGATGTTGCATTTAGAGAGCCCTAATGCATGTTGGATGTTCCCATGATTTGTGCTGTGATATGAGTAGCCCAGGAGGCAACTAGTTAGATACATTCTGAGTTTTTCTCTTGCTTAGAAGGGGAACTGTCCTAGTGCGCCACCTGCAAAATACACCTCTATGCCCTGTTTCTGACCATGACTGGCAAATGATTCTCTTCTGTGGAAGAGAAGCCTTCATTTGCTCCTGGTTCCCAATCCAACAGAGATCACTCTAACATGATCCCATAAGGTCATATGAGCAATTAGAAGAGACAGAAACACTGTTCAGCCAGATAACTTCAGACTGCATTTTGAATACATCATTCACACTCTCAATTTCTACAGCTTTCTGCCCCATCTAAACACCAAAGAGCAAGGTATCTTATCACCAAAACTGCTCAAAAATTTCCTCCTTGGGTAGACTTCATTCTGTTTTAATTCTAAATCTTCCATTGGAAAATATTCCTGTGGGTCAGGTTAAATTCATTGCACTTTTCTGCTCCATCTTGTAGCAAGAGGAAATTTTACTTAGGTTCCCTCCATCAGACTTCAGCCCTTTTCCATTTCTCTGGATTTTCTGATGCTCTGGATGAATTTATTGCTGCAGCTTTCTGCTTAAAGATTCTTCCAGAAAAGCAAAGGACTTCTCTTTTATCTCCTTCCATCTGTAGCCATGCAGAGGGAACTTAATAGGGAGGTTTCAGTCTAATTCTGGTCCTCAATGATATCATAGCTCTTTGCATAGCTCTGTTGGGTGGCACCCACAGGATCCTCAGATGCTCTCAGGGAGTGCTGTCTAGCTGGGGATGCTCTGTTGATTCCTTCTTTTGAACATCCCTTCTGTCCTTTCCTTCATTTATTGTGTATTTTTGTATCAATTCTTAGTTCTGACCCCCACTTCCTTTTCAAGGGCTCTTCATTATTCAGTATGGATTTCCTCCAGCCCTTTTTTATATATTCTTCAATAAAGATGCTTCGAAGAAGAATATTTGAACTGGGCAGGCACACAGCAACACCTTCTCAATGCTGCTCCCACCAAACTGAGTCTTGGTTAGATCCTGAGCCAATATTACATTTCATATTCCTCCATCTCAGTTACAAAACTGTGCACAATCTGCTTTGAATTCCAGGAGAAAAAAATCCAAGCAAACAAACAAGCACACACAAAAAACTCAGCCAGTGGTGGATTTAACATGCTTTGATGTATCACCACATATATACTTCTACATTTATTTAAAACTCAACAGCACATAATAGTCCTCAATTTCTGTTACTGACCTCGTTAAAATTTGTGGGAATCAAATTCCCTTAAAAAGATGTCTGGGAAATTCTGTCCTTGAAGCTACAACTTATCCCTTTTCTCCGAACTGTCTGCTGCATTTCACATTTATTTGCTTCACTTATTTATAGACCCAGCCATATCTCCAGACCAGCCATGGCAGGGTTTTATTTCCATATGGATAGAGCCACACCAAGGTAGATACCCTCTGCTAAGTCAAAAAGGTCTGATAGAACAAGCTGAAAATATGTCAGAGCTTAGACACAGGGACTGCAATTGTCTCATATTTGGGCAGTTTAAGAAGATACTTCCCTTTCCTTTATCTTCTGAAAACAAGAACAGAAAGAAAACAAGAGTTTATTATTATTTTCCAGCTTCCAGTTACATGTTACTTTCAGTGAAGCATTGAGGAGTTTTGCCAAAAAGCAACATTTAGTATGTTGTAGGAGAGGCTGACTGGCTTACATGATGTAAAAGTAGCCTGTGACACATATATTTCAGTTCTATGCCTTTATCTTCTAATTTCTGCATCCGATGCAAGGACAAGAAGAATGTGTGACTAGCAGAGAGTGGATCAGCAGCCCCTTTTGGCAGCAGTATACCTCAGATGTGAAATGGAAATACGCATTATATTTACACATATGCATTTCAGTGAGCAGAGCTGTGTTCGAGTAATAGATGGCAGCATTTGGTATTAGCTCCTCACATGCATCACACAGTGAAAATCATGTTCCATTTTTTTTTTTTTTTTTGCGTAAGAGATAGATTATAAAGCCTCCTATTCAAAATATTGATCAAATTATAGCCATAAATAAAACTATGAGTTCAAAGTAAAGAGGAATTTGTGCCAGTGATGGATTTTGTCTGGGAGATAGATTTATCACATAGAATTTGATTGTGCCAAATCCTTAACAGTAAAATAAGTAGTTCAGACTTATCACTCAGCATTAAAAACTAATCTGGATTTCACTATTCTACATGTGCAAGTTTTCTTTGCCTCTATGGAGCTACATATTTGAGTTAAATGTCAGTGAAAATCACCAGTACAAATATAAAATGTGTCAGTGTGAATCATATCACTAAATTTATGTAGTAATTGACACTGGCACAAACTTCATCTCGTTCTTGTATGACCCAGTCTATTTTGGGCAGTCATTTCTTCCACCCAGTTTCATGAGAATTATGTATGTATTTACTCCTTTAAGTGTCACCTTTAAAACTTCTGGGATTCTTTGGCCAATTTCAGCCAAACTTAATAGGCAGAAATTTCAAAGATATTCTATACCTACATATTTTATGGGAAAAGGTGGCTACTACTGCTCAAGGACCTTACTACTGTGCTAGCAAGCAAAAGGGCAGCAATATGAGCCTTTTATTGCACAGCAGAGTATATTTTTGAGCATGAGTCACAGACCCAGAGGAAATCAAATTTTTGCTATGTTTGATGTTTGCACAGTGCGTTAAAACCAACAAGGATTACCTGTGTCCCACGGTGGGCTCCTATATTGAAGTTCCACCATCACACTTCAATTTTCCATGTCTTTATTGGTGCTTGTTAAAGAATCTTAATTTATAATTATCACATAAAAAAAAAAAAGGTTAGATGCCTGTGTTATAACACTACTTTTATTCTTTAATAAAGTCTGATTATCTTGTTAAATGCCTATTCATGCATTCAGTTGAAAATGATAATATTGAATGCTTGTTTTTGAAATGCCTTTTTATTAATACAACCAAGCCAATACAATTTGTTCTGCTGCTTACAGACTTATTTCTGTATGTGTCTTTCTCAACCAATTTTAAGTAGAGATAATGTATGGTAGGGCAGGAAAGATAAAGGCCAGGTTCTGATTTTAGGGAAACACCTCCAAATTTTTCAAAGGAAAAGGATTCATGCAAATTGTCTTGTTTTTAAGGCAACATTATAAACCCTATGTATTGGGTTGTTTATAAAATCCATTGCTATTAGGGATCAGTTCATTGGAGTTTGAGATGTCCAAAATCAAATTAAGTGCATTTAACTGATTTTGGCAGTCTGCATGATTACAGGTTTGTGTTTGTCCTGACGTACAGATGTCCAGATTTTAGGAAGAAATCATTCTTATTTATGGCCCATGCAATTTTATTCTAGAGAGAAAATTCACCCAGTAGGAAAAAAAAGAGCAATTAATATAGTAGTCAAAGAATGCCATGATATAAGGAATCACTTTGTTAATTGCACTCATGGCTCCACATTAGTTTCTGTCTTTTTCATGGTTGTGCAACCCTAAAGACTTATTGGTGCGTAGTTTTAAGTCTTCTGCAGTCATCTTATTGTTTGGAGATGGGATTACCACATCATATAGCTCTATTTCCAAAAATATATATTTCCTGACATTGAAAGAATGGAAGTATTAGTGGTGATTCAATGAAGATAAAGAACAGTGAAGCATCTGAGATCAGATCTAGATCCCATGATATGATATAACATTTGAAGTGTTTCCAGTTACATTTGAATGGGCAAAACATTTATTGAAGGAGCAGGCTGAAAGAAGAGCAGTAAATGCATCTTTTCTACCAGTTAATACTTCAGCATTAGAGATCTGTCTCAGGGGGAAGGAGCTAAGTGAGAGACTTAATATTTTGAGATTTTTTAACAAGACAAGTTCTGAAGCTCAAGATGGCTCATTTACAACAAAAGCCCAATCCTGAATCACAGTCCACTGAAGGCCCTTACTTCCCCTAGCATTTGATTAGGTTAAGGTCAGATATGGAACAATATTTACTGCTGGGCTATTGCTCCTGTCTTAAGGGATACAGAAAGAGGAATTCATGTAGGAGACATGGGAATTCACACAGCTAATCAGTTGGAGCCTTGTGGCTCAGTGTGTGAGCTCTCTTTTGTGCCCTGTGTGCAGGAGTGGAGTCAGGGTTTCATCTTGTGCCTGAGCACTCGAAAGGCACAGAAAGGGAGCAGGCTTTGTCAAGGACTGATGGGAATTGAGCAGTCACTTGGACTAACAGGGACTGAACAGGCAGAAGCTTGTTGCATGTAACACAGGATCATCATCTGAGTCACATCCAGCCACAGACATAAATAACATTATCTGCATTTGTGCACAAGCACATACCTTTGCAGAAGGGCTTGTTCCTACATTACAGGAACTGAGGCAACATTTCCCACAGGAAGAGGTACAATAGTTCTGCAAGATTCCAGTCCTTTAAAATATACTCTATATAAAGGATCCCAGTCTTTTAATATATGTTTTTATATATAAGAAACCTTTCTGACCTCAGTGTGTTTCTTTGAACCAAAACATACAGGCAAATAGGAGTATCTGCAAAATGGGATTCCAAATTAGTAGAAGCTGGCTCTTTCATTGAAACACAGCAATAATCTCAAGATGCTGTTGATAAGGAAGACTGTCATTTGCTGCATGATTATATACACATCTATTTCCATGCAACCTATATATTTATTTAGATTCTCTCCATTAATGTCAGAGATTGCTTAGTAAGGCACAACCATGCCATCCTGTAGGAACGGTAACAAAATTTATGTCAGCCATGAAGAGAGGAAATGGTACATAATTAGGTGTCATAACTGCTTTTAAAAAAGCAAAGAAGAAAACCCTAGATTAATTAGTCAGCTATGTGTGCTGTGTAAGCATAATGGTCCAAACCCAGTAAGCACTACATAGTTCATATTCTGAGTCTCTATAATTAATTTTTTCTATTTCATTTAATTGTTCTATGTATTTATTGATGGCCATTGTGGATTGTCAAGTTACAATCACAGCAGACTGCACTAGGAAACTACCATAATCTTTAAAAAATCCCCTAGTTAACTATTCTTATTTTCAAATGCAGGAGATAATACTGAAAATTGTAACATTGAACACTTAGAGTGTTTTTTTCTTAAGTAAACAAAGTAACCTTGTATCCATTTTATCACTAAAATATAAAATAAACTACTTATTCCTCAGAGTTGTTTATCTAGTGTGGGAATGGACTTTATTTGAGAAGAAGCTCTTCAGTTTGGTATTCTAGCTGAGAGAAGTCTTTAATAATGTAGCAGCTCAACATCAGTGAGATCCCCCCCACCCGTGAGTTAGTACCTCACATGCCCTATTACAAAACAGCTGGGATTACTACAGGTAACGCAGAGCAACATTCAGTAAAAACAGGAGAAAAATGAAAGCATAGAAAGTTAATGTCATTTGTGTTTAGAGATTGGAAAGAAATTCATTTGGCTTCTGGAATCCCTGTACTATGCTGTAGAGCTCCATTTGTGACATTCTCTAAAAATCTTTGGAAGAAGAGTTTTTCGTGAAGTCCTAAGGGATATAAATAGATTTTTCAGCTTAAAAACAGGACAACAAACAAATATACTAAGAAACAAATTCATATACCAGAGCCTCTTGTCTGCAACACTCCCAGCAGTTCTAGAGAGCAAAAAAATCCCTATGGCATTACTATTTATTTACTTTACAACATATTTTGATTTTGTTTTGAAACAGCATCCTGCTATTTGTTTTTTCTATGCTGCCTACCCCAAGCACTTTGTTTCCAGTGAAAATTCTCCTTAAGAATAATAAAAGATATTTTCCCAGTTGCACTCAGCCTCCCTTGGACCAAACTCTATTCTGCTCTCAGGTCTGTGGGGAATAATCAAGCAACATTAACTATCTGAAATAAGATGTATAACATCCTGACTCTGGACTTGCCTTATTTTTTTTTCCTTCCCAAAGAACAAAAGCATTTCTAAACTCCTCACAAGGTGTATAAGCTAGCAATTTCTTTATTAAAAAAAGCCATGACCATTGGTGATTTGCTTAGGGAAACTGCATTCAGATATAAAAGAAACAAATGAAACTATAAATTATTCATTGAATTGACTAAGTATATTGTGTTACCTAGAGATATTAATCTGAGGGCAGAGTGTGGTTTACTTTTTAAAGAGAATTGCATTAAGGGTTTTATTCAGTTAGCCTGCTTCAAATCCAAAACTGCAGATATTATGACTTTTCTTTGTAGGCTATCACCCTAGGTCCAAACCTCATTTCACCCTCAAAACTTCTCTTTTTTCCCTTCATAAATACTACCTTTCCTTACTCAGAATTTTTCCACTTATATTTGATGGACCTCTTGGCTCACTCACTCATCCTGTTCAACTCTCAGTATCACTTCAGGAATTGCCCCTGATTTCTCAGGACTTGATAACTTACCTCCTTATTGGCTTCAATTTTATTCCTTGCTGGGTTCATGCTTAGAGGCCACTGAGTTGAAAGCCTTTGCTCTTCCATCTTTAGCAATGAAATGGATATTTTATTCTTTTGAAGAACATCTTCCCTTCTTTTTCCAACTTCATACCGATTTCACAACAGAGTGAAATTATTATTTTATCATTTAATCAGCAGAACATTAAATGATGGGTAACCTTTCTCTTTTTGACAACCTTTACGTTCAATGACTTTATTAGAAGGCAGTGATCATTGCCACAGAGTTTCTATCAAATATATTCATATCTTATGCTGACTTCCAACTTTCCCTCTCCCCCTTAACTTGAGTTTAAGTTTTAAATATGAATTACTTTATGGCAATCTGTAACTAAATGAGGGTAAATAGACAGGTCTTGTTTTAAATCAGTACCTTCCCTGTGTAAAGGAATTTCACATAGATTTCAATCAGAGTTATTTCTGTTCAGGAGATGAGATTTTTATGTAAATGTTCTATATAGAATTTCATTAGATTTTTTTTTGAAATTACCCAATGGGATTGATTAGAACTTAATATTGGTAGGAGCAACCTGGGCAAACATAGGATGTATGCATGCTATTATATAGTTTAGAGTGAAAATGTCCTTATTTAGAAATGTTTGGTAGGTCATGCATATTTCTGGCTTTTTGGTAGAACACAAACTGGACAACAAGTCTGATTTTCCCTGATTTTACTAGTCTGCAATAGTTGTACTGACAGTATTTGAACCACAAGGAGGATGAAAAATTTTAATTTAATTTCAAGCTTGGATTTGCGATTTAAGGGAATAGACCAATATAATATAAGAATAGTTAATTCCAGGGGGACAGAAATGGATAAGAAAATAAGAATGTGAACAAACTTATGCAGGCTTTTCAAAATGCCAAAAGGAAAAATCAATTATTTTAATTTTCAAAACCAATGCTTCTTTTCACTTTGGAGATTACTTCCAGATGTGAAACAACTGACAAGGATTTTTTTTCCTAAAGCAAAACTAAAATAATAAGTGAAATTAAAAGCTTTTGCAGTTCCATATATTCTTATTAGATATATTCCCTTCTTTATAGTATCCACATATGACCTTAAATGTTTCAGCAGAAGTTTAGTGTCACTGGTAACTCCTGGATTTTCAGTTCTGTTGTGTCATCATTCATGAAGTAGAGGATGTGATTACCACTAGTCTTTTTTCTGCCATCCTCTTCAGGAAGTCTCCTGGTGCTCTGTCATCTCCTCTCTACACTCTCTGCCTTGGTCTCCATGGTCCTGAGGAAGGAAGACCTCATCCTCACCTATACCTGGGACACCATGTGGGAGGAGGGGATGCCACTTGTCTCTGCCTTTAGACCCAATGGAAGTTGTGTTCTCCCTTGCAGAGCTCCTTACAGGGAACTGGATGGAAGAAATTTTGCATTCCAGAGGGACAGTCTTCCCTCCCATTTTGGAAGGAATCACAGAATCATAGAAAGTTCAGGTTGGGAAGGGATCCCTAAAAGTTGTCTGATCCAACCCTCCTTCAGTGAGCACAGAAAGTGGAAGGAAGGAGAGATGTACTGATCTAAAACTTGCACTCCCAGTGGACAGACATTATAAAAACTACAGGTTTCTCACAGCCACACTATAAATATAGAAGTACTGTTGGACTATGTCATTCAACCATCAAGTTCATTAAGTTGCCTTTGATAACATTAAGCCTCAGCCCACTCTCAGGAGCAGGAGATGTAGCAACTGTGCTCTAATCAGGGTTGCCACTTGTTCATCGAGATAGGGGAAAGAGGGCTCCTGAATAGTTTGCATTTTATTTTGCAATTTTAAATGTTACTGACCAGGTAACATTTAAAATTGCAAAATAAAATACAAACTATTCAACTTCAGCAGTTATTCTGCACAGCAAAGAGGATGTTAATTTGTAGTTTATCAATGCTTTAGGTGAAGAGAAAATGGAGACAGTGTTTACATGTAGACACTAACTGCTGGAACTATTAGTTTTTTTTAATATTTGCAAAACTTGTCTGATTCACCCATCATTGCCTAGAGAAGGTAAAATCCTGAGTCTTTAAATGATACAACATTTATGGCGGCACTGCATGCAGTCTTCCTGTAGTAAAGAAAGTCTGATTGTGACAAAACCTACTGTCAAGCCTGAATTCCACAATTTTTATTCAAAATAATTAGTTAAGCCTACAGGATGGATTGGTGTTTGTTTCTTGCTTTGTTCTGTTGCTTTATTTTTTTCTTTAAATTTAGAAATAAACTTCATAATTTGCTGGCTAGAAAAAAACAGGTGTAAAATAAAAGAAAAATCAATGGTTCTTTAACGTAGATGTTAAAGTTTTTTGACAAATTTTTTAAAGCTTTCTATTCCATAAAGAAAAATTGAAAATAAGGTATTAGCTCTGAATTGTATTCATACTGTAAATTTTTAAGGAAATGCTCAATTTTAAAAATGAAATAAATATTACTTGAATTTCTGCTAGGTAGCAGCCATCCTCTGTGATTAGGATTCTTTTCACTGTTGCCTTTCTTGAGGTATTGTAATTATAGCTTGCAAACTGAGAGCACAAGATAATCATTATCTGCGCATGTTTACACATTAGAGAAAATGCTGGAATATATTTTACCTCTCCTCACTGATAGTGTGAATGTTCTCAAATGTGTATTTGCTATCCCACTGCCCTATAGGGATACTTGCAGTGGCTGCACAGCCTCCCATCCAAACTTATTCTTGTGCAATTTCTTGAAAAATCAGATGATACTCCTAAATATGCAGGTAAGAAAAAGCCATGCTATGGATTGTTATAAGTTTTTCAACATACAGTTCTGTTTGGTTTTGAAGCAGAGGCAAATTTTTACAGTTTTAGCATGTTTTCAAATGCACATAATTTGAAGCATGGCTCTGTTTAACACACTGAAGTTGAAAGAAAAAAGTGATCTCCAGAAATGCCATCCAGTTGCCCACATCCCTATTACTGTTTGCTGTCAAAATCCTAAAACACCTGATATGTTTGAGCCTATACATTGGTTAATGCTGCCAGAATCCCTAAGGAAGATGTAATTTTCCTAATCTTTTTTGGGGGGGGGGGGGGGGCAAAGAAAGTTTTTTGTTTTGTTTTGTTTTTCCTTTTTTTTTTTTTT
>JAYDZK010000113.1:11218093-11245565 GCA_034509185.1 Euphonia xanthogaster
GGGGGGGGCAAAGAAAGTGTTTTGTTTTGCTTTGTTTTGCCTTGTTTTGTTTTGTTGCCCAGTGCAGTTGCAAAATATGCGTGAGCAGAACAGACTTTTCCAAAAGTGGCCCCTAATTTTCATATTTGTTGAATACCTGCTCTGTGAAAAATCCAGTCAGGAACAAAACTAGATGATTCTTTCCTGCTCACCCTTGTCCTTTTCGAAAAGCAAGATAGCCTTTATCCTCCAAAACAGAACATGTGTGTGAGAAGTAGCAGTCAGTAGTGTCAAAACACGTTTAGACCTCTGATTTTAATGGCATAAAATGACAACTCCAGTGGCTACTCATCCATCACTGCTCCCCATGCTCAAACAGCGAGCCACCAGCCCACTTTCTCAGCTGCAGAACCATCTATTTTCTGCAGGCATGGGTTTATGTGTGTGATGATTTCTTTTTCAGAGCCATATGGACACGTCTGCTTAACTCAACCCCCGAGACGATTTGCTCTGAGGCTCTGTTTATCTCACCTGTCTGCTTACGCAGGGGCTGCATTCCACAATGAGCTGAGGCATCAGGGGCACATTCACCTCAAGGAGATTTGCTGTTCTCAAAAGTGAAGATCGAGTCAATCCAACGTAAGTGAAACTTCATTGTAGTGTTTGGCTGATAGAGTTGGAAACTGGCAGATTTGAACACCTCTGAGGCTGTTACGAACGAACGTGCAGCCAGTGGGGCTGTTGCTATTTTTGTTGCTATTTTCATTTCCAAATGCTATCTGTAAAGGTCTTTTGTGAAGACCTTTACAGATAGCTTTTGGAAATGAAGGTACTTAGACTACTAGAATAGCAGGTTTAATGGCTTGGGAAATACTTTTAACTAATGTTCCCACTGGCAAATTGACTATCCATTTCTTCTCTAAGATGTCTAAGGTGTAAATGGTCTTTTTTCCTGAGTATGGAGGTTGTGTGTTGAAACCTGCTGTTCAACAATCCCAGCTGCATGCATGTTATTATCCCAGCACTGATTACAAGATTCCATTGACCACAAGCTGTCTGTTTGCCTGTCTAGATGTTGTGATTAGTGAACAATCAATCTTTAATCCAATCAGAAATCTCTCTGCCTGCAGCTGATAAAGGTCCCGGCAGGGCACTGATGAGGCTGGAGCCCTGGTATCTCTAAGGGGACACCTGCAGCATGTGAGGTGCAGAAGCTAAGCAGGCTGATCTAAGAGAAAGGAATTAAGGTGGCCTGCAAAAAATCTGATAAACAGCATTCAAACAGAACAAACCAGGCAGCTTAAGTGTGGGGCTCATCAGCCTCACTGACCCTGGAGTGCTGCGGTTCTAAATCCTAACACATGGAGAAGATCATCTTTTAGCTCAGGAAGACCATTCAACACAGAAGATTTAGTTCCTGGTCATTAAAAGAAGAAGCCAACAAATAATTTGTCTCATTGTACGATTTTCCACAGTGCATGAATTCCTCTGTACTACTTCAGCTTTGTATTTCATTGTCTGCTTTTCCTCACAGGAGTCTGGAATGGAATATAGCTGTGACTTTCCAAATTGTAGTGCAAAGAAATAATTGCCTGTTCTTTGCTTCTTATTTTTTAATTCCTTGACCCAACTTTAATTTCTTTTCTGTCTTTATCTGAGTATTCTTTCCTAATTCTGCAGATGGGATATTTATAATCACAGATCATATTAAAGCTGTTAAAAAATAGTGCATTATTGTGTGATTAACCTGCGTGCTTTATACTAATCCTTGTTGATCTGCTTCAGGGCAAACAGTTTCTCATAACTTCCTTTCTATGATATGACCTGTTCTTATTACATTAACATTCAAAATTAGAGAGAATGACAACTAACTGCATTATTGAAATCTTCCAAAGTACTTCTTTTGTAACATTAAAACTGCTTAAATGGAAACCATTGCCTTTATTTGTTGTACAATTATTTTAAACACATTTCTATGAATTATCTTTTTTTTTTCTAGAAATACAGATTATTTCCAGTAACCCCATAGATTTGATATTCTTTGTAACTCCTGGGTGAGCTATACTCCCACTTTCAAGCTTTCCAGGGCATCTGACACCCATCTGAGACACCTGCAGCAAAGCTTACATTTATCTATATTCACAATAAGCCTAAGATCAAAAGAAATATAATTATTCTGTCTGTGAAGTCTTTTTTTCCTATATGACCATTTCAGATTTAATAATTTCTCTGATTTCTAATCAGTAAACAATGAACAGCATCACAGTGAAATAATCTAATTGTCACAGCTCTGACTTTCAGGAAAAGCTTTCAAGACTGCTTTAAACTTGACAATTTTGTCAAAACCTATTGTTACAATGTTAAATGGCCACAGTGCATGCAAAAAGAGCAACAATAGAGTACATACAGGTATTTGAAACACACTTCAAAGTCAGCATGGTCTACTGTAAACAGTCATATCATGTTCAGAGCACAGTTAAAGACTCACTGTGAACTAAACCAGCTTATACACAATGATTATGCCTTTAAAGATATATGGAAAATATCTGCTCTTCGTAGAATATGACCTTCATAACTCAATTTATGGGTCATTCCCTCACTTGTGGAATATTTTCAATATCATAATTGTAAAAAGAGAAAGAAAGGAAGGAAAAATGTTCAGTTATTCATTTTGCAGGGCCTTTTTATTAAAAACAGAAATAACATTAGATGAAAATCATTTCACTGATAATTTTAATGAAATATGAAGTGCTTTGAATATATTTTATTGCAGGCAATATAGAAAAAAGGCATTGGCTGCTTAATGTGTCATTTAATGAATGGATTCCACATTGCCTTACTTTGCCACATTTGGAAGTGAAGGCCATGCAAAGATGATAGCAAGTGCTTTCAAAAAGGGGCTTCTTCCCACATTTTTAAATTACACTTCACCTAATGGGAAGTGCAAGGTATAATGCAGCAGAAATGAAGCTGAACCAAAACATTGGAGCTACATACCTTAACAAATCTCACTGAATTTTATCCTGTAAGTACACCTCTAATATGGAAAAAACCCTGATGTTGATAATGTCCTAGCATGCTGAAGGTCAGGTTGATATAAGAAGGATCCCAAAGAGCCAGAAGCCTGGGCTAATTTGCAATAAGCTCAGCAGTTGCTTAGTTAGCCCAGCTGAGGGTGAGGAGCCAGGGTGGAAGCTCTGCCCACAGGGATGCAAAGGTCATTGCAGAGAAGGCTGGTAGGTGTCATTTGTTTACACCTTCTCCAGCTCAGAGAAAACCAAATGCAATTGCCAGTGCTGCAGAAATACACCCTAATCTGCTCAATTTCTTTTTCTAGCAGAGACCCATTAATAGGTCTGACTCAGCAAGTTTCCAGTTATTAACCCTAAACTGCCTTTGGCTTTCTCTGGTAGCAGCTACCATCTGTCCCCTCAGGCTTTTATCTAGTAAGATTCAGCTTCATTAGTTGTGTCTAAAATGAACAAAGCATAAATTATATCCATGCACTGGCCCTGAGGCTGGCTGGCACTGGGTGGCTGGGTCTGTCCCTGTGTCCATCCCTTCAGAGCCCAGTGTCCTGTGTTCATGCAGTCCTCCCAACTGCTTAGGAGTGGACTGCCAAGCCCCAGCTCATAAATGCTAACACTGGGGCAGTAAGTGGTCTGGGATGCAGAGCTCAGGCTTATTATCCAGCACTTTTATTTAGCAGTGCAGGCATACCATACCTATTGGTCCACTGAAAGCAGCCTTCCACAGGCACTGGCTTTTAAACTAGCAAAGAAAAAATGTAGGAATCCATCAGAAAACCATGCAGCAGGAAATTTTATCATGTCATTACAAGTAGGCATCTTGCTTCCTGGGCATAATACCCCATTAAGCTAGAGATTAGACTTCATATGGGAAAAAAATATGTAAAGAAGGTCTGAAGCAGGCATTACAAATGAAGGCTGTTCTTCATGCACCGGAGAAACTTCCATATTGAGCATGAGGAGGATTCCACATGCATTTTTTGGTCATTTTGGAAAAGTCCTGCAGCAGAGAAGAGGTATATCTGCTCTTTTGCACAGGTCAGCATGAAATGGATGAATGGCAGGAAATTCAGAAGAGAAAGAAAGGTATCTCTGGTCTATGAATGTAAGAAGCAGAGAGAGAGAGCAAACTTGCACCTTGTGACATTTTCCATATTTACCTTTCTGATGTCCAAGCTCCATTGCCAAGTCACTGGCTCCACATTAAAATCAATGAATGATGCCAATAGGAAGGTCTGTATGTAACAGACCCTGCTTGTTTACAGGAAGAACACCTTTCTTTCAAGGCATGGTAATGAGAAGGGAAAAAACCTAATGTAGTAATATAATAAACCTTTTAAAATTGTTTTAAAATAGCTTTTTCTGAACACAAGACCTGCAAGTTTAACACCATATGGTCTTAGAACCTAAGTCAGTTACATGGAATTGTCAAGTACTGTTACAGATCACATTATCATACAGATCCATAAACAAGCAGCTGCATAATTTCTCAAATGATTATCGCTCTTGCACACCTGGTGTGTGTTATATATAAAAAATTAACAAACAAAAGTGAGAATTTTACTACAGTGCCGTGCTGTCATGGCAAATTGCACCATCAAAATCCAATTGCACAACCCAGCTTCAGGCATCAGTATGACAAGAGAACTGCAGTATATAACTGTAGAGACAGGGCTCCATTAAAAAGGATGTGAAACAGGGCAGCATGGAGCCTGGAAAACCCAGGAGGTGCTGAAGGCAATGTAATGGGGCCCCATCGTCAACAGCATCAAAGGCTGCTGATAAATCAAGACAATGAAAGATGGAGCTTCTCAGTTAGCTTGAAGCAACAGATCCTCATTACAAGCTCTCTCAAGAGCAGTTCCAGCACAGTAGCAATATCTGAAACAAGACTGAAATTTATTAGAAGGATTTTTGTGCATTAAAGCCAGCCTGTAATGTCAGAACAGTGCTTCTGAATGAAAGGAAATCAAGGGGTAAATAAGGTAAGCTGAGAAATTTCCAGTACTTACACTTTATAATCTAATGCAATTGAGAAAAAATTTTGCTTTGACAGTGTTTCACTCCTCAAAACTGTTTTCTTCTGGCTATCCAGTTTCTGTTTGGTCTGAGCTGCTAAACAGGAATTGACATAGAGGAAAAAAACCCCACCATCTCCAAAACACCCAAATATTCAGAAGCAGTGTAATATAGACTGATCACGTGATATTTACTGTAGCTGGCCTCTTGATCTCAAAGTTCCCTCAAGATCTACATTTCTTGTTTGGGACCTACAAGTTTACCCCCAAGTGATGGGCTCTGGATGTCTCTGTTCCTCATTAGCATGCAGACAGGACATGTGAAGGGAGATCCATACTTTCAGGCTCAGTCTGTCACACACTAGCAGAGTCAGACCTCATCATAACTGCATAGAAAAGGCAGCTGGAAGACAGATAAGGGTCTTCACCAAAAGAGAGGAGGCATGCAGGACTCCAATGACTGAGTTACACCATCTATGTCACGGACAGAGCGTTTTACCAAAGAGAAAATAGTGCTGGACACAAAAAAAATCAAGCCCATAGCTCTCTCAGAACTACCTTATCTGCTGGGATGTAGATTTCCTTTCCTCCTAAGGGTCCTTCCTGAATTTTCCACAGCATCTTTGCTTCAATAGGACAGGTCAGAATAAACAGTTAAAAGCAGTTTTTTTGGCAATGAAAGAGATGGATTTGAAAGTCAATAGGGTCCAGATCCCAGCCCTCCATCTTCCCTGGAAATCACAAAAATACCCTGTTGAGTTCTCATCCCAAGAAGACAACCTCATTTTCACGTATCAAATGCAAAATGAAATCAAAACCTAAGCAGAACAATATAATGGAAAGAAAGTAAGTGGAATTGGGAAGACCCCAGAACCACTCTTTATTCTACCCTCCATCTTTCTCATGAGCACTATTCCAATTTGGAAGTCTCTGAAGGTGACAAAGGCACTTCTGGAGAACTGGAACTTAAATTCCAAACCCTTTAGGGCTTCACAAAAGTATGACATGAAAAAAAGTCTCATAAATCTCTACCATAAAATACAAAGTGTTGCTCCTGTGAGATCTGACTTGACAGATATATTCATAACTACACATAATAATACATAATATACATAATAAGAACAAAACATTCTTGCAGTTTCCTGTATTAGAGCAAGTCTTAAGTTTAACTTCTACAATGCATTTTTTAATTTAGGGTATCAAAATTTTAAATGGTCATTGTAACAAGTTTTGAACTCTTAAATACGGATCACCTCTCTAAAGCTTAGTCTAATTTTTCCATAGGAATTTATAGAAATTTAATATAAAAAAAAATAAAGCTAAGTCTTTGCAATGAATCTGACTGAAATATATGGTAAGGATGAATTATAAATCCACATGACAGGGAAATACAAAGTAATAGACTAAAGTCAAATCCTCTGCTATCCTGAGTGACTTACTGATAATGTTCATATGGGGGTCCCTTGTGCGTGCACTTAGTTTGGAGCAAAATCTTGCAATTAGAAAGGCTTCACACAAGCTGGTAAACATTCTCACCCTCACTGTATACAAATATGAGCCTGGTGGTAATAATTTGCTTTCTTTGAGAGTGGTCTTTAACATGAAGGATTAGTGTCAAGCTCCCACAGCCATGCATTTCCAAGGATTTGTAAATTTGTCCTAAGCATTACGTGGTAAACATAAACTAAAGGTAACAGAGAAATTATACCATAGATATCCTTTTGAAAATATCTCTCACTCTAAAGCTTGAAATGGTTCAGAATTTAGCAAGCAGGAAATAAAATCCCATTTCAATTGTACTCAATAAATGCTATTGCCAAAAGGCTTAGTTCAAAATATCTAGGTACCATGTATGATTTAATGAGTTGGAATGTACTCAAATTATAAATAAATCTGAATAAATGTTACTATACTTTTATTTGATGTCATACCAATGCAGACAGATATTTGCTCCAGCATATTTTGTATATTCTAAAATCATGTTCTGTAATCAGCTTTTCTGTCGTTTGGCTTTGTCAGCCCTAAAGAAATTATTTCATCTGGTGCAGCAGCCTAAAATGCCCCTCTTCATGCCTGTCTAGTCTTAGGAAAAAACCCTCCAACATTCTTATTATCAAAACGGCCTTTCTGGCATTACAAAACATGCAAAGTTTACGTACGTCTTTGGAAGTGGAGTAGTAAATTATCCACAGTAAGCCAGATCTTACAACCATCACTCAGTTTTTACTCACTGCCCATAGAAATTTAAGAAAATATTTTCTTAATTAGGAGCATTGCAAAAACTTCCCGAGCACTTTGAAAAAGAAAATATGCAGAAGAGTTGACTAATAGCAGTTCTATCTCTTAACAGAAGATGGATGCAATGCACCTTTCTGTTCCCCTCATCACAGAGGAATGAGCTGCTGCAGTTTATTGTAAACTAATCTACATGTCCAGATTGTGGCAGACAAAGGGATAGCCTCACAAAGGCTCTGCTGATTGGAGGGTACTGAAGAGCACTACTGTTCTCTGTTGTGAGATGTTCTTCTCTGCTGGGGACTGCATGAACTAAGTCATTTTTTTCTGAATATAAGCAAGAAATCAGCTTTTATCTATGCATCACTTAACCAGGGCAAAGAGAAATACAATGAAAGCTAGGGCATGTGACCAGAAGCTTACTTTTTAAACAACAGCAAAAAGGGGACAAGAACCAAGCCCCCCTTTATTTATTCTTAAAAAGAAATTAAAGTGACATGACCCTATGCTCTGAAATGTCATCCATCAAAAGTTGGCAACATTTTTTTGAAGTAATAATGATTGAACTTGCTGTGACATCTTTCTTGCCTCTAGAATGCCAGCAATTCTGCTGCTTTCCTAAATTGCCAATCATATAACTATTTAGAAACTCCCCAGGGAGGTCAGCATTAAAACAGGCTGGAAGGAGCCAAACTAACATATTCCTGAATTGAAAAATCTGTTCAAACTTGTGACTTCATAAAGTAGTTATTTTTAATGTGTAAATGCAATCATCCTTAGCAATAGTGCATTAATAGTGTTACTCAGTTGGTCAGCTGAGGTGGTGCTCAGTAGGGGAAGGATATGAGCCCACATATCCTCCTGTGTTTTAAGTACAGTACTTAACACTCAGGTTCCAACTGTTTGTTAACTTGTAGTGATCCTCTGAAACTCAAAGGTTTGTTACTCAGTGGAAACAGTTAATTCTTAGGAACCCTTGGAACATAGAAACGCGTAGAAAAATATATATATCATTCAAAATTTCTCAAAGAGAAACAGCCTGGTAGGTAGATGTAAACACCATCATAAGGACAATAATCTAGTTTGAATTCCTCAGATCACTTATCTTGATAATATTCCAGTATTCACAAACAAATAAAATTTTTTGTTCCATAAAAGTTTTAAGTATCAGTGCAAGAGACCATTCTTTTGAAAATTACTTTCATATTTTTATAGGTGAAACCTTGGAAAATACAATGATCAACATCTTTTATTGCACTGTTATTGTATTTGAACTGCAGCTTTTTATATTCCAAAGTTAATTGAAGGTGATTTTTCTATGAATCCAACCTGTTTTGTCATTTTGCCATCTTTATTTTAAAGTGACAGTGGCGTTAAATATACACAATTCTGAAGCAAAGAGATGTGTTTACCACAGCCCAGTGGTGGTATAAGCCAGTGGAGGTTTTTTGTATAACATTAGGATTTTGTCTTAAATTTTGGTGGATCGAGACCAAGATCAAATATTTTTTCCTGACAATATCCAGGCAGACGAGTGTCTCAGGGTACTAACAGCAAAACATATGCATTTGCTTTTTCTTCTACAGAATTCAAGAGCAAACAGTATGGAATTGTTCTGAAGAGCAGTAGCTGATGCCTTCCAAAGGCTAGAACAGGTAAAAATGCTATCATATGGTATAGCTGTAGTTATCTGTGACACCAGAAAAAGCAGTCATATATCTAATCAGATTTTCTGTACTTCTACAGCATAATTTTCTATGCTTAGACAGATGTATCAGAACAAAAGAGACATGCAGCAGCTGTAAAGTAAAATTCAGGTTCTTCTCATACCAGTGCCCAACTGACTGCTACACAGTGGCTTATCAGAGGAACCAGAGAAAGATGTGTCACATATGTACATCCCATTCTGAGCAGCAGTCAGTTAGTTGTGATAGAAAAACAGAAATGAAACATCACGAGAAAGAGCTGAGGTAAACCTTGCACTTAAATTAATAGGATTATGCTGTGCTGTTGTTACATGCTAAACTTGGAAAGGCCAGCTGTGAGATTCTCAGAATGTCATAAATATCAGTCAGCACAAGCTGAATGATGGTTGTGCTCCATCCATAAAGCTCTGTTTTAAAGGCTCTCTTGCTGTGACTTTGGCATAGCCCTCTGTGCTGTAGTCTAGGGAGAAGTTTCACTACCCCCTGCTACAGCCCAGTAGCAGCTTCATCATAACTTCCTAGCAGGAGGGATTACCTGCAGCTTGCCCTTTGGCAAAAAATAAAAGGCTTGGTTAAGTTGGAGACCAAGAACAGCAAAGAAAAGGATTGGAGAGGGAAGTGGGTAGGAGAAGTCTGGAATTCAGGCAGAAATGCAAGGAGTGGAACAAAGATGGGGGAAGAATGGGCACTTGCAAGGGAGGGAGGAAGGGGCTGGGAGGAGAGCAAAACAGGGCACAGTCAGAGGAGGGCAGGAGTGGGACCAGGGTGCAGGTAAATGTGGGCTAAGGATGGCTCTCTCACAGGACTGTGAGCTGTGTATCAGCTATGGGGGAAGTATGGATTGTGGACTAGATGACTGGGTATGTTAGCAGAGAGAGCAGAAGCAAATGGGAGAGGGGAGGCAAAAACACTGGTGTGAAATAAGAAAGAGGTTTGGGATAGAACAGATAGAAATTTCTGTGTTGAGGGGGACGAGATCAATGTTATGGGACAGGAAGACATGGAAGTCATGTCAAAATCATCAGAAAAAGGTGAGGATTAGAGAGAATGAAGTGCAAGAAGTTGCAGTGTGTGATGTTCCCAGGCCTACAGGAGCTACAAAATGTGTCATATTCCCACAAAACCCAGTGTGTCTGATTTTTCTCTGCCCAGACAGCTTCAATCTGCTATCTTGCACACACGACTCACTTCAAACTCACAGCATCTCCAGAAGTGCAGATGGTCCTGTAAGTGAGGATCTCTACAGAGTGAATGCTAGTGGAAAAATACCCCACTTTTATTCTTTATCTTGAAGCATGCAAAGCATTCTTTACCACCTAATCCTGCATTCAGTCCGTTACTTACAGTAATATTGCAGTAAAACATATAAGATTGGAAACCAGCTGACTGTCAAGTTGTATTTAACATGTTTAATGAAAATTTAATGTTCCTACAATTGATTTTTCTCTAAGTGGCACTGAATTAGTTATGAATAACCTCATCACTACTTAAACAAAAACATGCTTCTCTAATGAGGTACAGCCAAATGAAGATCAAAATTATCCATAATGCAGAATATAGTTGGCAACACTCTGAATCAAAATCCTTTATATTTTTGGGACAAACAAGCTCTAGAAGAGATGGGCAAGAGAGGCGGAAGATGAAAGTGGCTTCCATCCTTGAGAGTGGAAAAGGCAAGTGGATGGGCTCAAAATGAAAGCCATAGCAAGTGGTCATGCTAGAGCTGGGGACCTTGTGCCTCCTCCTTCCTTCTCCCAGCTGCATTTTCTTTTCTCCAGCATCCTTAATCTTTCTCTTAATTTTTTTTTCTAAATAATTATAGAATGAATGAGTCAAAACATTGGACCTGTTCCTGTGGAAAGAGATGATGTGCCTGCTCCCATGCCTTCCATTCATGAATTGTTTTTAACATGACTGTGCAGTAGCATAGACCTACTTCATGGGATAGAAAGGAGATCCACCAAATGTATACCAAAGGATTGGGTATCCTGATTTGCACTGATAAATACCTTGTGTTCTCAGCCCTTCACAGGCAAAAAGGGAAAAGCCCCCACCTTTTCTAAGGGGCTTCAATTATCCTGGTGACTTGGCTTCTACATCCTCAAGGAGTTTGGAGGCACCAAGGACAATTTGGTATTGATTCCATTAAAGTTGCTTCCTAGGCATGATTTCTATTAGATAAATGACTTAATCTAGAGATATATAACAATGAAGAAGTAAATTGCTCTTTGAGTCTTCCCTGAGGCTGTTGATTCCCACACTGGGAGCTGCTGCCACATCCTTGCTGTACTGCATGCCCACAGGAGGAACATTCCACACCAGTATTAGAGCAGTCATTTTGGAGTGTACCAGAGAGATGCCAATTGGTTGAAGTACTAAAAATGAAGGTTTACTTTAAGGCAGGTTATTGGGAAACACCAATCTGAATGCTAAAGACGAAGATGGAACAAAAAGTAGAAATAGTGCATTTACAGTAAAAAAAGAGACAAATTGGGCAATAAGCATCATTAGAGCAGAAATTAATATGCACACAGAGTGTTTGAGAGAGCTGTTTACATTTTTCATAATGAGCTAGGTTCAGAAGATGAAGCAGGACTTTCACGGCTGGATTAATTAGGGCTCACTTTACACAGGAATGCAAGAGCCAGCAGTTAGTGTAATACACCCAGAGAACTGGCAATCACTGAGCAAATTCCTCCCCTGTGAAAACCCATTCCCCGTCACTGTCGCTGATCACTCATGATGCACAAAGTAGCACAACTGTGCCAGCCACTTCAGAAGCAGCTCACATAGCTCAGGTTTCAGTCAAGTACTCACCTGGGCATCAACTAATGAAAAAAGGGAAGAGCGTTGAAGAATAAAAAAAAATAAATTAAATAACAAATTAAGATTTAAAATAAAATAAATTAAATTGTCTTTCCTATGTAGAGCAGAACAGAACTGCATCATATTTTTTCAGAACCATCAGCCTTAAATTCTGGTAGGTGAAGGCAAAACTCTGATCTGTGATTTCTGCACCACTGAATATCAATACATTGTATATTGACTAATTAAACTTCCTCACACATGTCCTTCTGACAAGCTTGTTAAACAATAATTTCCTGAAGAGTGCTGCTTTAGTGATTATCAGAGATAAAACCATCTCTTTAAAGTATTGTTCTAACAGTAGATTACTGAAACAGAAAACAAGGAGATAGGGAGTCCATTGAAGAAGAAAAAGTCAGAGTGTTTTCCAGGACAGTTATGCTGACATTTTAATATATCCATACAATTTTACAGTACAATAATTTTGCAAAATACAACAACTTAACATTAAAATTATAGTTATAAAATTTATTCAAATTTTTATTATAAAATTTATCCTACTAACTCAGATAACATGTAGGATGGAATGCAAAATAAGAAAAAATAATGAAGTGCTTTTTTTAAAATCTATCTGTGAAAAGGCATTTTATTACAAAATGCCTATGTCTATGATAAATCTGTTAGAGTAATTGCAGCAAAGAATCTTTACTGCAAATTCAACATATCTGTGATACCATGTCTGTGTCACCACTATTTACACATCAGTTCAGAATGTTATCTCCAAAAAACAAAGCTTCGATAGTAATTTAGCATAAGAAATTTGTATATTTGTATAGTCAATAGTCAAACACAATGATTTCATACTGGAGAGTGGGAACTGCAACCCAGGAAACATCTCCAACATAAAGGCACTATACCTTAAGCTCAGCTATTTGAACTGATACTCTGGTCTGAACAACAGGTTAGAAACAAAAACTTTATTGAGGCAGTATTATTCCACGGACCACTGTTTGAGCAAGGACAGCCATTGCTGTCAAAATCAGTAAAAAACTGCTACCCATGATTTCAGGTAATCAGTAATTTTTAACAGAGAATCTCTATTGCAGAAGTGAAAAGTGAATTTTTATGCCAAATTAAAACATTGCACTACTTCTAATACTAACCCAAAGTCTGTAAAAGAAGATTTGATTTTCTTTTCTGCAAAAACTCTGTGTATCATCTCAGGGACAAGTAGTGTTTCTCCCTGATGAACATCCTTTAGTCCTCAAATGTAAAACTGAGTAGTGTTATGTATCAGCCCTCTGAAACGCAAGTATTCAAATTTCCCACATATACATTTTAGTAGGCTTAACTCATTCTATCTATATCCTAATTATTATTACTTTAACCGAAGGAAATTAAATTCATACCATGTGAAGTTTTCATCAGATAAAGCACAGGATCAGAATTTTAATGCTCTAGTAAAGGATGAGGAACTTCAAAGCTTGTTCACTGAGTCGTAGCTATAAAAACAGAAATTTAGTAAATTTTGCCTATTCAAAAATCACAAAATAATAGAGTGACCTGAGTTGGAAGCAACCCACAAGGATCATCGAGTCCAACACCTGGCCCTGCCCAGCACCATCCCCAAGAGTCACACTGTGAGCCTGAGAGCATTGTCCAAACACTTCTGAAGTCAGGCTGGTGCTGGGACCACTTCCCACTCCTCATGTGCCTTCCCCTCAAGGCCCTTCACCATCTTTGTTGCTTTATTTGGGACACTCCCTCACAATTTAAAGTCTTATATTGTGGCACCCAAAACTGCCCCCAGCACTTGAGGTGAGGCTGCCCCAGCCCAGAGCAGAGCAGGACAATCCCTCCCTGGCCTGGCTGCCCATGCTGTGCCTGATGCCCCCAGGACAGGGTTGGCCCTCCTGGCTGCCAGGGCACTGCTGATTCATGTTCAGCTTGCCATCAACCAGGACCCCCAGGTCCATTTCCATGGTGTTGCTTCCCAGCCTCTCATTCCCCTGTCTGTCCATACATCCAGGCTTGGCCCATCCCAGGTGCAGAACCCATCATTTTCCCTTGTTGAACTTCATATGGCTGGTGATTGCCCAGCCCTCCAATTTTTTGAGGGAGTGGACCATAGACGTGTCTTCCATGAACAATGACAGATCTGTGCACCAATATATTTAAAAACTACATGAAAGAAATATGCAAAAAGAAAAAAGGATTGTTTTTTGTTAGCATGAAAAAAAGAGGATGGATTAGATTGATCAGCTTTGACTTCTGTTTTAGAATACTGTCTTCACAATAAGCATTGACAAGAATCACAAAGAGATGTTGGAGAAAATGATCAAAGCTGTTTAATTTTGTGAAAGGGTCGTTGACAGAAAAGAATCTAGAAAAGATTAGACATTCTTCAAAACTTTGACAGAAAGTAAGAATTTTGTTATGGACAGTTCTGAAGGCAGTCACACATGCGTGGGAGACTGTCACCAACTGTACTTTTCACCACATCTCTTCCATAGTAGCAGGAAGGAACAGTAATTTTCTTTAATTAGACACTTAAAGGTTTTAGGCAGAATTTTGCCTCATTTCAAGAAAACAAATAGGAACATCCTGTGCTGTTCAGTGACTGTAACCAACTCATCTTTATACACCTATACAACTCTCTGTATTAGAAACCAGTAAGGAAATAGTGTTAATTCACGAGTTCTACATGCAGAAGCTAAAACAAAACCATCAGGGTAAGCAACTTCTCTTTCTAACAGCATAGAGCAGAAAGGTATCAACCACTCTTCCTCGTAAAGAACTAAGAATATGCAAAGTATGTAAGCCTTTCTCCTGATCATAGTGCGGTAACAGACTAAACAGATCTGTTTTGGTATTTTTTGAGTGGAAAGGTCATTTTCATTTCATGGGCAAAACTTTTCATCCAGGTGCCAGAATGAAAATACTCCTGCTTCATATGCAAATTGGATAATCCTAGACACCAGATTAACGAGGCCACAGTGCTAAATCAAGCAGGAAATGGATTTATAGTTCTGAGGTCGTTGTTTGAATGAAAGATTTCCCCAATGCAAGTAGAGAAGAAATTTTGAGATGAATGCATGTTATACAATGATGTCCCAACACACAATACCAACAGGTTCTGCTGAGAGCTACAGCTTGTACAAACACCAACAGCCTGCAGTTGCATTCTCTGTGAACATCTTCCATGTGTACACAGCACTGCTCTCTCCATTAATGTGATGTGCAAACATCAACAATTTGACAAACAAAGCTCTTAATTATGAAAAATCAGAGCATTTGATATCACAAACAGAACTACAGAATTCCTCTTCATAAGATAAAAACAGAAATTAAGCAAACATTATGGAATAAATAGTACTTAGTGCAAATTTCATTTAATAAGAACGGTTTTAAAGTTGAATGCTTGGAAATTTTTCATTTTGGATTGAGTGATGCAGTGCAGTCTTGTTTTCCTCTGTAAACACAGTATGGGAATCATCTTGCAAAGGGTTGAGGGACAAAAGGATAAATTGCACATCATTAGAACAAAGAATGAATGGACCAGCAGCCATCATTTTTTCAAGAAGTAACCCTTGTAATGCACCTGGTTTTCTTCCATTCATTCTTCTTCTTCTTAATTAATGCTTGAAAACAGGTCACTTTCCTGCAAGGTTTAGTTCTTATAATGCTAAAAGCAAAGTAAATAACTGAAAAATATTGAGCAGGGACAGCTGAAGGACTCACCTTTCAGCTAATGCATTCTGCCAGCACCTGTGCCTGCTGCCACTGCCCTATGTATGCCCTGCAGCTTGCAGTCAGCTTTACAGAATGGCTGCTCAGAATTACAGAATTACAGCTGGTCAGAATTACAGAATTACAGCTCTGCAAACAGTCTGAGCCAGTCCTGAGATCGATGAGGTCTGCAGGTGGTCAGGTACTCATGGGATGGAAATGGTAAACTGCTATTCTAGTTCTTGGGACACAGAAATGAGACACCAAATGAATGTTCTGCTTCCCTCCTTACAGCACCCCTTCTCACATCTCCTGTTGTCTTCATTCTGCTCTGTCAAGAAAACTTTGCTGCTATGTTCCAAAAGCACTGCCTTTTTATTTTGGGTACGTCTCCTCAATTTTTGTTGTATGTATCAATAGACTCACCAAAATAACAGCATCCCTTTTGCTCCCAATGTCTGGGAAGGGTGGACTGAGGGATTACAAAAGGAATGGTGAAAAACCTTGGTCTTCCTTCACAGTTTAGGAAGCTGTCAAATGCTCAGGCCGCCCCTGTGGAATAGAAATACATCACACACTAGCTGAAACATGTAATGCAAAAGAAAACTGGGAAATTTTACCAGTCCATTCATCAATGAGGATGAAAAGACACAAGGGAGAGTGTTGTCTCAGAATAAATTCAGAAGTTGTTCACATTTTACAGCAAGTATTCACTAAGACTCCTACTAAACCTCAAGTTAGAATTATAATGTGAAACCAGACACAAAAATCATCTTTTTCCCTTTTGTCTTTATGTTGCATTAAAAGAAGTCCTTTGCTACAGTCAGTGAGATTTTTTTTTCTTTGGACACAAAGGACATTCTCCATATCCTCCACTTCGGAATAGTTTTGTTGTGGAGGGTGAAAGGGATCAGAAATGACAGGCAGGAGTTGTAAGCAGACCTTTGTGCTGGGAACAATGTTAAGACAGGATTTTACAGCCTAGCACTGCACCTTTTTATTAAAAATGTCCCAGTGCTACTGGCCCTGGCATTGAAGAGGCAGTTTTTTTCCCTTGGTGTGCACAACTCATTTGTAGCCTTGAGTGTCCTTGCAGCTTTGGGCAGTCATGTTTCATCTGGTTGGCAGAGTCTGAGGTGTCGTGTGATTCATAAAATAATAAAGATTGTAGGTGTGAAAAGGTACCAAACCAGTATCGCCTGGACTGGCAGTCCTGGTCTTCCTGTAGCTTCTTTCTCTCTTGGGAAAGAAACATAGTTTAGAAACTCAGCAGTGAAAATCCTAGATGGAAACATCAGTCCTGAATAAAAATTGCAGTGAAGTCAAACAGAAAGAAAATCAGTGGAGAAACCATCCTATGAAGAAGAAATAATAGAAAACAATCTCCATGGAATGATATCAAGCTGAAGAGAAGAGATGCAGACTCTTCAGGACTCAGTCAAAGATTAACCTGGGGGGTGTACAGCAGGCTGCAATGGGATACCTCCCCATGTGATGCCCCTGTAATGACAATGATGGTAACTTTACAGACTCACTTACGATAATTATCACCAATCAAACAGAGTCTGTCTGTCTTTGGCCTGACATGGCAAACACACAAATCTGGGCTATAAGACTGATATGTTCAAATTGTTACAGACAGTATGGGTCTTGCATTTTAATGGCTAAAGCTCCAAATTACATTTGGGAAGAAGCATGACCATGGATGAAGAGAGATGGTAGAAAATCAAAGCTGATAAAGTTGTCTGATTTCATGAGGTTGAAACCGTAATTATTTAAAACACAGGTTGGGAGATCTCTATCTCTTCTCACTTTCCTTTCAGGTCACTTCCTCCAATAGAAGAAGAGGTCATATGATCTCCAGAAAGAGCTTTTTTACAGAAAATCAGCAAGGAAGGGTGACTGGGGACCAGCACCAATCAGTGTATGTTGATCCTGAATATGACCGGTTTCTAGGATCTAGAACTTCCTATGGGCCACCTCTTTTTGTCCAGGTTTTGTGGTCATGTCAATGAGCTGCAAAATGCAGTGTCTCTGATGCAGGAGCGACTTCACCTTGCCTCTCTACGAAATTGAAGATTCATGAAGTTATTTCACCAGAGGAAATCTTGACCCCAAACCTCCCTAGATATGGCATTCCAAATCTGACCCTGAGATTTTTGTGCAGGAGGCCAAAACCAGAATTCTTTTCATAATTTAACAAGGGACAGGTTTTCACAGATTCACAGAATATTCTGAGTTGGAAGAGACCTATAAGGATCATTGAGTCCAACACTTAAATGGCCCATGCAGGCATTGTGCATCTACCATCTTGGTGTTAGCACCATCTACAATCTTGGTGTTATTAGCACCATCATCTTACCAAGTGAGCCAATCTCAGGGTCGTTATCTGTTTCCAAATTCTATTGACAAAAGAACTGCAGTCACAGGATGTATCTTCTTTTTTTGAGAGTGTTGAATCATATATATTTTAAGTAGGTACTGCAAAGTGAATAATTTTTCATTTGCAAATTTCTAAGTGTTTGCTGATATTTGCTAATTAGGCCTGCTACTTTGTCAATCACACCAGCAATTTCTGAGCTGCTTGATTTGCTTCAGTCAGTCCTGTAGATGGAAATTGTAACAGAAGTGTTTTCTGGAATAAAACAGAAGAAAGACAAACTGTCAGGAAGCCACACAATCCTTCCCAAATGATGCCTGTCTCACCTGCCTGAATCCCATGCTGGCATACCCCTGGGACTCCTCTGTATCCCAAATGCCGCCTTCTCCAGCAGAGCAGGAAGGACAGAGGGAAATTGGATGTGGTTGTGAGTTGAATTTTAGGCTGTGGTGACAACAAGCTCACAACCCTTGGCGCAAACCATACTTGTAATGCAAATGCACCAGATGCTTAAAAAATGAGAGCCTCCTGCTGTATATTCAAAACCCAAAAGTGAAATTGAAAAATGCTGTTAAGATTCCTGTACATAAATATGGGGAATATGTTCAAATACAAATTGCACGAATTCCAGAGAGGTTTCTATTTCATCAATAATTCATGAATTTGTAAATTCATGAATTTGTAATACTTAAATGCTTCCTTGAAACTAAGTAGCTTTCATGTCTCTAGTTAAATATAGTGAGTGCAGGTTAATGCAGAGCTCTCTGGGAGTCTATATTGACCCTTATTTCTTTATAATTGCTGCGTATTTATAGAAGAGCAGCTGAACTACATCTTTCAATGTCGATTTGAAGCTTTGGAACCACAGCATAGCTTTTGGATTTAAATCCTCAGATGATGCCCATAAAATAGTGGGTGAAATGTCAGGGGGGAAATGAAAAACTTATGACAGAATAAAGGATTTGCTGAACAATTGGAGAGGATAAAATGTGCAAAATCATTAAGAATGAGGCCCTTGTCTGCTGTGAATTGAAGCTGGCTAGAGAAAGGCAATTAATTATAGAGCAAATTGGCATCTTTTGAGCAATGCCTAACTTGCCTCTGAATTACACCAGAAAAAGGAAGAGCAGTCCCAGGAATCTATCTGGCATCAGATGGTGCTGCTCACTGTGAAAGTCTGAAAGCTTTATGAGACTTTTGGTGATGTGTCAACACCAGAAATATCCTTTCAGTCATTTTTACACAGACTGTGGTTTTGCCTTTCTGTCAGCTGCCATGACCTGTTTGATTTTGTTCTTACCTTTATTTTTGCATTTCAAATAGAAAAAGGGATTAATCCTGCAGGCACTTCAATAGGAATCTTGAAAAATAATAGAGAAAAAAACAAGCTTAAAGCTAAGCAAGCATGATGTAAGCCTGGGCTGGTACAAAGTCACATACTAAAACACCTGATGGGGTTGGCTTCATGGAGGAGTAGAGCCCACATGACATCCAAACCTTCTGTGGTAACAGGGCTTGTGTCAGACACAACTGCTTCCAACTTCCCTGTTACTTTCACCGTGTCATCTGATATAAGGTCAGATCTTTAGCTGGTAATAGTTTCTCCATCTCCCATGAAGTTCACAAAGCAACTTCATCTACTTCTTCTGAACTACAGATTATAGATTTGGTTGCTGTCCTCAGCTGGACAGAAGAAGAAACACAAACACATGAAATTTCCATTTTTTATATCTTCCACTGAAGATTTCAGTGAAATGCAGTCTTACAGTGACTATGGGATGGGATCTTAAGAGCTTGTTAAGCCTGCAGATATGCTATAAAACACTTGCATGGAAAACTAGCATTAAGTTATTCTCATAAAATCTTGCAATTCTGCTTCTGCATCTTAGTCCATCCAAATTTCTATTCTTTAGAGAATGGAGATGCAATTTGGACAGATGTTCTTCATTCTGGGAAAGTACTTCTTGTTGAGCTGGTTTCAATACATCTTCTCCCTACTCAAAAAAATTTATCAGAATTCAAGAGGCCTCTTCCTTATTTCTGGATCAGCTTTGCCTTGTAATACTTACAAAAAAAAAAGTACACCATTTTATAATGGTTTACAAATTAATAAAAATTAACAACGGGTTATATTTCTGTGTCCTTGTGTGTCTGAATTTTTATCAGACCAAGACTGGTGGTTAGTGACTGTGGTAAGTCTTCACAGTGACAGAGTCACTCAGTTTTATTTCATGGTTTTCAAGATTTAAGAAATTTTAATCTGACAAGAAACACTGAAGCCCATCTGAAGAGTTAGAAGAGATTTTTGAAAATCTAGAGAAATTTAATCTGTCACTTTGATTTTTGGAAGCAATTAAACAATATATGCAATAAAAAGTCCCAAAACAAGCTGTGTAGCAATTTTACTATGGAGGAATTTTTCTCCAGTTGTGATTTGTAGTGTACTACTTTCAGCTTTTGAATAATTACAGTAAAATATGTATTGTTCTTATAGAATAGGTAGGAGATTTGTTTGTTGTGTGTACATGTATGCATAATTAATTTCCCAAAAAATTGGGAAATATGTTGTCAACTCATCATTCTCGGCTTTCTAATTGTTATCTTAGACTGCTGGTAAAATGTTTCAAACAGAAACCAGTTTTTGTTTTTTTTTACATGATTAAAGATGGTCATGACATCAAGCATTATTATTTTGTAAAAAATATTTTACTTTGGATACAGAAAATCCATAAACATTTCATATCAGTTACACCAAACACAAAAGCAATATATTAAACAAAATAATGAAACAATTAAACACATATTAGTGGTTACACAAGAAGAAGTCTTATGACACTCTTTTGTACTTGCTTTTTTGTATCAGTTTTCTCATATTTAATAAGAATTGCAATCTTATTGCAGGCTTTCAAGCATTGAAGGTCTCTCTTTTCTCTCTCTGACTTCAGAGAGATTTTAGGAACTTCACTGTCATTTTCATTACATTCAATTATAAATATGTAAAAAATTTGGGAAGAAAGAACAAGTAAACTGTCAACACAAATAGTCCTTATTCTTCCAGAAGCCATACTAAAACCAAAATCAGTCAAACAGAAAATCCAGAGGCAAAACTGAAACACAAACTCAAAGTTGCAGAATCTACACAACAGAAATGAAGAGGTAAATTACTCCTGTAATTTACCCAGCCTACCAAATGAAACTTTATTCCAATAGTGATTTTATCTTTGTAACCCCCTCAATATTATTTGATCTTTTTATAAACTAATGTTACTAATTCTCTAGTGAGACCACATTTGACATTTTTTCAGTAACATCTTTCCTTCTGAGAGAGAAGACAAGCACATTAGAACTATCAAGAAATGAATACATCCCAAACTCCAGCCCAGGACTGCCAGCATTTCAGATTTCTGCCTGAATGCAAAATAGAGTGGCATTCTTAGAGTGCTTAATTCTTTGACAACTTTCCCTCTTGCTTCAGTGCCTTCTTTCTTTCTTTCTTTCTTTTTTAAGTCTCTTGTTTATTTTGACTGGAAAATATGGTATTTTTGAATGCACTTCAGTATACTTTACAGCCTAGAACACCTCTGCAGAGTATTGGCTTCATTTTACTCTGGGATATGCTCCAACCCAGCTGATCACCTAAATGCCCTTATGGTCACTGAAGATCTGCTGAGTGTAGTTAAAGGAAGGCAAGGGTGATTCACCCTCTGCTAAAGTTGGCCAGATGATTCATATCTTAAAAATGCACCTGTTTCATGACAATAACATTCGATGGTGATTTTTATAGTCTGCTTCTTTAATGGAATTATCTAAAATTATGTGAGAGGAATTCTACCATCTTAGGCAACTCTAAGAATGTCTTGAATGGGTTAGGTTAATCTATTTCTGTGGTGTATTAAGCCAGAAAACATAATTCTTAGCATGAATTATGTATTTCAACACAGATGAGGAATTTTTGTCAAAATGCAAAATTTAGCACTTTCTCTGTGATATTCCTAATGGTGATAAACAATTAGAGTAACCTCACCACAGATATGTAATTTGCCTATTAAATCTAGGATTTTGGAGGCATGGCAGGCAATGACATAATGCATGTTGTAGAACTGGGCGATCCAAAGTCTTAATTTTATATAAATATATATATGGTTTCTCATACTTGGATTATATATAAAATTCTATCCAAAAATACCTTTCAAATATTGTATACGATGATCCCAACGGAAGGAATCTGTACTTTTCAGTAGTTCCATCTTCACAGTCACAAGGGAGACTGACAGGTTATCTTTATGCCAAATTGGAAGTCACAAATAGATTTTCTATGAACAGAAACTTTGGAAAAACCTAGACATACATATTTGTCTCTCAAGATATTTTTCCTACAGTCTTCTCAACTTGCTCTTATCCCCCAAGCAGAGGACATAGTGGGTGTAGAGGGCACAAACGGGTTTTTTTATGTTATCAAAATGTGTGTTTTATGAGAACAGATTGGTTGAAAGGAATTTGACTGCCTTTGTTACTGAGTAAATGCATAAAATGTAACAAAATGGCAGATGAAATCCTGTGTTGGTTAATGCAAAGTAGTACATGTGGACTAGCAGCATTATAAATAAACTGAGTTTCTATATTGCATATTGCAATGTGGGAAAAAAAATGTCATTGAAGTAGTTGACAGTTTTATGAAAATAACAGCTCCATACTGAACAGCCAGTCAAAAGAGCAAAATAAATGTTAGTAATTGTTGAGAGGCATCAAACAAACCTGACCACCACACCAACCATAAAACATTATTATGTCACATGCAGCTCAATGATTTTCCCACTCTGTGGGTATCTGAGTACAGTTCTGGTGTCCCTTATCACTAAAAACATATAGAAAACTCTATGGAGTAGATGAAAAAGTAGATGGAAAGGCGACTGATGAGATCAAAGGTAAGGAATGGCTTATGTTGGTTAGAGCTCTCTGTATAGGAAAAAAATGATAAAGACAGAGATCAATAAAGTAATGAATTATTCATAAGTTATGTGAACAGGAAATATTTATTCATTGCTTCAGGAAAGATCTAAAGGAGGTTCAAATGAAATGAGCAGGTAGCAATCTTAAAGCAAACAAAAATAGGTACTTTTTCGCTGTTCATGGTAAAATAATGGAATTATTGCCACAGAAATGCTATATCATTGCCATATCATACAATCAGCCAGGTTGAAAGGGACCTCGAAAGATTATCTGGCTGTTTGTAGGAAAGAGAGACTATGTGAGATTATCTGCCACCCTCTACAATTGCCCACTGAAAACCTCTGGTTATGGGGACTCTGCCATATCCTTGGAGAGGTTCCAGGGAATGATTGTTCTCACTAAAGAAAAAAAAATATCTTTATATTTTGAGTTGTAACCCCTCCTGGTGTAGCTTGTCCTCTCCATGTGGGTACTTGTGGAGAGAGAGCCTCCATCCTCTTTGTAGCCACCCTTCAAGTACTGGAATGCTTTGATGAGGTGCCCATAATCCTTCTTTTCTGCAGGGAGAAAAAAATCTGTCTCCTTCAGTCTTGCCCTGCAGAAGAGATTCTTTAGACCTCTGCTAATCATTGTGACCCTTTGTTTCCTTGAAAGTCTGTCCATGCCTTCCTTGATGTCTGGGGACTGGAACTGCACACATTGCTCCAGGTGTTGCCTGATTGGAATGATGACACCTCTGTCTCTGTTATTAATACTCCTGTGGCTGCAGCTCAGGTTCTGATTGATTTGTTGATGTTGTATTTAATACTAAAGCAAAAAATAGGTTAAAAAAGTGGATATTGTGTAATGTGTCCAGGATTCAGTAGCAGGGGCTACAAAGGTATCTTCTTTGAGAAATTACTAGAAGCTCCCTCCATGTCCAACAGGGCCAATGCCAGCCAGCTCTGAGGTGGACCAGCTGCTGGTCAAGGCTGAACCCATCAATGACAGTGGAAGCAACTCTGGGATGGCATTTTTAAACAGGGGGGAAAATATCCCTGTGCAGACGCAATTGTACCTTAGGTTTTAGCTTTTATATTATTCAGATTCTGAAAAGTACTGGTTTAGTTTGTTGTTCTGAGCTTCATATTAAAGGGGTGGTAAGCTCTCTTCACAGAGTAGGAAGACAAGACAATTCCTTTCCTAGCTTGGGACTAAGGTCAACCACCCAAATCTCAGGCCCAAGAGCGTATACAATGTGCACTGAAGAGAGAAAAACAAGAAGGATGGGACTTCATAAGCTAATGAAATGTAATTGGACAATTAGCTCCAATATCCTAATAGAGCAGGACTTATAAAAGTGAGAGACCTCAGGACTGGTTGTCCATTTGTGACCATTTTGGGTTCACCTAGAGTGTAACCCTGGCTGGGCTCTTGTACTGCCCAAGGGGGATCCACTGAGGCCTTCTAATAAATCCCTACTTTATTATTTAACTCTGTTCTAGGTCAGCATTCTCAAGGCATCAGTTTCTCACAACCACAAAGGGACAGAAGACATCTGGAAAACCCTTGGACTAAAGGAAATACTAAATAACGAGCACCAGGGTCAGTGCAGAAGAAGGGGCAGGATGTGCTCCAGGTGCCAGAGCTGAAATTCCCTCTCAACCCGCGGTGAAGACCATGGTGAGGCAGCTGTGCCCGTGCAGCCCATGGAGGTCCATGGTGGGTACCTGGGGTCCAGCCCCAGTCAACCCACCACACCTTCCTTCATCCATACATTATGATTATTTATGTAGGGACACATATAGTGAGTTGACAGGGTGATGTAAATGATTAGAGCTTTCCAGAATTTGCTCATTAAAATCCTGCTAACTTTATAATTTCATGAACACTGTGGTTCTTGGGTGAACACTTGGTTCAGTGCTATGCACTCAGTATTTTGGTATTCCCAGTACCATTCCTGAATTACAAGTAACAAAAGACAGAAGATCAGCTTTATAAAGTGTCACAAATGAAGATAAGCTTTATACTTATATTAGAAGAGCAGAAAAGAAAAATACTGAAAAACTTTCTGTTCCACCTCAAGCAATCATCTCTCTTGCAGTCAAAAGTAAAAGACATTGAAGAGAAGTGCCAAAAAAATCAAATAAGTCATGAGGGACATGAAAACCATGCAGGGGTTAAGTGCTCAAGACCATATGTGCTCCTGTATTGATTTCTAAAAGGCACTGAATCCTTGAGTGATGAATCAACTCAAATTGTAAAAGAAGGCCTTAGTTGTTGGGAATAAATCCCCAGACTCACAGACATTGAGAAATAACAATCTCTCAGGCAGGAATGAATAGAGTCCACAGCAGATGATTCCCATTTCTGTTCGTTGAAGGCAGATTTTCTGGCTTTACTTACCAAGAATTACTCCATCTCTGCACATTCTCCAATGCAAAGACCCCCTTCTGCTATCCTGAATCCTTGGAATCTCACTTCCTTTACTATGCTTTTTTGTGGAATAAAAAGGATTTGGACCTGTTCTTGTTATTACTTCCAGGAAGCACAAGCCCAGGAGAGTTTTTCTCCCATGCCAGCAGCAGAAAACTCTTGCCTGGGGACAGTGGCAGGGTTGCTAAGTGAAAGGTGAGATGTCTTTGCCTTCAAAGAGAAAAGACAGAGGTTTGCCAAACCCTGAGACCATTTCAGTGCCTCAGCTCTCTGGAGCTGGGGAAAAGGCTTTTTCCTTCATATCAAATAGCAAAGTTGGGCATTTTCATTGTCCAGCCTTACAACACAAGTAATAACTCTCTCACAAGAATTCAATATGTCATGAATTGTTTCTTGCTGCAGGACTAAGTTACTGAAGTTACTATTACACATGGCTTAAATAATTTATGATCATATAGAGCTGAATGAACTTGATTTTCTTAAAATATCCTGCAGCACTGAACACAACAATGAAGACGTTCACCTTGAAGGGCTTGTACCATTAAACCAAACCTAGTAATGAAGAGCTGTGCTCTGGGGATTAGAGCTGGATGCTCAAGGGATACATGATATTACTCCTTACTCTGTCTCTCTTTCCAAAGTAATGAAATTGGCAGCTGGAAATAGCACTTACATGGGAAAGCTGTTGGTCTTCAGGGAGAACATGGTACAGACACAGAGCTTCATATCCAGCTTTGTGATCTTCTCAAGGTTTTAAAAAATTGTCAAGAGGCTGGCCGGGTGAAAGGGATCACTGTGAAAGATGCCACAGTCCCTCAGACCAAGTTCAGATACTCTCTGTCCAAGTAAAAAAAAAAACCAAAAAACCCAAAAAAATAATTGCGTCATATTTTCTGGTGAAAGTTGAAAAATGACTGTTACCCCACATTCCTAAGGCTTTCAGTTTTCATCTGTTTTGCCTATACAGCTTCCATTGTTTGGTTATGCTCAGTTCAAGTCTTTTTTATTTAGCTGATTAAAACCAGAGAGTTTTTCATGTTTTAGAGATTTTCTAACTATTTATCACAGCTAGAAATGCCCATGAAATTAAAATTTTATCATAGGTATTTTCAACTAAGCAGTTTCAAATGTCCTTCCTGAGAATGACAGGGGATAAGTTCTCTAGCAAAAGTATCTCATCTCAGTACTTGTCCGTCTTTCACTCTAGTCAGGAAATTGCTGCCAAGAGTAGAAGCAGAGAAGCCTACACTGGTCTCACCTCTTATGCAGAAAAACAGGTCCTTCAGCTTTAACTTAGCTGAAAGCAGTATTTTTAATACTGGTAGATCTTATAATAAGAGGAAACTGAAAATTTTACTGGTAAGATAAGACAATAATTTCTTTTAACATATCAGTATTAGGTATGCAGTTTTGAATTACTCCAGGCTTCGTATAGCTATGGCTTGTTTGAAGAAGCACGACTGCAAAAATATTTAACCTTATGTTTATTTATTATAATCTTGTTTTCTTAGCACTCTTTGTACTACTTCATTGTGTGTGAGCATTAGAATTGCCATGGAATCAGTATTGCATAGCTGTAAGGAAAGGAAATTCATGAAGGAAATTGCAGTCTAATGTACCAATGTACAATGGAAAATATCTGAGAGCCATTTGTCAAAGAAAATTAGTAATGCTCTTATCACCCTGCATTAGCCACCTTTCCTGGTAAGCCCTAATAAACATCATAAACAAAAGCTCCATGCTCTGTGTCAGACAAAGAGCTCTTTTCCAGCCAAATATATAATTTCACATTAAACACTAGCATTGGAACTGTGATGCAGTTTTTTTGTCCTTGGGCACTTATCTGGAGTTTGCAGCCAGACTGACCATTTTTAACAGCATCCTCACAGTTTCAAGAAATGTTTTCTTCCTTTATCTAAACTTGTAGAAGTCTAGCTAATACTGAGACACCTTTTCATTCATCAGTTTTTTTAGACAATACCTTAAATTTAGTTTATTTATTTATTTATTTATAAAGAGGTTTCATTTGTAAAATGGTTGCTCCCCTGAACTCAAAAATGCCTTTTGCCCCCCATGACGGGCTCCAATGCAGAGAGGTCAATAGCAGCATTAGTCATAACCCCTGACCTGAGCACAGCAATGCACAAAACAGCAGTGCAAAAAACAGCTTCTAAGCTCACAGGGATCACTCCCATCTTACACAGGAAGCAAAATAAAGGTGCAAAC
>JAYDZK010000113.1:11248071-11266403 GCA_034509185.1 Euphonia xanthogaster
CCTGACACAACTTCGGGCCATTCCCTTGGGTTCTCTCACTGTCACCACAGAGCAGAGATCAGCGCCTGCCCCTCCTCTTCCTCTCGCAAGAAGCTGTGACTGCAGTGAGGTCTCCCCTCAGTCTCCTCTTCTCCAGCTGAACAGACCAAGCAACCTCAGCCGCTCCTCACACAGCTTCTCCTTAAGGCCCTTCACCATCTTTGCTGCCCTCCTTGGGACACTCTGTCATAGTTTAATGTCTTTTTTATATTGTGGCATGCCAGACTGCCCCCAGCACTCGAGGTGAGGCCTCCCCAGCCCAGAGCAGAGCAGGACAATCCCCTTCCTGGCCTGGCTGCCCATGATGCCCTCAGGACAGCATGGCCCTCCTGGCTGCCAGGGCACTGCTGGCTCATGTTCAGCTTGCCATCAACCAGGAGCCCCAGGTCCCTTTCCTTGGTGCTGCTTCCCAGCCTCTCATTCCCCAGTCTGTCCTTAACCCAGGGTAGCCCCACCTCAGCTGCAGAACCCATCACTTTCCCTTGTTGAATTTCATATGGCTGGTGATTGCCCAGCCCTGCAATTTGTTCATGTCTCTCTTTAGGGCCTCCCTGCCTTCAAGGGAGTCATCTGACGGTTCACTGGCTAGTCCAAACTAATCTTGGTGAGAGGTCAGAGGTAACTCAGAAGAGCAATTCAGCCCCCAGGCCTTGCAGGCCTATCTCCAGGTGGGATATATGGTCCTTTGGAGATGTCTGCATGAATTCAGAAAACTAGATAGTAGGGAAGGTAGAACACATTCTGGGATGGTTAATGTCTTCACACACTTCACCTTTGTCAAAAAAATGCAGCTGGGGCAGAGGGCATAAATTTTCCACATGAGCGTTGATGTATTGTTTTACACTTTGTGAATAGCATATAAAAATTATGTGGATAACATATATAAATTATGTGAATAAGATACAAAAATTTCAAAGACTTGATATTGGCCTAGTCATGAACGTGCTTCTTGATGCAACACAAACTTACAATGAGATGAGATTTTGAAACTTGATTTAAAATGAAGGCTGGAGACATACTTTTTTTCAAAAGTATTCCTAATTTAGGGAAATTCTGCAGTGATTTTACTTTTAAGAAATAAGTATTAACAGTGGTTGCATAGATATTATTTTCCTTGGCACTTTTGGAGTTTTTTTCCAGTTTCAGCCCTCTCCTGGTATATCTTGACTCTTTGGGCTGTCAGCTAATCCACAGGATTACTCAGTTTTCATTCCTTGAACTTGAGATGGAAATTGTCCTCTGTTATCAATATATCACCACCTCTGAAGGAACTTCTAATTTGTAAATCCTTATTTTCCATGGTAGCATCTCACAGGCATCACTTACCCATTTAATGTACCCTAGTTCAGGTAAATTTACCCATTTACCCTAGTTCAGATATGTGATACTCTAAAAAGAATAAATGCTTCTGGTGTTGGACTAAAGTGAGAGAAAGAACACAAATAACTCACTTCTAAAGCACAAATCAGATATTGAAGGCCACTGTAAGTCATTTGGTCCCAGTGCATGAGCAAACACTCCACACGGCCCCTGTGGAAGTTGAGCAATGTCCAGGCTTTGCCTGCCCCTCAGTAATTCGAGCTTTTGGGCTGCTTGTCACCACGCTTGGCCCCACTGTTGGCATGTGCCTGCAGCACATTTAAAGTATCTTGCTGTAAACCAGAGGTGCAAGTTTCAGTCTTGTTTAGGGCGTGTGTATGGACACGTTCTCAGGACACATGGCTGTCAAGTGTGGTTTACTGCTCTCTGTGGAGCTGCCAGTCATGTAAATCATAACAGCCTAACTTCAGTTGTCTAACCTAACTTCGAATTATATGGATGAAGATTTTGTTAGGTTTTGGGGTTCTTTCTCTCTCTGGATATTTGTCTTTGCTAAGAAGAGTTCTGTGTGTGCAGGACCTGGAGTAGGAGGCAAGTATGGAAGAAGTTCTCTCTGCTTAAAAATAAAAAGCCATAAAGCTCTGGACTACTTCAATACTGTAGGTTTTACTTTCATCGCTAGAATGACTGCAATTTCCATTCAAACACTTTAATTTCTTGAAGAGTTATTTCTTAGACTCAGTACAGTTTTGTCTCTCTTAAAAGCCTACCTAGCAATTTCTCGAAACATTTTGAGCTGTCAAAGGAGTTTTTGAGTCTCTCTGTTGTTGTGCTTGTCCTCTTCTCAGTCCTTATTTATGTCATTTTACTTTTAAAATACAGTGCCCAGGCATGGAAGCTTGTGGTCACATTGTGCTGTTTGAAGAATTTCTTCACATTTACGTTTGTGTTTGACATCTCTGTGTGCATACAGAAATTTTATTTTCCTGCATAAATGGCCATTAGCTACTCTGGAAGAGGGCTTTCAGCTATAGCTACTCTCATTCAGTCATTATTTTCTTGATCAATGCTTTGTGTCTTTTGCACTTTCAAAGTGCATTTCTTTTTCATTATTATTTTTTTCTCTTATCTTCCTTCCTAGGTATGTCTGAACTTTGAACTGCTGCTGCAATTTTGCTTAATAATAGAAATGAGACATGAAAATAGCACTGTGTGACCAAGTCTAGTACCTTGTCTATTCAAGTTACTCTGACCAACTCATGCATTCTGCACAGATGAGATATTTTGATACATTGTGAAGAAAACTAGTATGTTTTCAGTGGAGAAAATCACAATCCTGTAGATATCAGAATGTGATGCCTAAAGTTAAATGAGTTGTATTTTCCCGGGTGCTACATCCCTGGACTGCACATCAGAACAGAAACACAATCTAAAATAAATTACAAAATGTTTCTATTTATATGAACAAAATATGCCAGGAGGCGTGATCTCTGCCTCACCTCTTTTACTGAGAAGGGATGTTCGTAAAACTAATCTTCCATTATCAAAATAAATAGATTATGCCTGTCTCAAATACATATAAAGGTAAAAACAGAGGGGTTTTCACATATATAATCTCTCATAAAACACGTTCCTAAACTAAAAAAGCATATACTGATCATTAAACCCCCATTTCTTCATATCTGCATATAGAACCAAAAGCCACATCAGTAGGCAGTACCACTGAAATGTGATAAGTCTTTATCTTGGGACACCTAAAGACAGCAACAGTGCTATTCTTTGTAGTGCCAGCATTTGCTGCTAATATTTCAAAGAGGTATGATTAAGCTTTGTCTTCTAAGACATAGAAATATCTTTTATTTAGAAGCATAACTCTTGTTTTTACCAGGGCTCTGCTCTGGTGCAAACCAAATTGTCATCTTAGTAGTAAATCCCATGTGCACACCAGAAATGCACTGGGGGTACATCCTAAATTCATTTTTGATGCTCTCTGGATTATCCTGCTGATGCTTTCTGTGATCTTCATGCGCTGCAAGTGTGACTTGTACTTCTTATGGCCCCTATTCTTCATCAGTATGGCTGGAAGCTTATTCACACTGTGAATTGCTGTTTCTTTTCAGTGTTGACTAAAAAAAAAATATACCTGTAACCAAAGACAACAGGACAAAAACCATCAGCACTTTTTGGATATCTAACAGTCATCAAAGTTCCAATTGATTTCAATAAAACCAAATGCCTACAATGAGTATTCTAGATCTAGCTTTAGGCTACCTTTGTTGTCGATGGAGCATAGACAATTCTTGGGTGTTATATATGTTACAAATGTTACATATTTGACATATTTTAGATATCAATTTTAGAAAAAAATGAATTGCAACCTAGAAGTGCCTATTTTAGCCCACTCAGTATACTAGGAAAAGATACAGCTGCCTCAGGTACAGATCTCAAACATTGGTTCTACACAGTATTTGCATCATGTTGTTAGACTTCATATTTTCAAAGTAAGTCAAAGTGCTGAACTGATCCCATGTAGACAAACTACAAAAGAGCCCCTGTGCAGCCCCTCTATCTCCCATATATGATATCAATCTGCTCATGTGCCTGTACCAGTGTGCCACTGAGACAGTCAGGAAGACCAAACCACGGCACGCCACGCTAGTTTCTGGGGTGATGCAGTATGTAAATCAGCTTTTGAAAATGATGAGCTGTTCTGTACAACCATTAATAATACAGTAGAATTATGCAATAGTTGTGTTTTTTTTTTTTAATATAATAAATTTAAGCTACTTCCTGCTGCTATTGTGCTTCAGTACTCTTCTTGCATTGTTTGCATTTTAGGCTTTGTTAGAAGGAGGGTAAGTGTTGATAACTGACAATTTGCTACAAATGCAGGCAATCTAGCTGTAAGGTGCTTAAAACTCTCATTTTGAACAGGATAAGGGTTAATTAAGTTCAGATATACCTATCAGGCATTCATTAGATAGTAGTTTATACATCACCTTGATGTGAATGTACTGATGTCCTGTATCTTTATTAACTTAATTGACTATTCACACTCATTATTCAGGTGGACTGTGAAACTGAAAGGCTTCACTCCTGATGCTCAGCAATCCAAAAGACCAAACCATATTACCTGTTTTTTTCCTACTACTGAAGTCTAGGCTAAAATTGGCTTTCAGTGGAAGCCTAGAACATCTCCAGATATGTCCTTTAGGCTAACACTGGACAGATGCACCTTCCAAGGATTTTCTGTCCTTGCTGATGCCTCACATGTTCTTTTAAATAAAAAGACTGCCCTGTGAACAGTACATTTATTCTATTAGTGTGATTATTCCATCTTTCAGTGAGTTTCCTTGTAAGGGATACAGGGTTGTTCAGAGACTGCTAAGTGGATGTTAATCTGTTACAACATTCTGTAATAGTAAATTATAAATTCATCTAGAATAAATACCACTATATAAAGCTTCAATTATTCAATTAACATACTTAATCTTTCCACTAACACACTGAAAGCTTTAAGTGCAGTCTGTTCAGAGTTAGGTGGCTGCAGACTGTGTGCATTGTGTATTATGTGTAAAGAATTGCAGATTCTTTTGAAATGTCCTTTCTGAAGGTCACCTTGATAAAATGATGGTTTCTATTATTGCCTTTTTATATTATTTTAATAAATCCTGTAAATGGGGATGAAGTCTTAGTAGCACCCTTTGCCTCAAGGTATTTGTCTTTTTAAAGACATTTTTGCCATCATAGCACATGGACTGACTCTGCTGGAGTCAGTAGGAAATAGAACAGTTCCTTTAGAGTGTCTTCAGTTTAGATTACGTTATATTGTATTTAAAAATCACAAATCTCATCAGATTTTTCATAAGTACAATCCCTCAGAGATTGATGCTTTTTGTGAGAGACAGATCAAGTGGCCATCATTTTGCAAATTCTTTTAGCTTATGTCTAACCCTGTTTGCAACCTCCCAGCTCACAAATATTTTGAATAGCCAGCATTGCTATTTTTCAAATTTGTTGGTCTATAACACCCCTGTTTTGACCAGGAGCAAGGATTTATTCAAGAAAACGCAGACTTCTCCTGCCTTCCTTATACCAATAAGAAGAGTAAATGCAATTTTTCATTCAAATTTAAAACCCAGAAGACACACAGACAAAACAATGCTAATGCCCCTGGGATGTATTACTCTCCTGTCTTGATATGGAAATCACTTTGTCATTACACTACCAAGAATGATGTTCTATAAAAGGTATTTGTAGATTGGGCTTGATTTCAAATGGAAAATTCCTGTTATTAATTGTTACTAGTATCATGAATATTTTAAATCTAATTTTCTGTTGAACCCTATAAGGTACCTGGTGTCACCCTGTTATTTTTTCCTGAACACTTCTCTTTGAATCAGTACAGTGCCCTTGCAGAAGCAGCTTTCTTTTTGATGGGATGAGTATGGTATCTCATATAAAACATAGGGAATTTGAAATACCAGGGTTTCTAACACTGAGGTGCCTTGGAAGTTTTACAGTGATTTACGTTGTTGGAGATTATTCAGTGCTCTAGACAGAGCACAGCACTGAGGAAAGGGTGATTAATCCAATGCAGGAAAACTGATCCACAAAGATATTTCCTATGCTGAAGGACTTATTGTAATAACTAAAGATTATTGTGACAGTTATTATGATGGCCATGGAGAGAATTAATTTATCCAAGCTTTAGACATAAAACCCTCGATGTCTGGGCCAAGGCTCTCCACAGGGCTTTCCCAATAGTCAATAAAGAGAGACAGAAACCTTCAGGAATATTTGTTTCAGGATAGCTGTCTGTTGCTGGTTCTGATCACAGATAATGGAGAAGCTTAGCCTTTACATAGCTAAAGCTGAATAAGATAAAACCCACCTCAAAATGCCATTTCTACCTGACTGAGAATTTTCCAGTCCCAGGATGTCAGACATTACCTTTTTCTTCTTACAGACAGTTTGGTGAAAGGTTACTGATTTTAGAATTTGCAGCATCAAGTGAAGAACTGAGTGACCAAAAAACCCTTGATGCCTTCTCTGATGAAACTACTACCTGGACAGAAGAGGTGAAAGCAGATATTGTTGACCTAGATTTTTGCATTGCTTTTGACATTATTTCGCACAAGATCCTTATAGAAAAGCTCAGGAAGTGTAGACTGGATGAGTGGACAGTGAGGTGCATTGAGAGGTCATGGCACAGGGAGTAGCTGGAGCCCTGTCACTGTTGGTGTCCCCCAGGATTCAATATTTGGTCCAGTGTTGTGTAACTTCTTCATCCATGACTTGGATGAAGGGGCAGGATGAACCTCAGCAGGTTCAGTAATGACACAAAGCTGGAATTGGTCCCCTGGAGTGCTGGGCAGCCCTTCTGAAAGACAGGGCTGACCTACAGGAAAGCAGTTCTGTGGTGAAGGACCTGGGGGTCCTGGTGGGTGATGAACTGTCCATGAGCCAGCAGCACCCTGGGGCCAACGAGGCCAATGGGATCCTGGGGTGCATTGGGAAGAGGTCGAGGGACCTTTCCTTTCCTTTTCCCTGGTGAGACCACTCTGGAGTGCTGTGTCCAGTTCTGGACTCCTCAGTACAGGAGAGATGTGGAGCTTCTGGAGCAGGTCTAGTAGAAGGCTACAAAGATGATTATGGGACTGGAGCATCTCTCTTATGAGGAAGGGCTGACAGAGCTGGGCCTGGTTCAACTCCTAGTTGTGGTGATAGTTTTGGACTACATTGAAATAAAACTTTTTATCTATTTTACTTAAAATAAACAACAGCATACTGAAACACAATAGTTTCCCAGAAATTGTCTGCTCTGCATTCAGACAAATAGCTGGAGGAAGTAATAGGCCAACCAGTGTCCTAGGCAGAAATTACATTTTCATTGCACATATTCAGAAAATATTTAGGTATAATTATGTGATCAGTACTGTCCCTGATTTAAATTGCTGAACTGCCCCTTTAAAATATGTGCAATGGGAACATATGGGTGAAATGCTGTCTCTTCTCACCTTGGGTGATTGAAACTTTGAAGAACATTTCAGTCTCGCAGCCTGTCACTGGCTGCCATTCTGCAAAAGGCTCTCTGCTGGGCTTGGATCGCGCCACCAGTGCTTTGCAAATGAAGACATTTTGGTTCTTGTTCTTGATAGGGCAGGATAAGTGAGGTTATCTCATTTGCACTTAAGATCTAGCATCAGGAGGAATGATTGACATTGGCATAAGTCTTCAAGCTGTCATTTGTGGGGAATGTTAGTTATTGAAACAGCTGTTCTGTTATCCACATTTACTGAAGGAGGTGTTCTGCGAGGGTCAGAATTATTCTGATTTCAATAGGTATCTTTATCCTCCTTGGCAATCTTTTTATAGTCAGGACATATTTTCTGGCACTTTCATACTGCCAGTGGCATATTATATAACATAAAAATGCAGACATTCAGTCCTGTCCTGTCCTGTCCTGTCCTGTCCTGTCCTGTCCTGTCCTGTCCTCACCCATCCTATCTGAATTATTATAGAATCATCCATTAATTTTAGACATAGTTTTGTACATTAGTTAATTTTACCCTCATTACTTAAATAAAACCATCAGAATTTCTAGTTTAAATCCACTGAACACTGGTAAAATTTTATGCCATTTTCCTTTCATACCAGTGGTTAATACTTTTGCTTTCTAGTGGTTTTGTTTTTCAGTTTCTTGCTGTAAATAATGCGAACATAATGTAATGACCATCATAGATAAACTTTCAAACTGCTTCTCAGTTCATCTGTATTTGTACTACTGTCCAAATGAAGATCCCTTCAGAGCCAGAGAACAGGGACAAACACTGTGATTTACTGCTAGAAAAACCAGTGTTAATTTGTAAGAATTCCCAATGCCTTTACCAGCCAAAACTGCAGTTTTTTGACAAAAGATGACTTCACTCTGCCTTTCAGGACAATGGAAACATTTTAAAAGCCAGAACTCTCCATTCCAAAACAAAATCCACATACAAAACTACATTTTCAGGAGCTTTTCAGAGTATAATTTCACTTCAAAGAGCAGGATACTGAGCTTCCTCATAGCGATGTGATGGCCCTCTCAAAGGATAAATGAAAAAGGGTAGATACATTCTTCTATTCCTATAAAAATTATCTCAAACAACCTGTCCTCCATCTCACCTTTTCCTTGCACTAAGCTTTTCTGCAGAAATTTGCACAAAAGCCTTTCTCTCATCATTGACTAATTCCATAGGACATTGCCATGGGTGAGGGAAAGGAGAAAGACAAATTGAGGCGTTAATGAACTGGTGAGCAACACGAAGCCAGTTCATATTTGACTGGTTCCTCTTACCAGTGATATCTGCAAATGTTTCTTCTTTTTCTGTAACCTTCTGAAAAAACCCACTTCTGTAGCCAAATAACCTTACATCTCCTTTTATAATTAGTGCTATTACACAGACCCTAAGCTTACACAAATGTCCCTAGTGACATGATTAACTTCAGAGATACTAGTCAGCAGGAGTCAGTCACAAAGCATAAACTAATTAATGTTTGAGGACAAGGATAGGACAAAAGAGGTCACTCATCTGATGTGCTTTTGAGCATTGCCAACTAAAAACGGAAAGGAAGCACAGCACAACATCTTCAGGGAGTTATTTCAGCAGTTACTAGAAAAATCTGTGATTGCTTTCCTTAGTCCTTCTCTTTTTCATTTTCTCTTGATCATATATTAAGCATGGCAAAAAAAAAAGGGGAGGCAGGGAAGTAGATTGGAAAAGTAAATGAAATCTTTATATGAACAATTTTAGCTGACCAGGAAATACATCTAAGTAAATAAATATGGGGAAGTTAACAAATTTACAGAAGTGCACTGAAGTTAGATGATGTATTTGATTAGCTGGTGTTGTGTAAAAAAGAATGAATCTGATATTTTTTATCTCTTCAAATTTCTTTTACTTTTTGTGCAGCAGAGTGGTTTTATTCTTAGGCCCAGATGCTCCATCCTAATTCTATTATAGTAAGCATTTAAATATGCTCTTATATGCTGACCTCTGTGAGAATTAAAGTAAAACATCTGCTTAATACTGTGCTGAACAAATATAGATGATTAATATATGCTTAAGTGCCCTGATGAAATGGGGGCTGTGTTAGCAATGTTCTCATTTTGTACACAGGGATGGGGAGTTTGCAAATATAAAATAAAGGGATTATTCTGATTTTTATTAACTAAAGATCCTGTCTAGTCTACTTGGTTTCACCTCTGCCTCTACTAACGAACTTCTCTTTTGCATTTCTCCATATTAATATCCTGCAGGCACCTCCAATTCACTATGGACTGGACTAATTTGGTGCTCAGATCTGGGCAGGAACCTGGCAGTCCCTGGTGCCCAGCAGCAAGTCACTTACTCTGGGTCCCAGCCAGCAGTGAAAGTAGGGTAGAGAATGGAAATGGAGACAATGTGGTCAGAGGGGAGAACAAGAGGTGTGAATGGGCTGGGAGAAGAGTTGTGAAACAACAGCTGCTCCATGGGAAGGACCCTGGTTAGACGAGGATGCAAAACCTGGATAAGGAGTGCAAGTGCTGGAGACTCCAAAGATGCATGGGCAGGCTGCAATCAGGACTGCTTTGAGGCAGATTCAGGCTCTAAGTCTGGCAAGACATTAGAGAGGAGTAAGATAAATGGGAAGTGTAAAAAGGTGGAATTAATTCTTTCAGTGCCATCTTTAAGAATTTATCATTTTGCTACATTGCATTCAAATTGGATATCCCTATGAGAGCTCATGTCTCCTGAGCATGGACTGAGGCAGGGAGCAGCAGGACCATGCAAAGGGAGAGGGAAGTTGGAAGCTGTGGGGGTAACAGATCCAGCACAGGGAGAGGGGATTGAATGATGCCAGGAGAGGAACAAGTGATCTGTGACCCAGGCCATGCTCCCTGGAGCTGGGGCAGATGTACACCCAAGTATCTGGATTTCTTTCTGTAACTTTGAGACTAAAACAGACTAAAGAAGCAGTTCATTAAGAAGATAACTGATGTAATCTATTCTTCCAGTGACTTACATGACAGATGGTAGTAAATTTAAAAATTGCACCACTTTTGGTTCATATAATCTTAAATATTTCGCATACAGATTTTTTTGGTGAAAAATGAGAAGAATGTCCCATTCACACACAAACAAGTATGGATCAATAAAGAACATTCAAATTGCTCAGTCAATATTTAGGAAGATCTAAAAAAAAAAAAAAAGAAGAAAGAATTGAGTTTGCCAGGCCATTTTAATTTGATCTCTGTGTATATATACATGTGTGCAAACAGTAGCTTTTTCCAGGGTCACAATTTATACAGAGAAGCATCAACTGTTTTTCTTCTCCTTTTATGTCTCCTCTCTGAGTTGTTTTGTGGAACAAAAAGAATTCTTTATAGTGTTGTTTTGGCATTTAGTCTGTATCTCCCTTTCCTCTGTAGTCTCCCTGCTGTAGGAAAATAACTATAGGCAGACTGAAATCTTTGACACAGATTATGCTCTAAGCAAATATAACCTTATAGCTCTCTGGCTCCATTGGCTTCTGTATTTCCAAAAATAAGTAATTAGCAGGATGTTTATACAATTCTACCCATGAGATGGAATTGTTCTACCTTTTCTGAGAGTAAACAGAAAAACTTTGGTCTAAACAGAAAAACTAATAAATGCTCATTTAGTAAAAGAAAGCCAATGAATTCGAAGGATATTCAAAGCATTAACTCCTGACTAAAGTTCTACTTCAGGTACAAATTTGGTCTGTTTGGCAGCGTCTGAAGAGAAGAGAAATTAATATTGGATAAAGTTGTTGAAAGGTTAGTGAGCTGTAGAGATTTTTTTGACAGTCATACAAGTATTTCTCCTCATTGAATTAGAAATGAAATCAGACAACATTCTGATATTGGGAAAAAATTAGTCCTTTTCATCTTAAAGTAACAGTACAGGAGAAGTCTGAGAATTCAGATGAGCCTGTAGGATTTCATCCTAGTCCTACTTCCTTAGTACTCACCTGCTTTTTTTCTCAAGGCATAGAAAGAGGCAAAAATTGATGCTACACTAGTGTGCTTTTGAGTGTATAATTTATTGAAGAAAATTACCTGACTTTAAACAGCAAGAATTGTCATTATTTTTTGTTCTAATAAATAGAATAAGGTGAGGCTTCTGTCTTTCACATCTTGTTAAAACATTATGTATAGTGCACTGCCTCATTATTGAAGTGCAAACCTCTCTACATGAGAGCAGCTGCTGGAAGACACACTCCCTGGGACAGATCGTTAGAGAAGCTTTAATCCTTTAGAACAATTTTTCAATACTGTTTACACCAGGGATTTCCTTGTACAAATCCTCTTTACACAAGACAAGAATAACACAGGAAGAAACTATTTGTCTCTGATCTCTGAAAAGAAGGAGAGCAAGTTTAAGTCCTCAGGGGGCTTTCTATCACTTAAACTAACCAGGAGGGGATTAATCAAAGATATCTTTGCTGCGTGATGTACAGCCAGCTTCAAAGGTGCAATCACATTGATCAGCGTACAACAGAGCAGCACTCACAGCATCTTGTGTTTTAAGCTGAGGTAGAGCAGAGGCTGAAATGCCCAGTTTGTTTCATCACTCCTTCTTTCCCATCAAAACAACCACAGGCTACTGTCATGTGCTGGAATCCAAAGCACACGGGTCAGATGTTTGCATGGAACTCAGTCCTGCACTGTGGTGAAGAGTGAGCACTGAACCCTCTGTAGTGATTTTAAGTGCCAATTCCTTGCAAGCAAATCTAATCTTCTTTCACATGACCCTTTAAAAAATGTTTTGTATGCAAACAAGTTTCCTCCATTTATGGAAGCTTGATTATTCCTGCATAACTCCATTTTTTTTCCAATGCCTACCTATGTTATTTCCATCCAACCATGTCAGCAGACAACTGAAATACTGAGGTGGTGAAGTAACTCTATTGCCATCAATGAAAAGCGAGCAAACTTTCAAATAAAAGTCCTGTATATGTTGTAAATAGAATAAGAGATGGAAAGGTTATTAATAAACTTCAAGAAATATTTCTCAGTGAAATATTGCAAATACTTTTTTTACAAATCTCAAATACAAAAAATAAATCTATTTTACTAAAATATTTTTAGTTTTCTAATTTTGTTGAAGGTGATTAACTTTGATTAAGTTTACATTCGAAGAAAATATATGCATTGCAAAAATATTCCTCTCATGAAACATTTGCCCATTTTCATCAGTTACCTGCACATAAATCCCAGCTTTTTCCAAAACTGGTTGCAATTTTTTTAATGAATAGCCTTGCTATTAAAACCTCTAGAGAAAAAAATTGTCTTCAAGGTATTCTAGTGTCTTCTAGGTGATGTATATAATTTTTTTGGCATCAGGGAAGGATTTTTGGGGACACAAAAAGTGTCCCCAAATTACAGGACCTTAATTACAGGACAACAATATGCCAGTCACTACAAGATTTATTTGGATCTTACAGGCAGATAAATTCTCTGATCTATATAATTAAGAAAAGAGGCTTTTCCATTAGTGTCTTATAGCCCAGCCATGGCACTTTGGATCAGGCCATAAATAGTGAGTCCACCCTTTCGTAATGCAGGGAATGTTTAGTTATTTATACAGAGAGAAACATACAAAGAGATGCAAGGAGAGTTCCTATTCCTACTAAGTGACCTAGTTAGCTGGACTGTTGGCTGTATTCCATCTCTCTTTGCTTCTTGGTTTGTTTTTTTTTTTCCCTCATTGAAAAACTTAGAATATTCTGGTTTTATGCCAATAATGTACAAAACCAAATGTTAAGAAGAAAAAAAATTTCAGCTGAGTGGAGTTGTTTTTAAATAGATAATGAAGCTATTTCTAAACTCTCAGAAGAATAAAAAGGTGAAGCTGAGAATAGCATCACCAACTTATTTTTATACTTTTGCTAAAAATGATACCATTTCCTCTCTTTGAGATACGTCCATTTCCTCTAATGCCGGTGTTCTAAGGTGGCAGAACAAACCTGAATAGAGCAACAGTTCCAGCTCAGGTTGCCAGCTTCCTTGAGACACCGTTGCTCTTTTCTGCCTCAAAGGATATTAATTGCACAAGCAGCTAGGGAGACACAAGAGGAAGAATACAAAGGCAAAGGCAGTGCTTGCTATTTAGGCTATCAGTGTCTGATTCTTTTTGTAATAAATCTGACATCTCTCAGTAGGCCACATCAATTTTGGGTTCACAGAGTTTCTCATCCTATCTTCTCTATGTCCTGTCTCTTGCTACCCCTTCACTTCTTGGGAAACTCCCCCTTTAAGCTGTGTTTGTCTGTGACAATAGGAAGAAAATGACTAGTTGTGAAGGAAGGATAACTTAATTTTTTCTGCCTTTTAAGAATGCCTTTGTGAAGTAGAGCTGGTCTCTGCCATCTCCCTGTTCTCTGTGGCTGCTGAGCCAAACGGTGGAGCAGGAATAAAATCAACTGAGCTATGTCTGAATAGAAGAAAGGAGCTGTTCAAGACCCCAGCAGAGTTAAACACTTGGAAAACCTGGAGAATAACTGGAGGAAGTTTAAAAGGAACTACAAGGAATGGGCAGTGACTAAAAAGGAAGACAGAAGGCAGGCTGGTTTCTGACAGTAGGTGGTTTTGAACTACTTGATTTTTAAATGGTTTTTAGTAACTCAAGCAGAGAGGCCAAGTCTGAAAGTGAAGTAAAAAATTCAAGGAGTACTTCACACTTCACATAAAAATGAATCATCAGAACAATTGCTAGACAGAAAAAAATGGGGTTGCAAGAACTGTGGAGGAATTTGTACAATTTCAAGCTATACAAAGATATCTTTCCATTTTGGATTTAACTTGGTCCTTAACACCTGACTAAATTATGAGACCATCTAGGGCAAAGCACTCAGAAAGAAGCTACTAAAAGATTCAGAGCTCACCATTGAGAAAATAATTTTTTCCAGGCCAAAGAAATTGTCTGCTAAAGCCCCTGAGCCATGATGTTTGCACTTGTTTGAGTTGGTGGAAGATCTGAAGCACTGCAAGGATGGACACCTCAGCCATGAAGACACATGGAGTAGTTTACAATTAAGAGTACAATGGTAGCTCACAGGAGATGGAAGACTCCAGAAACTACTCTGGTGAACTATCTCAGTATGTAAGAGTTTTTAAGTGTCAGGAGCTTAAACAAAGAAGATAATGGCAAATATTGTCAGTTCTGAAGAACCCTTTCCAGCAAAACCAACACTGGCACAATGTGAGGTAAATGCACTGTAAATTTAAATTACCATGGAAAATATATAGATTTAGATTCCAAAAGAACTTTGCTAGTCGAAATAGTGAAAAAACAGTCATACCAAGCACCTGAAGGTAAATGGATGGAGTTCAGTTTTTAGTACTGAACTAGTCTAAATTTAGACAAATAATCAAAGTCTAAGTGGAGTACAGATGTCTTCTCTCTGTAAAAAACTTTCCTAATCTGTAGACTCATGTAAAGTCAGATATTGAGAATATCCTGCTCTGTCTTACTTTCTTTGACTGTGAATGAAACTTTAGGTGGTTAGAAACTTCACACAGATCTCTGAAATTTTGGAAGCAGAATCACATGGAATTAATCTAGTTACAAAAAAATGTGGAAAACAATAGATTGAAAAAGATATATTTTCTTTCTTCTTCACTATTAAGAAAAGAAATCCAGTGCAGGTGAGAAAAAGGCAGGGTGCAATCAGGTGGAAATCCCAAATCTTTAAAGAAGACTACAAGATGCCCTACAAGATGGTTGTAGAAAAATTGTCAACAGAACTTCAGAAACTATCCACCTTCTAAATTTGAATCTTGAATGGATATATTTTTCTGAAGATGGCAGAATAAGTATAATTGGAATGAAAAAAAACACATTGGTCAGTAAAGGTGGCACATTACTTCTTAAGCAGAGTTTTAGGGCTAAATTATGCAAAATGGGAATGCTCTTCACTCTAAAAGGACAGAAGTTTTTTTGAGTTGTGGTTGATACCAGACCATTTTTCTATGCTTCATGTATCTGCTGCCATCCAAGATTAATGAGGCTGTATGCCGGTCAGAAAAATGTTAATTTCTGTGCTTCAAAAATGTCTAAAAGAGACTACAGAACTCTAATTTTGCTGCTAAAAGTCCCTGTGCATTTCACAAACACACAGGGATCATTTTTATATTTACAGTAAATGCTTTTGTAATTGAAGAAAAAACAGACAGATTTTTTTTTCTTTTAAAATTCAGTCTCTATATCATTTGGCTAAAGCATGGTGCAGTCAGTTCAAGAGCTGAAGTATCTATCTGCCTTCTCAAGGAAGAAAATGTTCATCTTTCTAAGCGGAACTGAAATGGTGGAAGACAACATTTTACACTGAGAATAGATCTACGAACACAATATTGCTGGGACAAGATGTTTAAAGGCTGTGCTTTCAGTAGGAATTTTATTTAAATATTATGCAGAACTTTTGAAAAAGTAATTCCAAAGGGATATGTACAAGTCATTCCGAAGGCATTAACAGGAAAAATATACACATTGTGTAAGAATTGCAAAACGTAGGGAAAGCACAGAAATGTTTTATACTGATCTCATGTAAATTACAGCATTGAAGGCAAAGTTAAACCTCATTGTTTAGCAAAATGTATTGGTCAAATTAAACAAAAATACAAGGCCAGAAAAATGGTTATGACCGGTCTCAGAATAAAACAGGCAGACCTGCTTGCATTGCACTTGAGAAAATACACTAACAAGCAAACCTTTGCCTGTTGCTCTCCCTTCCTCAGGACTGTCTTCCTGGAAATTAAACTGCTGTGTTCATGCAAATCAGTATTATTTGACAGATGTGATAATCTGGCATAGCAATGTCAATGGAATTGCAAACATGAAGCCGCTTGCAAGAAAATTATGGGTTCAGATATTTCATCCCTTGTCTTTGCTGTCCAGAACCTTAGAAACTGGTTACAGAACAGAGAGGACATAGCCATAACTTTTTATTAAAAAGCAGTCAGGTCACACTCTGATTTGTCAATGTACAGAACAGCAGGGGGGGAATTATGGGCTGCCCTAAAAATCCCAGGAAAATATGAGTCTTAAAGGAATGCATTCCCTCAAATTGACCTGCTTGTATCCTTGCCTATTTTAATGACTGGAATACCAGTAAAACCTCTGTCAGAAACTAGTTTGTTACAGTTTTCAGGTTTTGAAGGTCACGTCATCCAGACCATACAGAGGATCAATTGCTATGGAGAATATGGGCAATAGGAAGTAGCATCATTGTTTGTGATATCAATTGCCACAGTTTTTAATGAATTTTGTCAGAAATATGGTCAACTATTTTATATTGGGACATATATTTTATACTGGGACAAGTCTCAAAACAGATGACAACAGAGATTAGTTTATTAGGAAAAAACCGAAGTTATTCATACAATTCTCATCCATTTTAAGTAAAAATTCCCAGTTTGTCAATTGGCAAAAGCAGACTTTATCCTACTCGGCTGGTTGTCCTGATAGTGATGTGTGCCATGTGTACCTATATATACTTAGCACTTTAGAATAAGCTTAGTCACTCCATTTCATCTGACTGTGTTCGAGTTCTGTCATAAAATGCAGTAATATGTAAACTATATGTCCTTGTGTGTTGTATGCAGTTTTCATATTAAACAGATGTGAAAGAAAAAGAAATCCTACATACATATCTGGAAAAATAAAAGGTAGGAAAACCACACCCTAAAACTGGAGAGCTGTGCTTCAGAATTGCCTTGGAGCTGGAGGATAGCCCTCAGGCTGAGAGCAGTAAATGACAACAGACTCGAGTGTGATCCACAACCCACAAGCTGGATTTGTATTTGAGCTTCTGAGTTTGCAACTGTATTACTAGCTACCCTGCTAACAACCCACAGAGACCAGATGGACCTGTAATTAACTGCAAATCCCTGTATTTGTGCTTTTCCAAGGTGTGATCGATAATACAAATCTATATGTGTGTGCACGTACCTACCTAGATGCATACAAACAATAATGATGTTTATTAGAAGATGGGAGTATTTCTGAAGTTTCATGGAGAGTTTATAAAAATGTATTTCTCTCATGATTTCTTGTTCCCTCCTTGAGAGACCATATGGAGTATTAATTAGACAAAAGAAGTGTCACACAGGGAACATGGCTTTTGTTTCATGTGCTTCTGGGGTGAATTTGCACAACTCTGAGCGAGTTGTGTATTTGCGTACATAGGCGGGGGGGGGATAGCAATGGCTTTCAGCACAGCTAGGTCTGGATGTGGGCATCTGCTCAAAAAAGTGTGAGGGAGCAACATGGATATATGTCCTCAACCTTACTCATAGCAGAAGAAGCCAATTAAATCACTTGTAAGATACTGAAAACACCTCCCGGGAGCCACACTGCTGCTCATGGGCCATGCCCCTTCTGTGCAGCTGCTGAATTCAGACAGCTGATCCCCCACTGATCAGTTATAGGGAATTATAGGGAGTGAATCATTCCCTGTAGTGTTTGTATTTTTAGAAAAACCAAAGGGAAAATTCAGGGAGATTGCGCTCCTGATTTAAGGCCTTTTGGTAAGTGTGATTGAGTGAGGTGAGCATGGGCTCAAATTAATTTAGTAAAATAGAGAACTCATTCAGCTCTCACTTATGCAGCCCTGCAATTTGGCCACTGTCTAAATTTTAAGAAAGGCATCTGCAACTTTTTCTCCTTATGAAAACCTATAAGAGAGACTGGAGTGAAAGAGCTCATTTCTAATACACTGGTTCTAGTGATTTTTGAAGTGAAAGACTATATAATGGATTGTACAGTAGGCTGAGTTTGTATAAGAGCATATGCATTGCAATGAATGCCAGATGCTGTTTGGCACCTAAGACTACATTTAGTCTACAATCTAAGCTGTGAACATTTTATATTGGAAAAGAAAAAAAAAAAAAAAAAAAAAAAGAAAACAATAGGAAAAAACCTCTT
>JAYDZK010000113.1:11269089-11297406 GCA_034509185.1 Euphonia xanthogaster
AAATGTGCTTCCACCTGAAGTTATTAAGATTTGTTCACTTTCCAGCTTGGTTTCCCCATTCTCACTATCACAATGCCATATAGCAGTGCTTCGGCAAGGTGCTGCAAGCGACTTCGGTTAGTGGTGTGTCTGAGCGCTCTGTTTCTCGTGCTGGCAAGAGTCAAGTTAAGGTTTGAAATGTGGTCATTGTTAAGCTTAAAATAAAAAATCTGTTAGTGATGTTTGACAGATTCAAGAATCCCAGGTCAAGAGTGGCAGTTCTCTTAAACATCGTGGGAACTTTCCCAAAGAGCTCTTCTAACTGAGTGGCCATTACTTGGATTCCTGTTTCTGACATTATGTGTGAAACATTAATGAATTCATAAATCTGCATGTGAGATGGCTTCTTCCTCTGAGCAACTGTTGTGACATTTATGGTTAATCTGTGCTGCTTTTTGAGAGAAGGCCATCACCAGATGTCATTTTTAAGTTCAAATATTCACCAGGTCATGAGGACCGTTGGTCTCACTGGTGGAGTTATGGAGCAGTGAAGGTGATGTATGCCTTATACACCTTTGCGTAGTTCTGTCTGAATAAGCTCTCCAGTCTTCTTGCTTTATGAGTTCTACAGTAGGATGTAAACAGTGTTAAAATAGATTTTTTAATAATAAATGAACATTGGAATTGCACGCATGGCATATAGAATTTGTTGCCATTTGTTCCCTACCTGAAAATAAGTGTTGGCTGTTTCTGTCATGGCTGAGGAGCTTAATTCCTTCTGGCTGTAGTTTTAGTGGAAGGGTTCACATAGAGTCTTTCCATTTGAGAGTGACATAACTCTCAGTTTATCATTACTGTGTGGATGTACTGGCAGAGCTGTGTTGCTTTCACACCTTGGTAAATCAAAGCTTACCTTGACCTGCCCAAGGATTGTCTGTGTTGGGTTCCCCAGCAGCAGCTTCACTCTCAGGGTTCTGCCTTAAGACACTGCAATTTGTTGAAGTGGTTAAAAAATGAAAGAACTCAATTTCTGGACAGCTGACTGAGCTCACTGAGGTGGCTTACCAACACCTGCCATGAGGTGCCTGTACCTCTCTCTGCCCAAAGCAACAAGGATGGTAAAATAAATCTGTGCTCTGCACAGAGAAAAAGTCACAGTCTGTAGCAGCAGGAGATCCATTTTATTCAACAGCAGAATCTAACTCACTACAAGATGAGCTGAGGCAGAAGAGCTACAGGAACAAAATTCCTCCACTGCTTTTCAAAAGTTGCTACAACCTCTGAGAGCAGGGGAGAACTGGGTCTGGAAAGATGATCCAGAATTTGAGACACAGCATGCTCAGAGACATTTGTTATCAGTTTTGTCCATCTGCAGTGATAAAACATCCTTGCAGAGGTAAAAAAAACCCCAAACCCTTAATGCAGAGCTTCAAAAGCATGAGGACAAATGTGGAGGACAATATAGAAAGTAGATTTTCCCTGGATTATTTTATAAGTATATAATAAACAAATGGTCCATCATATCAATCCACAGATTATACAGGTGGAGAAGGAATTTGCACATTTTATTGATGATCTTTTTGGCCCAGTCACATATCTTCATATCCTGAAAGAACAGAAGTATAGCTGAAGATTCAAGATGTTACCTAGATTAACTCACCTCTGACTTGAACAGCAGAGAACTTGCCTATAGTTCACATCCCAAACCAAAAAAAGAAAAAAAAAAGAGTGAGTTTGCACACTTTTTCCCTCATTTTCACCACTAGCATTAAAAGCGGGGTGTGATTCTGAAGCAGGAATTATCTAGAGTGTAATCTATTTGACTTGAAAGCTGTCTTTATGTCATGTGCTAGTCTATGTTTGCTATGTTTTAGCAAATTAAGATCCTGATTATCTAATGGTGACTCTGAGGTTGCCAAGAGAAGCTGTGGATGTCCCGTTCCTGTCAGTGTTCAAGGTCAGCTTGGATGGGGCTTGGAACAACCTGGTCTAGTGAAAGGTGTTGCTGTACATGGCAGGGGAGCTCAAACAAGATGATCTTCAAAGTTCCTTCCAGCCCAAGCCATTCTATGGTTCAGTGACTCCATGATTTTATGGTTCTACATATGCTTGAAACAGTAAACAGAAATCAAGCACTAGTGACTAAAACATAAATATTCAGATAGAATTAATGAGAGAGATGGTAACAGTTTTGATTATGCCATTGGTTAGTTATTAAGAAGATCATGAAGGCATATTCAGTTTGTTTAGTAAGCCACTTATTCTAAGATACAAAGCAGGTAATGGACTGATATCCATCTTAAATCACTTTCAGTGAAATAAACTTAATGCAGTTTTTGCTTGAGGGAGAGGGGGCAAAAGACAGCCCCCCTAAACACAACCCTATATGTTTTTCTTTTCTAATGACATGCTATTGTTGTATTGGAAGAAAAATTATTTGGCAAAGTTTTATTTTAATTAATGCAACTATTTTTATTTGCTCTAGAATAGGAAAGACATTGCTAATAATTCCACACTTTATAGAGTGAAAATTCATTTTGCCCCCATGAAATGTGATATATCAGTGTTAACCAGTAGACTTGCTGATATTCACAATTAAGTCTTGACTGTTTTGTTTCCATATGATTTGTGACAATTTAGAATTTAGCTTTGTGGTTTTTTTTTGTTTTTTGTTTGTTTGGTTGGTTTGGATTTGTTTGTTGGTTTTTCTTCCTGGGGGGGCATGAATAAAGAGATAACAGAGAACTAGATTCATCACTGTTCTAACATCTTGAAGGGTCATGGCAACTTAGCCAAAATGGAATACTGTAAGGAATAGCTCATGGTTTCCTAAAAAATATATTTTTTAAAAGAATTGGATCTGCAGTGCGTTAATTCTTGGTGTAATGACCTGGGTAATGCCCTGTGATGCTGTCAGGAAAAACTACACAGAGAGAAATGCCCTCCTACCTAGTACTTCCACCAAAAGTACTCCTGCCCTCTTTGAGAAGATTCATGCTCCCTGACAGGCCACCCTTTTAGGGGTGTGTCCTCCTTTCTCTAAAGCCCTACCAAGGCGAACTTTGGGGAATAGTCTTGCACCCTAGAGGAGATGGAGGTGCAAAGACCTGAGTTGCTGTTTCTTTGGCAGCTATTTGGTTTTGGCTTTAAGAACCCTTCATGATACCCAAGGGCAGTTGCATGACAGAATCTGTCCCAGGAAAGAACTTTTCAAATTCTCATTTTACTGAAAATTCCTATCTGGAGTTCCTCTGCACTTTTTCATACTGGAGTCCTCTCAGATTTCTTCTGACCTTATTTCAGTTTATGAATTACTTGCAAATCCCTTTGAAATTAATTATTTATCTTCAAGGACCTTAGGTTTGTCTGTTACCTGATATTTTCTTTCAACTGATATGTTTTCACCAAAAAAAGAGCTTTATTTGCAATGACAGAAGCAGAGTTTTACAGAATTCACCGTATTGCCATGGGAACGAATGAGTTCCTTCTGAATCATCACGGCCAAACTAACTCAGATGAAATAGGAACAAGCCCTAACCTTTGCCCATTCTTCAAACATACGTCAAAACTGATACGGTCTGAATGTTCAAAAAATTGAGAAGGTGCCTGGGACACATAGGTGGATTTCTAAAGCTATTTATATTATTGGAAAAGCAAAGAGGCACCTGCTGATTTATCTGTACCCTTTCACACTTAAAAGCTTGAAGAATATGTGACTTTCAGGTTGCAAAGAATAATTAACAACTCACTGAAAAAGCTGTGAAGAAAGGATGTTCTTTTAGAAAATGGTTCTAAATTTCCTTTCATACTTCTTTCCTTTTAGGATTTTCCAATACATTTTTATATTTCTAATTAAAAAAAAAAATTGATCGCTGTCACAAAAAAGCATTTTCCTCATTATCTGTAGCTCCATTAGAATCTGAGATGTCTGGAAATTTTTTTGTGCCTATTTTACCACTTAGAATTTAGCAAAAGAGAAAAATGTTGAGAAGTTTCTATGGAAGACGGTATAAAGAAAAAAGGAGGGGAATCCTAATGTATTTCATTTTATTTATGACTTAAAAAAGAAAAATTAAAATAAAAATTTGTTATTTTATGACTAAACATATTTTTCACTATGAAGATTTTGGTATGCCTTCTTTATGATGGATTTTTTCTCTAATTTTATTGAGTTTTGTACCTTACCTGAGAGGATTCATTCTCCATCAATCAGCAAAGCGACTCTATAATCAAACCTACAGTAAATTATAGTCTTAATTTCTGTATTCACTAATACAGAATTTGAAAGTGTTCACTTCAACACAGATAACGGAAAATCTGAAGATTTCTGTCCTCCACAAGTAGGTCTGGGGACTTGAAAAATCTGGTTCCACAGTGGGAGTGTGGATGAAGTGGGGCCTGCAATGAAGCACAGCTAGGTTCTGCCCCCATGCAATTGCTTCATGAATCCTTCATGGTGGTAGGAATTCAGTCTAGAGGAAATTTAAACATTTGAATCTTTTTGTTGGTGTTGTAATGGACTTTGTCTTGGAGCAAAATGTTAGGAAAATGACCTTAATATTTCTATGGCCTTTTTTAGCAGTGCACATACATTGAAATAAAAAAAGTAAAATTCCCTTTTAACACACACTTGCAAAGGATTGATTGGTCATATAATTAGAAGTGACTTTATAATAATAAATATTTCTGTAATAAGGGAGGTTTTAACAAAAATTTTAATACCATCTTAGGATAAAAGTCACTTTTTAATGTATACAGTTATTTTACCTCCTATGAGAGATAGACCAATCACATCAGAAGACAGTGGGAAATGTTGAGTGCAGGCATGATTTTGCTTATAATTTGCCCATCTGTTTCATGCTTAAAGACTAGTCAAAGTTCAGAGACTTGGTTTCCATGATTTACTCAGAGTGTAGCTCTTCAGCCCTCTGTTGGAGTACATGTCTAAGAGCATGGGGGAGCATGTAAGAGGTTAATTCAATACACTTGGCTGGGATTACCCTGAGTTTAGTCTCCTAATCTCAGAAATGTTTTTCAGTTTGGCCAATATAATTTATTATTAAATGAATTCAGCACACAGTGGAAACCAGCAATTCCCTGTTATGATGGGGGAACAGAACAGAACATGCACATACTACATACAGAAGATGGGCTCTGTTGTGGGAACTTGTAACTGTGTTTGTGAGAAATCCAATCCTATGTGGATTTGTTAGGAATGTACAGAAGATTAAACTCTTGCTGTGAATTGAAGAGAGAGAGGTCTGGCTTCTGAGATCCAGGATCATGTGCAAGGAGGAAATTCCACTAGTCCCGGACATATCTGGACCTGCTCAGAAGGGAAATGATTGGTGCATAAGGAATATTATGATCAAGAGAGGAGAGAGAATTTAGGTGGCAGTTCTTTCCTCCTTCCTTACTTCCTTCCTCCCTTCTTCCCTTGATCATATTTGTTGGTCTTTGTTGGACTCTCTTCAGGATGTCTATGCCTCTCCCCCAGAACTGAGCACAATACTCAAGGGAAGGTATCAGTAGTCTAGAATAGAGGAAAAGGACAATCTCCCTCAACCCGCTGGCAATATTTTTTTGTAATTTAACCCAGGATATGTTTTACCTTCTTTGTGGGGAGGGTGAATTGCTACATTGCTGTCTTATGTTCAGCCTGGTGTCCATAAGAACCCCCAGGTTCTGATAATTTTGCTTCTAGTTGCAGTCAGCCTCTTGGTTTGGAATTGCCAGATTCTGGAGCACCATGTTTTTTCTGTGTTGTTTTTTCTATGGTATTTTGTATTTTGCTGTGTTCTGATTTTTCAGACTTCTCTCAGCCATGCTTCTCATTTGCATAACAAGCATGGCTAATCAAGCAAGCAACAGCCAGGTGCTCTGCAGGTCAGTTAAGAACATGGACCTGAACAAATCCAACACATACTAAACAGTTGGAGCAGCACTATACACTATTTTCTGCTACTGGGGTATCCAAGTTATTAATGAAATATCTACAAAAAGGAATGAACATAGTTTTGTCAAACAGAGATTATTTGAAAATATGCCAGAATGTAACTGCCCCTAACCCTCATCCACCCACTACATTAGATCTAAAGGTGCATTGAATGTGTCCATGTCACAACTGCCTTTAGGAGCAAAGGATGACTAGCAACAGGATCTTTTAGCTCTTTTCTGCTTCTCAGTCTATACATTCACTCAGTGATCCAATTTAAAGAGAAATCATCCTCTTCCTATTGCAGCCTACTTCTGAGGTAGTTCTTTTGGTCTGGGACCTGAACAGGATCATGTTTACATGAAGAAAATGACTAGCCAAAACATTTAAATACTGATATTTACCTCAGAAGAAGCACACCATTACTTTGTTCTCAGAGAATTGAAGTAAAACTTAAATACTTGTCTCTTCTGGCAGAGTAAGAAATGGTGGCCCATGGACTCTAAAGGGAAACCTTGAAAACCTGCTTCCAGGAAGCATTAATTCTTTACCCAGAGCTGGAATAGTCTAGGTGTTGTCTAGTGGGGTGTAGTGAGAGGAAACTTTTCATTTGATGCTGATCAGGAGCTTGGCCAGGTGGAGAAGAAGGTAAGCAGGAGAACGGCTGTAACTGAGTTCCCATCACAGAGTTAATTTCTTCACTTTGATCGGTTTCTTCCCCTCACATCATAAAAATGTAATTATATATGAAGTTTGTTATGAAACAAGGTATTCAGAAATAATTCAGCTTGGGTCAATACAAGAGGATTATTTTTTAATAAAATAAAAGTATTTTGATTTAGGCTTTTATTATAGTTTGTTCTTTCTTAATTTATAAAGGAAGGAAAAATAAAGAGTTTTAAATGAAATCTTGCAAACTTTAATCTTTTTAAAAATGGTTTATTTTTTTTTTCTGTATGCTTGATTCAAAAATAACATTCTTCTGGCTTCCTTAGATTTCACTGAACCTCAATATAAAATTGCCCCTTCAATAAATCATTGACCACATTATAAAAAAATGGGCTTATTTTCACTTTTGATCTCTGATAGATTTCAGCAATTAGCTGTCTTAAGACCTCACAGAAAGAAATATAAGTTTATGAAAACCCTCTTAATTTATAATCTGATACATATTTCAAGATTTGTTTTGTTCAGTCTGGAGAAGAGGAGATTGAGGGGAGACCTCATTGTGCTCTTCAACATCCCAAGAGGGGACGCGGAGGGACAGGTACTGATCTCTTCACTCATGACCTGTGACAAAATTCAAGGAAATGGCATAGAACTGGGTCAGGGAGGCTTAGGCTGGATATCAGGAGAAGGTCCCTCCCCCAGAGGGTTGCTGGGCAGTGGGACAGGCTGCCCAGGGAAGCTGTCACAGCCCTGGGCCTGATGGAGTTTGATTTGGACAGTGCTCTCAGGCACATGGTATGACTGAGGTGTCCTGCACAATGCCAGGAGCTGGACTCGATGATCCTCATGGGTCCCTTCCAACTCCGCATAATCTGTGATTCCTTGATTCTAATAAGTCAGGTTTTATCTAGGTAGAACCTATTATTCTATCACATTGAAATAATTTCCACTTCATACGGACTCGTGTAAGCAGACAAACCACATTTATTTGTGTCTGACAGACCGAGCTGCTCCCTCCAAAGCTGTTTCAACTGCAGGAGAGCTGATAAAAATATAGGAAATTGTTCAAAGAGATCTTTTCCCTTCTTTCATATTTGAAACATCTGAAATTAGAAACTTAGAGTTTATAAAATTAGAAAAGCAGGGAGCTTTGCAACATTCTAATTTTTCTTGCTTGGAATTGTTAGGCTCACTATCATCTTTCTGTGCTCTTGCTGAAAAGTTGTATTTTAATTCTCACAATAGATTGTATTGATTACTTCTAAATTAAAGAAGGATATTCCAGAGACCTTGCCAATTGTCTATATTGTCAAATTCTTAGCTCAGCTGTCTTCTATAATGAGCCTTATTTTGGCTTAAGTACTCAAACTGAGCAGGTGTCTTAATTTAAACCACTTCTTCCATGTGATAAATGCTTAAAGGAAAAGCTCTGTTGAATGCTTCTGTATGACACAAAGGTCAAGTCCTATAGTAAACAAAATATCTTTCAAATTTAGTGCTCTGGAAATGATCAAATATAAAAGTACATGTTTTCAAAAGTCTTCAAAATAATGTTTAGACACAGAATCATGTACTGACGTTGAATTACATTAAGATTAAATCTCCTTAGTCTATATAATTCTTAGTTATGCTTTCTCCTAATTTGTACATTGATTTGCCTTTGACACATCTCTTTTGCTATCATTGTGATCTTCCAGCAATATTTTCTTTCTCTCTACCCCCTCTCTATGATTCTCATGTTTCAGTTTTCCTTCCTGTGTGTTGATCTCAGCACCAATGCTGATGGTCTGTAGATGCAAAAACCTTATTTCATTTTCTGAGTTCTTTTGTCTTGATTTATTGATTCATCTTCATCAGTCACTGAAAGACCTGTTCACTCAATTTGTGTTTTAGTGTGCACTGTAACACACTCAGATATATTTGTTATGAGTAATCTCCAAAATACCACTATACATCCCTTAAACTAAGTGTGAGTGTGCAAATGGAGTGCTGGAATGCTGAAAATGGGACTGCTAAACTGCTGGACACACCTTAACAAGTTGGGTGTCTGCAATCCTCCACAAGGTCAATGAAAGTCTGCAGCTGGGTGGTGTCACTTTATGATGTAAATGTGTGTACTAAAAAATGCCTTACAGGTGAACTGGTATACAGCAATGATTTAATTTAATGAATTAAAAAAATGTCCAGCTTGTTTATTCATAGCTAATAACAGAACTGAGTTAGGATTGGAGGTTGGTATCTTTTGGGGACTCTGGAACTGGGCTGCTGAATGTGTTGATTCAATTTAGAGTTCACTAAAGATTTTTTTTTTGTCTGATTCTTACTGAAATTTGGAATAAAGGAACCTTAAGCTGCAAACCTGATCTTTAGATAAACCAGTATTTTAAAAAGGACTGAAATATTTGGGAGATGCTGTTAATGGGAGAGACAGGCTCTGAAGTGGTCTGCCTGGTTGGGAGAATGCTTGTTGCAAAAAGCTGAGTGGTCTTTGAAATGCCAGTTTTCATAGCAGGAGAGACAAATTGCAGCTGGCCTTGAAGAAACAAATAATACTTGGTTACTTATCTGATTATTGTGTCTTCTCTTACTGCACCACTCTTTAATTCCTCACTTAAACAGAACTATTTTAGAGGTAAAATGCTAAGTCTAGTCTCTAAAAGCTGTGAAACCTCTTGAGCCCCTTCAGGGTATAAATCTGTCTTTGGAGATGCCCACCTAGAGAGAGCCATTCTTTTGTGATGAGGTGATTTAGACTTGGTAAATAATTTTGAGATATCTAAATAAAATGAGATAAATTTAATGTCCCATATTTATGTGGTTTCCAGTGTATCACAAGTGATGGTGTCTCATTCACACTTTTTGCTCTCTGACACGAGGCATTTAGTGCAGTCACCTTGAATTTCTCTGAGGAGTTATTCTTCTGTTTGATTTTGTGTAATGAAAACCTTTTTTTAGAGTTTTCTTCCTCCAACCTCCCACTCCTGAAAAATCAATTATGCTTATTAAAGTTGACTATAATCTTGGTCTAAAATTACATTCTCCTTTGTCTTCTGTGACTGTTTTTGATTTGTGTCTCTTTCATCACACATTAAGAATGCCTTTGAGAAGATCCTTCTTATTCACATCTCTGTGCATACTTAAGTTATTCTTCTTCAAAGTAATATTTTTAGTGCCCTTAAGGGAGAAAACTGGGACTTTAAAGACTGTATATTGTCAGTTCCAGAATTTTGTTGTAATTTTCTCCTTGGATTTTGTTACTAAATTGAGGATTGTAAGGTTGTACTAAACCATTTGCTTGCAGAGTTTGTTTTGACTGAGTTTAATACAGCTGTTATTGATGAACATAGAGCAATATTAAATCTGTGTTGATGGAAATATCCTTTTGAAACAAATAAATCCTCGTGAGAAATTTTCTGGTTATATTCAAGCTTTCATATAAACCACAAAGAAATCAAAGAACCAGGTTTAGGTTAAAGGACAGTTATAAGAACTTGAATTCTCACATGAAAAGTCCATTAATATAGTGGTTAATTAGTTTTGATGACATATATGTACAACTGGGATGGTTTATAAATTAATTTTTGAACCTACCAGAGTATTTATATGAAAATTTATCAGTCTCTTAACACTGGGATCTTTGGAAAAGATGTTAAAATTCACATTTTTCTATTAAAGAAAAACTATCATATAAGAAGATAAGGACAGTTTTTTTAAGTCCAACAAAATGTCAGTATCCTTTCTCCAGCAGTGCTTGGCTCTGTGTGTGCCAGAAATTATTGTGTGAAGGGAAAGAATGTAAAATCTGTGTAAGTGTGGTGTGGCCTTTCCCAGTTCTGGAGCAGCTTTTCCAGCAGTTGTCTCTGCATCCCATCCTAAAAAAATGGTCTATGACCATCTCCAGGTTCTTTGAAAGTTCTTTGGACTGTTTTTGAAAATAAAAGAATAAATCTTTTCCATGTAAATAGAGTATAAGAGGCTCTTAATAAACAATTTCAGTTTCTTGACTGTTCAATAGACGTGGTAAAAAGATGATGATGATGATGAAAAATTTAATAAATAAAATTATATTTGGTTTTAATTAAATCACAATAATAATACAATTAGCACTAATTGTGATCAAGGAGAAGTCTTTATTACATATCAGACTGGTCAATTTTATATCTCCTTTCCTCCTTGATTTTCTCACGTTTCTAAGAGAAGCACAAGGACTTTAATTCAGACCTATATTTCTGTTTTTGTAAAGTCACTTGTCCATATTATGGTGTAATTAGTCTTCATATTTCCTATCCCAAAAAGAATAGAAATATTTCCAACTGCAATTAGAAAACTGAGAAGCTACTTTTCACGGATTTTCCCCACATACTCTTTATCCTTTTATTTGAGCATGTTCTTTCTCTTGCTAATAGAACCCAGCATTTCTTTTAAAGGATGCTAGCAGATGTGCAGATTATTCTTCAAAACTTCCTGTTCCTGTCAGTTGACAGATTTTTGTTATAATTTTGAATATTGGCACACTTTATTGTTGAAAATAGGTTTCCTGTCTGTGTCAGTGTCAACAGAGAAGCAGCTCTGTTTTATCCTTTCTGCAAAAGATATTGTGATAATCACAAAGCTCTGAAACATCCACAGGTACAGTTTGCAGTTTACTGATTCTCACTGTATTAGGAAGACCAAACAATAAAATTTAGTAACATATGTGAAGAGCACTGACTGTCATATGCTTTCAGAAATTATTTTAAAAGATCTGTCAGATAGTGTTCAGACAGTGTATTTTTTAAACATTTTGCTTTTCAGGTCACTTCTGATCCCTTTCTTGGCTATAGACAGAACAAGAGTTGATTTTATGGTGATTTTTTACTTGTTTGGGTTTTTTCTTTTAACCTGTTCACACATGTAGCATAATGTCTTTCCCCTTCTTATTTTAAACCAGAATGGCTTGATGGTTAAATACCAAACAAATGGGAACACTGATTAATTCAGTTGAATAAATCACAGCAAGTTCCTAACAGTGCAGATGTTGTCCATTTGTAAGTAAATGGACAAAATTCAGGGTATTACTGTGCATTTTGGCAGTGTATGAATGCAGAGTGGCTCAATGTTCTCACTCACACCAGAAGTTACATCCGTGGGTGCAGTTATCCTGCAGTGTATTGGAAGGAAAATGTTGTGTTTTTGTTTTTTTTTTTTTTTTTTTTAATTAACATTATTCAATGTCAAAATCAGCACTCAGCAATAGTTAAAGCTACACAAGGACTTTCCAAAAGTATTAATTCTCCCATCTTCAAAAACTTTACTAAATGCCACACAACTTCTGTCTTGTAACAGTGACTTTTTTTCTGAAAAAAAAATACTTTCCTTAAGGAAATAGATCTCCTTTGTGGTACCACATATGTCTAATAAGATAAAGCATCTTTGAGGAGATATTTTCATTTTCTCAAGTTTTAAACATTCTTCCTGTTTCTTTCCTTGTTCCTTTGCAAAGTAATAGATAAAAGCCATTGATGAAAAGCTAAAGAATACTTGAAGAATATGCTAAATAACACTTATATAGGTTTCCTGAAAAAAAACCCTTAATTTGTAGAACAAACACTGTCATTACCAGAAAAGTTGGTGAAGTGAAATACTAGACTATTTATCTTTAGAAAAAAAACCCCTAAACTTGTAGAACAAACACTGTCATACCAGAAAGTTGGTGAAGTGAAATACTAGACTATTTATCTTTAGATTTCTATTATGCTTTGACTTGTTTTTTTTTTAAATTTGACTGCTATGCTATTTATGATAAAGGATAATAAGATAGGAATAGATATAAGGAAGATTTAAAATCACACTTGTTTAGCAAAAATGTGTGAAATTAATGAAAGTACTGATGTTTAATAACTCAGTACTGATCTCAAACAACTATTTGAGATTAGAAGATTTATCTAGGAAAAATAAATTAACACAAGGTATCATCAAGAAGTAATAAATGAAAGAAAATACTATTTTTTCATGAAATATTTGCCATTTGATTTAATAAAAATAACTATTTATACATGTGTGAAGGAATGGGGAAAAGAAACCTTTGGTTGATAGGCACATACCATAGCATTCCACCAAATTTATCAGTCATAATAGGCACTAGCACTTAATTCATTAGAAAGTATAAACCAAGATGAATTTATTTATCTCTCTCCATTAGCTAGAGTTCCAGAATAAAGTTTGTCCTAGACAGGTACTGGGTATCTACTGAAAATCTAAAATGAAGGCAGATATCTCTGGCCCTGTTAGAGAAAATGGAAACTATCATGCCTTTGTTTGTTGAAGTTCTTGAGAAATTTTAAGAGGGTTTTTCATAAACTTGTGTATGAGTTTGCACACAGCACTAAAGATGCTTACAAGAACCCCAGTATACATAAGAAGAACGGTATAATTTATTAGCTAATTGGATAGTACTAAAAAACAAATGTCTTTAGCTATTTGACATTCCCCCCAAAATGGCAATCACCTTGTTAAGTTAAAATATGCATGTAGAGCCTGCCCTATATTGCACAGTCAGATCTCGTACTGAAAAATTGTTTCTGATGTACTGTGAAAGTCTTAGAACCACAGATAGAAAAAGTATTTGAGAACATTGGGAGTATCCAGATTGACAAGTAGATAAGTATGTTTTATTACTTCTTATATAATTTTTCAGTATAACATCCAAAACTGATGTAAAAAATTATGTTTTTACCACTTCTCTCAAATCTATCATGAGAATTTTGGCTTTTTCTTTTTCTTTTTTTTTTTCCTGATCTAATCAATCTTATGCACAATTATTTAAAACGTTTGTTTTTGCAGTATATATAGTACAATTATGTAAATGCTGCTATGCTCATGGTGTTGGCTGGAGCTGTGAGCAAGGATAAGCCGAGCTATTGCAGGCATCGTGCAAGCATTTAGAAAACTGATTTTGAGCTAGGGAATAGGAAGGAATGGGATGGTGGAAGGAAGACGTTAAGAAAGACAAATTTAACACCAAGGAGAGCTGAGAAATCAGAAGTAGGTGGATGAACTCAGAAAAGCTTGTTGAGGTCTTTATGGAATTTTCCTTACATCACTGGAAAAGTACTGTGATGACAGCACTCTGTGCAGAGCACAGTTGCAGCTGATTCCTGTTGCCAGAGGCTATGGGCCTTGCTAAAAAATGCAGTGGGTCAGGATAAAGCATGAGCTTGAGTAAGCAGGTTGCCTGGCTGGTCTACAGTGAGGGAATAATATAAAGCAGCAGGAGCAAAACCAAAGAACTAGCTTGAATTCCCAGGAATTTATTACCTTGCTTGGTGTACATTGGTCAGGAAAGCTGGTTTTATTGTCTGCAAATGTTTAAATGTAATTTAAACATTTTATGTTACCTTTATGGTTGCTGTAGACAGTGAAGGGACGTTCTAAACCTCTGGATAACTAGAGCTGCATAAGAATGTTTGGACTTCTCTGTTGAGCTACCTGCCTGGACTTAGCTGTAGATATTAATATTGCATAAATCTGCCCGTGTTTTTGTAGATAAGGGAATAATTCTATCAGTCACTGTTACTGTAATAAAAAACAAATCATATAAAAACCAGCAACACAGCTCATTCCCTCATCCGGAATCTGCTGCATAACAAATTAATGGCAGTGTGCATGAAGAATGAGAAATGCTTCAGACCTGGAGATTCATTTGTTTGGACAAACGTTGCTGACTGCACTGAAGTAGATTGCAACACTGGCATTATATTTGAGCCACTAAACCCAAATTAGCCACTGCTACTGCTGTTGCTGCTGTACTACAGCAGATGAGCAGAGTTCAGTGATAGGTAAAGGACAAGTCCTACCATGTAAAAGTTTAAATCTATACAGATAAGACAGTTAAGATTTTTAGCTGGAAAAAAAAAATCAGGAAATTGAATTTCTCAGGAGGACAGGGGAAGAACTATCAATGAAACACCAAATTATTTACTATGAATCTGTTAAACCATAAGAACTCTCCGGAAAACTAGAATTTTATCTTTTTTATTTCTGTCATCTCCTTTTGAGAATAATGTACTGAAAAGACAGCTTTGTTGTAAACTGTTCTGCTTCTAAACCTGGATAGTAATCACCTCATTATAGTCAGTAATTTGAAATTGTAGCTAGTGGATATTGATAGTTATTTCCTTTAAAGTGGTATGTTTCAAGTTGAACTTCACTCACATCTGATATAAAAAGCATGATGCTACTTTCGCAAGGTTACAAAAAAGTAGAAGTCTCCCAATCAGATTAAAACCTACCCTATATATGTGATATACATATGAGATAATTCAAAACCACTTTTTTTTTTATTACTGCTATTCTGTGACTGCTAGAATATGATTCCTGAACGTATATTTGTATGTGTAAATATTCCTTACCATTTAAAAAGCATACTTTAAAATGAAATATATTTGCTCTGACTTTTTCAGTCTCCCATTCACAAACATGGGACATTGCCATTGTAAGAAACTGTGACACTGATTTTATCTCATTTATATATATAGAAATAGGTAATAGTACCTATGTGTAGTCAGCTGATTTACACTTCTATAAAAATCTCTAAGTGATAGGAGAGTGCATGAATATTTTTGGAGATCTAAGTTTCAACAGGAAGAAAATAAATACATCTTTGTACATGAACATAGCTGGTTTTTACCTTTATTATTAAGAATATTAAGAAAGAGTGATAAGTAAAAGAAAATGGAGTAAGAATCTCATTTCTTTGAGATCAAACTTCCTTATGCTTGAATTGCAATTTGTGAAAATTGTTTCTCCCTATGAAGTATGAATGTCAACTTTGCTAGGAGTTCAACAGGGCAGAAGAATTCAGTTCTCAATCTTTTCTAAATATTGACATTATCTATAATATCACATTTTTTTACATTTTGGTCCTGTTTACTGTTGGGTCTATAAGTGGGATAATTCCTTTATGTAGTTCTTGATCATAACCCTGCATGGGTTATGATCTTGGGCGCTCAGCTTCACAGAAACCAGTTTCTGTTCCTGGAAGTGAACAGTTCTTGGCCATCTTGGCCACAGCCTCTGTTGTGCACATCAGTCCTTAAATCAAGGTTAGCAGATTACAAATGTACTGAAGAAGACAAAGCAACATTTTGCCTCTGACACATAATAAGAACATTTTGCAGAAATCAACATCATTAGTCCTAAGACACATCAATGAGAGATTGAAAGGAAATTTGGTTTTCAAATCTTGACTTCATAGCAATCCAGTTATATACTTTTTCCAAGCTCTTTTTTTTTTTATTGTCTCCAGCCACCTCCCCCTTTTGTCCCCAACTCTGTCTTTAAGCAGCATTTAGATCTGAAGTATTGCAATTCATCCCAAGCTAGAACAGAACAGATCAGACCATACTGGCCCTGGGTCTTTCCTCACACTCTTCCTGCAGATGGGAATAACACTGGCTGGCCTCCAGCCAGCAGGAACCTCCCCAGGCTCCCAAGATGATAGCAAGGGATCCTGCCATAACATCTGCTAGCTCCTTCTGAATTTCAGAAGAGCTCATTCAGGATGAGGCATAGAGGAAATGCCAGTCTGTGATCCCACAGCAGGACTATTGTCAGTGTGCAAGTTCTGAGTGTTTGCACACTCTGAGAGTTTCCTTTGTCTCCTCATCTCTAAAGGGAAGTTGTGCAAGTAGATGTGTATGGAAAGACAGGAACTTTTCTGGCTATGCATGCAATTGGGCAATTATAAATCAAATGACCTCTGGACATTCAATATGAAGTACTGGCCATAATATCATGATTTTTAGAAGACCATGCTTATTAAAAGTTATTTAGACACAACATGATTGGAGATAATTGACTTTTGAAACATATTTAGAATTCCAAATAAATCTCTTTTATTTTTAGCTGATCTTAGGGGTACATAAGGTCTTCTTAATTCCTTAATTTTATTCTACTATGAAATACAAATTATTGACAGACCCTTTAGCCTGTCTTTTAAGTTGAGATTTAAGAGGAAGAGTTGAAGTGAAGGAAGACTTTTTCTAAATATTCACCTCCATGTCAGGTCATTTTAAACTTCTGTATTCAATTTTTTTTTAGCATTTAGATCAGCATTTTTCATGTTTCCCTTTACAATTAAACAAGGAAAACTAACAAGCAGCAAGACTGAAACTGATCAAAAAAAATCCTCATAAAAGTTATACACTGTTTAGACTTGCTCCTCTGGTTTAAGAGGAAATAAGCTACTTAAACACCTACTATTTAAACTGTATGTTTAAATAATCCACTGGCCTATATTCAAAAAGAATAATTGCAGTTGGAAGTGTCCATATTCTTAGTCTTGTGAAGACCTACCATGCTGAACTTTTAAAACCCTTTAAAAATATTTCTCGTTGTAGCAATCCATTTGAAAAAAAGATGTTAAAAGTGATCTCCTGGGAGATGTGTACTGAAGTGAGCAGACTTGTCACAGTAATGTGTTCACTTAAATTTTGATTTGATCACTTCTTCCTACTAGACTATTCAAACATTTAAATTCTGTTTTGGAAAAATTGTTGCTATGTTTCTTTCTCCCTTAATTTGCAGCTGAAAAAGTGTACTGAATTCTGAAGGGGAGTTACTTTTTCTGCAGAGTTAATAACTAGGGAACCATAATTTACATCATTGTTCATGAATGTTAAAAATGTAATAGCTATTCCAGACTGGCAAGCTGATTGCTATAACTATAATGCATTATAGTAGTTCCAATTATCAATATTAGTAGCACTGTGATTTCTTTTGTTGTTGTTGCAGAACATGAATTAATTTGTTCACTTTCACTTCTCCTCTTTTTTAATATACAACAGTATTGAAGGTTTTAATCTAAAACAATTCCAATCAAATCAAAATTTATTTTATGAAAGCTTGCAGTGACCTTCAAAGAACAGTGAAATAATATGCAATCTTCTGCTCTTTGGTCTATAAATGATGCTGATAAAAATAGTCTAGATATCAGGATATGGAGAGATAAGTTCTTTCTCATTGTGGTCTTTAAATTATTACTAGATAGGAGTACTAATAAACAAGAATAATAAGTACTCATTTTTAAAATGATATCTGGGTGGGTGGGGATTATTGAAATGTGTACAGGTATTCTCAACCTCAAAGTAATCAAAAGTTTAAAATGACAGGAAGCAGAAAATGTATGGAGTAGTATTAAGACCAATAAATCACAGAGGAATATATTGATTAAAGTTAATTTTAGGGAATGAATTAATATGTTAGAGGGCATAATCACCTTTCATGTGACACGTGTGGAGAGAAAGTCCTTGGTCATAGCAGAATTTGATCCAGGAGAGGAGATGTTGATCCCAGGTCACTGATAATTTTAAGGTTTTGTTGGTTTGGGTTTTCTTATTTGTTAAAAACGAAATATATCTTCCTAATCAATGACAATAAAAACTTTCTAAAAGAAAAGCTGGTGAAACAAGTTCAGAGTAATTCTACAGTAGATCTACAAGCAGGAGTTGATCCTTGCTCAAAAGTCTGGTGGTTCTTATGGACTTATTTGGCTATTGTTAAACAAAACACTACTTCTGGCCAGTAATACTGATAGTTTGTTCTTTCGAATGGCCAGTTCTATGAAAAGAAAGGAATAAACACAGTCTGAAAGGAAAAAATAATGAGATATACTCATGTCAATACTAATTGAGCATTGCATGCAATAGATGATGAACCTTTGCCCCAGAGTATAATGCAGCAATCACAAAAGCTATTTTTTGCTAAGAAAATCAAGCCTGACAAAAAAGGTGAAGAAACCATTTGAATTGCTTTTAGAATGAAAATAGAGAAATTGTGAAGACAATAGAATAAATCAGTAGGTTAGAATGCAGACCATGGATGAGCGTAGAAAACATTCAGCATGAAAGCCTCAGGATGTAAATGGATGAGGATATGATCTGCTGGAGAAGCAGAGGATGAAGCAGTAGCATGCCCAGAGCTCATAAAAACAAGGTGATTTTAAGGCCTTTATCTTTAAATATTCTGAGGATTTTCTACCCTTGCACCCTTCTCACTGACTCCTTTGCAAATACAGTGAGAAAGAATGTTTAAATATATCAAGAGAGCATGAGATGTCTTATACAGGTGTGAGCTCAAGAAAAAGATGTTAAATTATGTGTCACAGTAGAAGAAAGTCTCAAATATTCATCAGTTACTTCCCTACAGCATTTTTTTAGAGAAAACAAGGTAAGATACCTACTGGAAAAATGTAGAAATGTCCCAATAAAATACTTATATGCCTTATATTTAACAGACTCACATTGATATCTGAAAAATGATGCTAATGCAACATTTAAATTTTTTTATTGCTAGTGGTTAGACTAATATCAGGCCAAAACTGTCATATTTAGAGGTATTCTCAGTATGAAACAACTTGTGCCTAAATTATTTTGAAAAGATAGTGGAGTTGTTAAAGTCTTGACATCAATTTGTGCCAAATATTGAAAGACAGAATATTAAAAGACAAAAAACCACCAAAAATACTTATCAGTAATTGAAAAATATAGAAAATGGGTTTTCTGGGGAAGTGTTAAAATGGGCAGCATAAAATTATCATTTGAAAAATCATGAAGGAGTTGACATTGACACGATCAATAAAGAATTGAAGGAGGTTAATACATTTAATACCAGGGAATATAGTTTTAATGAAACCAACTACTTTTGAATAAATTTGGTTTGCTTTTGATGAGATTACATGTAGAGCTGATTAAAGTAACCATATTGACCTAGTGAATTTACGGTTGTAAAATATTTAGTTTAATTAAAAATGATGAAAATTAATACTGTACCAAATTAGTGTATTCCATATTGAAGGGATTAAAGAGTGGCAAACTGATAAACCCCACAGAAAACTGTAACATAATGTTGGACAGGCTCTAGTAAAAAATCTGCAGAGATCCTGTTTGTGGCTGAATCCTATTCGTCATTGCAATCATGCGGGCACCACTGTGAAATAATTACACTTGGACAAATGCACAGGTTTGCAAGCCCACCTTTTTGATATTCACTTTGGACTCTAGCCAGTGTTTCTGAGCATTCAGGACATGATCCACTTTTGTGTTGTGTCTGAAACCTACTCAGAACCAAAGAAAAAAGGAGCATCACCTCTGCTGGCATTTGGAGCAGTATCCTGGCCTTCTGTTGTAAGTGTCCCTACAGGGACCCTGATTGCTCCTGGCTCCCATGGCACCATACAGTAGCTACCCAAGCTGGCCACTTGAGACTTCTGAAGTAATTGTCCAAATAAAAGAAAGCATGTCATACCCATAGCAGGTGCAAGGGGACAGGGGAGAGAACAGCAAGAACAAAAAGGGAGAAAGCTTGTAGGTAAAGATAAACCAGTTCAACAGGCCAAGAAAAGAGCAAAAAAAACCCAGTTGAAACAAGGAAATCTCTCACCACCTGCCTCAAGAGGACTGATGTCAAGCCAGACTCTGAGTAATAGCCACCCTGAAAGCCAAAGTTCTCTGTTTCTTCTTTCTCTAATTCAGTCTTTTATTTCTGGTGTCATAAGGTATAGGATACCTCTCTGCACAGTTTGCATCAGTTGTCCCTCCTCTGTATCCTCATAGCTCCTTGCTTTCCCACAGTTTATTTGCTGGGAGACAGAGTGGAAAAAAGAGAAGATGTCAGCAACGTGCAAGCACTGCTCAGCAGCAGCCCAAACATCTGTGTGCTATCAGCACTGTTTTAGCCACAAATCTGAAACACTGTAAATGCTGCCGTGCAGAAACCTACCTTCATCCCAGGCAAAGGCAGTACAGAAATGAAACACCTTAGAGCTCTCATGACACAGAATCTCCCCTTGTTCCCCACACCTACCCACCAACTTATCCAAGCACAGCAACAACATGAGTAAGTCTGTAAGACACCATGGTGCAGTGAATGCAAGGCATCAACATCAGTTTAGCTGAACTGTTACATTACTTACCATATGGTCTGCAAAATACTTAATGTGTTTATGCCAAAACAGTGATTCAGGTGTGCTACATCTGCCACCATAAATTTGGTTACCTTTCCCACATCATCCCAGAAATGCTAAATACTGAGGGTAGGCAGTTTATTTACTGTTCCATCTTGACACAAAGTCACTGCAGGTTGATGACCCCCTGCTCCTCTTACATCTTCTGCTACAAGACCCACTTGTGCAAGGTGGTGTACCAGGTAACAGTGATACTTCACTCCTGCTGGCTGCAACAGAAAGAGAAACTGAACATTTTTCTGGGAATACTAGAGCTAAAAAGTCAGTGAAAATATCACCACTTGAGGAGCAAACCATTACTTTTCCTCTTTCACAAGCTTCAGTATATGAAGTGAGTAGTGAGCAGGACTCTAATACTGCATCATATCCTCCTCCACTCAGACCTAATAAACAGAAATAAATGAACAGCTGGAGTACAGTAAAGAGAACCCCAGGCAGCTACAAATTGATGTGTCTCACCAGAGATGCATCAAAATTCATGTTCTGATTATTTCATCTACTCTTACAAACATATGAAATGATGAGCCATATTTCTTATTATTTTCTTGTAAATTCCTCTTTCTGCACTACTTCATGTGCTTCAATGCAGAGCTAAGTCCTGATAGTTACCATTTTGATTGACCAGAAAAGATCAAGTCAAATGATGCAAAGGATGGGAGCTATCTTGCCTTATTTTAGATCTGTGCAGTCTGGGTTTCGACAGCTGCTCTACGCTCCCTTGAGAGCTGATAAAGAAATATGCTCATGGTGCAGATCACCTGATCTATTTTAGACACCAGTTTTTATGAAATTAAGCACTGAACTTATGAAACTTGGAAACTTAAATTGGGAACCAAGATACCAAATCACCTGGTATGTTGCACCTTTGCAACACTCTGCAAAATATTAAGAGTGTTGCAAAAAATTCATTACCGTTTCAAACAATATTTATTAAGAGTTATCAAATATAATTTTTTGGTAATAATATGTTCTTGGATAACCATTCTATTTTGGATATATTAAGAAAACACAAGAGGGCTTAATGTAAGAAACTGACTTCATCCTGCTGCAATATGGTCTTGCACATGTTATGCTTCATCTGATGATATACTGTATCCAAATCTATAACCTATTGTGTATGTGAGTTTTGATACCTGTTTCTAATGAAATATTTTTCTTTTTTTTTTTTTTTTAATTCAAATCTGGCATCTGTAATAACCAGAAATCTTTAAATACCTATGGATTTCAAATTATCCTATTTTAGAACATATTGCAGTTGCATAATCTTGATGCACTATGCTGGACATGGTAATGCTGGGGTATTAAGCAATTTTAGTGGTCATTAATTAAGATAGATGAAAATAGACTACATGCAAGCTTCTTATAGCACCTTCATCTCAGAAGCAAATAAACATACATATAGTTTATTGTTTATGTTAAAAAGCTGCTGCAGCACCATTTGCTCTTATGGGACAGATCGTGGCTTTGGGAAAGTAGAGAGAGGCAGAGAGGGGAAAAACAGATATTGGGTACTACAGTGCAGTTGAGGCAGATCAATATTATATAAACATTTGTGAATCCAAGGAATTTCTTCAGGTTATGAAAATAGGTTGCAATGTTGAGACAGTTAGACAGGTGGCAAACTGAGACTACAGTTTTATGCCAAAAATATATCTAGTTTCACAGTTAGTTCTGCTACTGTCTAGTCACTATCATACTTTCTGCTCTTCTCTCCAGCCCATTCAGGGTATCCATGTACAAGCATTATTTTTGGCCAGTGAGTGTTCCTTAATGCATGTTTGTTCAGCCACTACTGTGAAGCAATATTAATCTCTGCAGAAGTGTTCACATTTTAATAAGTGCTAATATTATACCAATAATAAGAATAATGTATTTTAAAATTGCCATAGCTTTAATTTCAATTGTTTGTATACCAACAGATTTTCTCTCTCTCTTCTTAAAATGTATGGAGTCATAGAAAGTCTCTAAAATGAATTTGTGTTCTCAGATATAAAGTGCCTGTTAGGCATTTTATAGAGCTGACAGAGTTTTAAAAAGCTCCAGAAGCAAGTCAGCTTGCTCATATTTATTTTGAAAATGCACTCCACACTCACAGACTTAGAGGGAGCTTAATTACAATCAATGGAATAATTAAGTTGAGGGAAATGTGCAATGGAGAACAGAAATGAATAGAAAACATATTCACAAGTGTACCTTTGGGCAAATGCATTATAGGCACAATATTGTCATTATGTCTCTCAAATCACATCATTATTTGCTCTGGTGTATGTGTGGGAAGCAGCCTGGATTGTACGTGGTTTTTACATTCATACTCTGATCCATATTTAAACATTTTACAAATGATGCACTGTAGTAACACCAGCCTTCACTTAGCATATGAGTAATTTGGTGTACAGCTGAACTTTCACAATGCATACCTAAACCTGAAAAAGCACTGATATCAAAAATGCTCTGGTTCTCTCCTTTCCTCTCACAGTTCACATATTTGGGGAATACTTATAACAGTTTGTTCACCAGAGTTTGACTCACAGGGAACAGCTCTTTGCAGATGTATTATTTGCAGGTTCCAGTCTAGTTGCAGTAGCCAATTGCCACTGTTTCAGTGACCACAGCTCTCTGATAAATAAAATGCACACCCAGAAAAGGTCTCCTAGAACAGGTAGTTTCAGAGAGTGAAATGGTCTTAGGGAGCCTTATCATGCTCTTTTTAAATTCTGAATTCTTATCTCTTGGTGCACCTTGCAGTCCCAAAGCCGTAAGTCCTATAATGGGAAACTGGCTTTTTATCTCTTTTCCTAGCATTTGCCATGATAGACATTGAAGAGGGAGGGAGAAAAAGGAAACAACAACAACAAAAAATTCTGAACCACATTTTCGGGTTACAATTAGAGATGCCTAAATGCTTTAAAGTGGTCACCAACATGCACAGAATTCTATTTTTGAAAGGGGTAATACTGTGATTTGGACAAATACTTACAAATAAATGTTTGATATCTTTGCATTCAACAGCAGAAATTCCTGTATTAAGGAGGAAAGTTCCTTCAATATCACCAAACTGATTTCAGAAAATTTAGTCCAGAACATTTTCACCCAAGGATCATGCCAAGCTTTTAAATTGCCTTTTCAGTATGATAGAAAATTGATCGTAGATGCTATGTGTACATATAATAATATTAAGGAGATTAAAATCTTGAAATTATTCATATTGATTTTTTTTAATTCTAACAATTAAATACAGCAAAGTGTAAGGTATGCTAACTAAACTTTAATCATTATTGGTGCAACATGTTAATGAATGGGTTTTTCATGGCAAAAATTCAATATGCTTTGCATTATTCCACCTGAGTTCAAGAATAAAAAAGATTTGGGTTCTGAAGTGAAGGTAATGTAAATGATCACCTATTTTTTCATGGTAAAAATGATCAAAAAGCAACATATAAAAATACACTATATATGTAAATAGCCACCTGAAATGTGGACATGACATAATTTTTCCCACAAACCAAATGTTCATGTTGAACTCTGAGGCATCAAACACTGCATAAAAAACAGCATAGACATGAAAAAAAAAAAAAAGAAAAAGAAAGAATTTTGATGAGAAAAGGAAAAATAGAACTTATTTTTATGTTTCCTTTCAAATTTAATACCAAATTTTTCTGGGGTGGAACTTAACCACAATTCAAATCAGCCTTTGGAGTTTGCTAATAATGCCCAGGTAGCAAGGGGATGGAACCTGTGAGGAGGAGGCACCTGGGCCTCCTGCAGCCTCAAGAGAGTTTAGAAATTTCTATTGCTCATTTTTTCTCCAATCACCAGAGAACCTCACTTGGTTTCATTCCCTCTCCTACTTGCACCTTCCCATTCTGCCGCATCCTTTACTTAGAAGCAGCACAAATGGTTCCTGTATGAGTATGGACACTGTCTGAATATGTGCCATATGTGTCTATATGGGGATTTATGACCTTCAGTATGAGTATGATTTATGGCTAAAAGCTGCAAAAAATCCCAGGCAGCAAACAAAGAGTGTGAAAACAAGCAATGGAAAACAATATAGATGCAGGGACCAAAAAAAAGAAGAAGAAGAAGAAGAAAGAAGAAGAAGAAGAAGAAAGAAGAAGAAGAAAGAAGAAGAAGAAGAAGAAGAAGAAGAAGAAGAAGAAGAAGAAGAAGAAGAAGAAGAAGAAGAAGAAGTTTATATAACATTAATCTGATTTCATTCTGAAGAAAGGAAATAAGAAACCTCATGTAAAAAAAATATTTAATGATACCAAGGAGTTTAGAGAAAGCAAACCATTAGGGTTTTTTCATGGTTAGAAAAGCACACAACAAGCTTAGAAACTGGCAAACTCAAAGTGCCTGGATGGAAAAAATTGGTGTTTTTTCCCCACAAAGAGCACTCTATTGATTTGATTCCTGCATGCTGCTACTGACACTTTGGGTTTTAGCTGAACTCTTAAATACATCTTTTCTATAGTGAACAAAATGACCAGGATCTACAATAGGAAGAACAGTAAACTTTAACAGAGGTTTCCATTGATTGCAATCTCACTTACTTCAAGGCATAAACCTGCCTTTAGACAATGAGGGCTGCAATAAACTTACTCCAGTAATTTTAAAGACCCATTATTTTGGGACTGTCTTGTGCATGTCTTCTGCCACATCCAATGTCTGTTATCAAAAGACAAGGTAATGGACTGTGGGAGTACTGATCACAAAACTTCCTATATGTGCTTGTATGAGACACCAAAACAGAGAGGAGTCTGGGGTTTATGCTTTTCCTAATTATCTCTGAAATTAGTACGGCAATGATTTGCACACTCTCTCAGACCAGGTGTGACACAAGCGGATGTGTTTGGAAGGCAGCATTAAAACCTTACCCTGTGATAGGCTCTGGGAGAGTTCCTAATCCATCAAAGCAGCTGGCTGAAAGTGTGTGCTCCCAGCTGCTCCTTTGAGTCTCTGTATTTTCCAGTGTCATGTGGGAGCAATCTGTCAGAGCAACCATGTCATAAAAACACCACAGAGCCAGAGTCTGCCAGTTTGATAAAAGCTGCAATAGGATTGACTAACATGCTGACATAACAAACTTAATATCACTTGAAGAGCTTAGGAAGAAGCAGAAAGTAAGGGAAGAAGTCAGACAAAAAGTAACTTTACTGAAGAGAAAGAAAGTGTGTAACCCAGCCTCTAAAAAGTAATATCATTTTAGGTCATAAATTCTCAATTTATTTTTTTATCTGGAGTTAAATAACTAATTATTTGGACCCCATCTTTTGCTCTGTTGGGTTTCTGCCTGTGCCTGTATTCCAAACGTTATTTCTGACTGCGTGGTACCTGCAGTGAAGAATGCAGTTGGCCTCCAGGAATACTCTGTTTTGTCAAGATCCTCAGCACGTGGAAATGCTGGTGAATATCATTAGTGATTCTGGATCACTACATGACACTTCAGTGTATTCTTCTTGTGAGTTCTGGAGAGGTAATGGGCTCTGTCACCCCAGAATGGACTGAAAAGCAGGAATGACTTACTGGAAGGCAAACAGATTGGGGTAAGGAGGGTGAAATGAAATAGAACAAAGTGAGTGACCTTCGAAAATTGATGTGCTGGTTTGAAATTTCCCAGGTAAAAGATACAGTCAAATTACTAAACCTTGTTCTCACATGAAGCAGGATGGTCAATTTGTTTGGTCAAATTTAATAAATGTTAGAGTCTTATAAAACTTCTGGGCAAAAGGATTGGAGATGACATCAAACCTGGTAATAAAGTTACCCAGAGTACAATCAGTGGCAATTTAGCAATTACCTCTGTCAGCAGCTCTGCAAGATCTGTAGCAAATAACAAGTTTTTAGTTAGCCAATGTAATAAAAGTATTTAACACTGACGGGAAAGTAACAGAGGTGATAAATATGTTTAAGCAAAGAATATTGCCTTCTTATGACAATTATACGATCTGGAATAAAAAGTATATTATCACATATGATATTCTTAATGAGACAGAAAATTAATATTCTGTCAGGTTAAGGAATATTTGTCTTTCTGACTTTTCTCAAATCTCATAGGTCATAACACTGTTGGCTTCAGGTTGAGAATGAAGAAGTTATTATGCAAATTGAACAAACATCAGACTGAGTGGAAATAGAAACAATTACTATAGGCTGAGAAATACAGCAGAAGCACGGAGAACTGAGATAAAACAATAGAGAAGAAATCTGTTCACAAGAAACAAGTCCCAGCCCTTTTGCTCTAAAAGGACAATTTAGGTGAGAAAGTCTGAAAAGAACAGAGGTGATCTTGGTAATTACCATCCTGTAAGCCCAAATTTGTCAAGTAGTATGATATATTGCATAGCCAAGAGAGACCTAAGATAGTGAAGTCACAAACAGGGTATTCACAACTCAGACTGTATGAATCTAGCTGAAACACTGAAAGGAAGCACCTAAACACCTCACACAGTTCATGGAAAGAGTAGCAACCTGAAGCCCTTGATTCAGGGGGCTACCTTCTGCCATCATTGGCTACACAGACCAGCTGAAGTGAGATGTGTGAATACTTCCTGAAGTGCCATATTACAGCATATCCAGGAATTCTCCTGGGTGCAAGGTAAGGGCATTGCAGGATGCCAATTATGTACTTTAACAGCACATACACCTCTTCCTACAAAGTGGTATTTGTATGTAATAGTCACTGATTGCTCTCAGACTACCCTGAGGTTATGCACAGCTGTAATGGAAAGGTGGATGGATTCCATAAAACATCAGGTTAAGACTCTCAGGTTAAGCTTTTTGGGACAACATCTATTCAGTGAAGATGAGGTTATGGCAGAAGAGAAGGGGGAATCTCCATCTTTTGAGATCTCTAAGAGTGGACTGGCCTACAGTGAAGGGAAATCTTGTGCTGGGCAGAGGCTGAGAGGACTGCATGATCCAAGTCCACCTCTGACTTGCACAGTTACAGATATATCCCACTGTTTTTTCAGGAAAGGGCTTGAGTTTTTACTTCTGCAATGTATTACTTGTCCTTTGAAAGACTTACAAAACAGCAATCAAAAAAAGAGATGGAGTATATAGAAAAAGGATTAATGTATAGGAGAAGGATTAAGAGTAAAAAATAATTGAAGCAGCACTTACCAATATTGCAAAGCTCACTACGAGTAATACCTGTTGTGGCAGACTTGTCCAACATAACAATAATCAGCAGCATCATTTAACTGGTATAGTGACACTGTTTGCTCACATCATTATCTCCCCCATTCTCAGTCAATCTAGCTCAGTTCAGCAGCAAAACCCATAGAAATTTCCACTGTGTTTTAAATCACTGAAGTGGTAAATAATAGATATCTAAGAGCTCAAATTGTTACAAAATAATTTGATGTAGCTCTTACCAGTGAGCCTGAAGTGATGGCTTTAGCAGTCTCACGAGATCTAAACAGCAGAAGCGCATAAGCACTTAGGAGAGAGCAATTGCTTGCCTACTCTGATTTGATTTGAAGCTGATCTAAAGGTGTAAGTAGCACAATTGGCATTGAGTGTATGCAGGAATATCCAGTCTCTTTGCTCCTTGAAGGGTTAATTTCAACAGCAGAGATGCATTAAAAAAGAAATAAAACATTTTTTCCAGGTATTTGAATTCGTAGAAAAATATAAATGGAAATAAATTCTGTCTGAATGTACTTTGAGATATGAAAATTCCTTCCTTCCTTCCTTCCTTCCTTCCTTCCTTCCTTCCTTCCTTCCT
>JAYDZK010000113.1:11298384-11321789 GCA_034509185.1 Euphonia xanthogaster
CTTCCGCCACTTCCTTCCTTCCGCCACTTCCTTCCTTCCTTCCGCCACTTCCTTCCTTCCGCCACTTCCTTCCTTCCTTCCGCCACTTCCTTCTGCCACTTCCTTCTGCCACTTCCTTCTGCCACTTCCTTCCTTCCGCCACTTCCTTCCTTCCTTCCCATTCAGGTTTTATCTTTCAGGAATTTTCTCTTTTTCAAAATGCAGTAATAGAAAGGGTCTCTTTGTTAATATTGTATTTTGAGGACTCAGGATACAGTAGTGAATGATTTTGCCTTTGGACAGAGAAACCTTGTAGGAAATGAGATTGCCATATACAACTTCAATGAAGGCTGATTTTCCCTGCTAAACACAACATGTATGTCTTGTTTTAATGGTTTACTTACTTTTCCCTTGAAAAGAAGATGAACAGTGTCTGTGAAAGTGCTTAAGTGCTTGACACTGCCTCTCAGTGACTGCAGGTTAATTGTTTATTCTGTTTAAATTACTTTCTGGGTAATGAAGGTGCTCAGTACTCAGCCCTTTCAGACTTGAGGTTCTATCCCAATTAGACTTTTTGTTACATTCAGTATGTAGTCTTAAAATCCACTTGCAGTGCTATTCACTGGGCTTACCCCCTAACCCAGCATGGCTGGGATGCAGCGTGGGATGCAGGGGTCCGTGGCAGAGAGTCAGGAGTTGGTTGTTTTCTTGTTCTTCATCCTGGAGAGGATGGGTGCATCCCTAACTGGGAATGTTCATCAAGCATTGGCTGTGCGTTGGTTTGCTGGGTGAGGCCCACAGACAGGCTCACCTGGAATCTTCCCTTCATTTACCCCAGGCTATTGGGGTTCCAACAAGGCAGTGTGCCCTCTCCTCACTTTCATTCTCAACAAGCTGAGACTGGGATAACTTTGCTGTGCTGTGGATCCCAACCGGAGCTGTTTTAATTTAAAAAAATTCTCAAAAACCCCTCAAAACATGGCTGTTGGACACAGAATCAGTAGTAAATTGTTGGTTTGTACAAAAGAGCTATAGCGTCACTCACATGGGTACCACAGGGAACAGGATCCTGGCCTAGGAGGTGTAGCAGCTTAAATAGTGCCATCTGATGGCACCTGAAACTGACTGTCCACATTAAATATTAGCCTGGTGTTGGTGTGATTTTTGTTCCATTTAATGACCCTTCTCTCAAACAGCCCCTCTCCTGTGTGCTCAGGTTGCATCATGCCCTGGTCAAAACCACTTTGGCAACTGGCAAAAAGAATTTCCCTACACAGCAACACTGCAGCACCACCTCTGGCATCATCATTGTATGATGACTGGCACCTTAACCTGCTAGTAAACAAAAGGATTTCTGAGCAGGAAGAGGAACAACCTTCTGATCCTTTACAATTATCTCTAAGAATATTTGTCAAAAGAAAAGTTTCACAAGCAAATGACTGTATTTTTGTGTAGTACTACTCATACACCCACATCCTTGTAGAGCCCAGTGCTTCCAGTACCCTCCCTCCAATGCAGCAGGACACTTTAAATCCAGGTGAGGCAGATAGGGATAAAGGTCCTCCCTTTCTTCTTTTTTTTCAGTTTTTTTAAGGTGAAAAGGGAATAGCAGAAATCAGGGAAGTAGTAAGACTGTTAGGAAGAAGAAACTACCAGGAAACAGAGGCAGAGCCCACTGTGGGAACCAGCTCTGCAGTAACTGATTCTCCTCATTAATATATAGCCCAAATTTTCAGGAAAAAAAATTAGATAACCCTTTGGTCAACTATATGAGAATATACTTTAAGCAAGGTATGTGTACAGAAAAATGGCCTTAAAAGGCTACTTAACCAGAGTGTGTTTCAAGATACATATCAAAGCGCCAGCAGCGGGAGACCCTAAGCTGGTGTAAATCACAAGTGTCACTTGTACCAGCCAACCATGTTGTTTTATTATTTCTGCATTCTAACAATGTTCATCTCTTCTTTCACACAGTGCTTCTTTGCAGTACAGCCTTTATGATTTGACATCTCTGAAGGCATTAACACTCTTTGGGGAATGTGAATCAAACAACAGATTCTATTTGTGCACATTCATTTCTCATGCTTTTATTTTAGCTCATTCCTATCAGAACAAAGCCTAAGAAAGGATGTCTAGAAAGGGCAATTTCCCAGCAGTGATTACAGTATGGGAAAATTTCTCTCATTGGAAGGCTGCCTGGAAAATTTTAAAGGTTGTTTCTGCTAGGAATAGCACCTATATTCCCCATAAATGCTTAGAGATGGCTCTATGGACTTCTCAACTAAAAATCCCTCTACCCCACTGTATCTTATTGAAATATCAAATATAGAATATTGTCTGCTAAACCTTAATAATAACTATCTTGTAATCATTATGTTACTCTATAAATATCCATTATTCTCTTAAAAGAAAACAAAATTGCTTTATGTCATGGCTCCAAAAACTAATAGCCTGAAGGGTGTTTTCCTGTTTATTTTATGATAGCTCATACTTGAGAATTGATATATTTGTCTCATTTATAGGCATTAAAATTATTTTGCTAGGGCAGAATTATTCTTATAGGCCACTGTATCTAATTTCCCCTTCCTCCATCTTTTTCTTGGGTTTATTGTGAGATGGTTAGTTTATTGCAGATCTTTTTAGAAGTTCTGTTAAATGTTTATTTCTCTATGTGTCTTCTTCATTTCTTGTTCTGTTTCTGAAAACTTAATTAACTCTATACATTTGCTGCTTCCTTCTGCCAGTTTTAAATGAATATGGGTGCACTGAAAAAAGTTTGTTGGGAATTTTATATAATTTCTTCTTCACAATGCTAAGTCATTGGGTCATTTTAGTTGATGGGTCATTAAATGACATCATGGGAACAGTAGATTTTCTTCTTTTCTCTGGCAATCCTGTAAAACCTTTGCACCCCCTTGGGTGTGCATGGATGATGGAAAGCAAGTTCTAGACTTGTTCTGTCCCTTTACATGGGATGGCAGTGGATGGACACCAAGGGCTCCCAGAAGGGACCAGGAAGGACCCCTCTTGCTGAAATTTGGCAAGCCTAAAGATAGTTGTCTCCTTTAACTCTCCCAAATCAAGGGGATAAACTTGATATTCACACCTCAGCCTTTCACTGGCCCATAAGAACAGTGACAAGATATGACAGCTGAGTCGGTGGCAGATTTTTTTTTAATCACTCTTTTGGGATTAAAAATGAATGAACAAATACTTTCCAGTAAATTTTCTTCCCCAAACCAGTAGAGATGGAAGAGTGAATGATAGATTTGATCAGTATTTAGACTATAAAAAAAGATCTTCCATGCAGTGCCTGGGGTCTTGCTGCCCAGCTTCTCCAGGCTGGGGCAGCCAGCTCCCAGTAACCCAGCAGCCCTGCTCAGATGTAAGGCAGAGGACATCTTCAGATGCACCATCTGATACAAACATGTGGCCAGCCCAAGGTCACTGGCCCTTTGCCAGTGTAAGCCTGAGCTGGGGAAATCTTGGGCTTCCCTGCTGTGGTTGCAATTAAAGAGCAGAACTGGGTCCAGATCTCTCCTGTTTTAACAAGTGTGTGGGTGTCAGATCTGCTCTGGCAGAGGCCTTTGTATTTTATTCCCTTACATCCTGGACTTTCTTCAATGAGGGTGAGAAACATCATATTGGAATTTTATTTTGAGTGACACAATGTGATCCACATATATATTAATTGTGCCACAGACTGAAGGCTTCATGTCCAAGTGAACAATTCTTTAAAGCATTTGGCAGCAATAACAAGTACCTCAAGGTTATGCCCTATCTCTTTTTTTCTCTTTATGTCATCTGTAACAACTGTGGACTCTGACATTTAGTTAATTAAATTTGCCCACACTATCTGACTTGGTTGTGCATTCCCTCTTGAGGACGTAATTTTTGAAGGTAGTAAGCAAAAGGGATGGTTAACCTTGATGAGTCGTTTTGCCATAGTAGTGTGTTATTCAAGCAAAAGTTTAGGATCTTTCATCTATTGCATAAATAATAAATCTCAAGACAGTACATAGACATGAAATATTTAAAGAATAGCATAACATCTTTGAGGACAGATCCCAGCACATAATGAATTTATCACACAATTGCTGCTGTTCTATACCTACAAGTCTCTACCTACTGTAAATTTCTTGTGGTAAGTGGTGTTTCTCAGCTAACTGTAGTTAAGAGTATTCCCATAAAATCGATCTGAAATGGCTTTTACTCTCTCTGATGCCTTATATTTCAATGTGGTTATGAAAAGTTGCTTTTGAAATTTTATTCTGATATGGTATTAGTGTTACATTTTCAGTATTGGTATGGTCCAGAGCTCGATCCATATCTTTATGTAATTGACCCTTATGTCTGATATTGATAGCATTATATGGAGGTAGTCCTATTTTGGTCTAACCTTTATTGTAGCCTTTGATTCCCAGAGCTGCCATGCAGAAGTCCTGCAGACACCCTCTAGTCTGTCTCTGGGCATCCCTGGACAGCAGGCTCGGTCTGCTGCCTGAGCTGTGAGGGGCTGTAAGGGGCACACATGATGAGCCTCCAGTTGGGCTTGCAAGCTTGTAGTCTTTGTGGTGAGACTGATCTGATTTTAGCCTTGGAGTCAGATCTGACAGACAAAACAGAAAATGATTTTGAAGTGATTTTTGTTTTACCTCAACTTACACTTTATCTCATTACCTAAGGTTTTACAGATCCCTTTTTTACATAAAATAGTAATATAATGATATAATAAAAGTAAACCCACTAATAATAATAATAATAATAATAATAATAATAATAATAATAATAATAATAATAATAATTATAGATACCATAAATCACACTAGTTATTTCTCATAATATGGCAATCTTACCAATTCATTTCAGGGAGGAGAAATTCTGAATCATTTAAGCCTCCAGAATTTCCCTGACTAAAACTTCTGGTGTACAGAATGAACTCATTCATGGCACTAGCAGTTAGTGATAGGCAATTTTCACTTGTTGTTTACTCTTACCACTCTTGAAGAACCATGGTTTGATGTGCAGAGCTTCACCTCCTGGGAAGGAAGAGATGACATGGCACAGTTGGCAATTTATCGATATCTTTATTGATAGAGAGTGAAACACAGGGCCAGATTTGCCCCAGTTTAACATGAAGTGCAACACATCTGAGTGCACTGGGGAGTGATTGTAAATCAGATAATATTTGGCCCCTGAAAGCTGGCTGTAAAATCAGATACAGATGATAAGACGTAAGTTACACAACATTGTAAATTTAAAACCAACCTAGGAGAATTTTCCTCTAATCAGTGGGTGCCAGCTGAATGTATGCAGGCAAGCAGTCATTCTAAGTCTGAGATTAGGCAGATTGATACCAGCTGTCTGACAAATCTCTAGCACTAGATAAGACTGGAGGTGGAGGGGAGAGAATTAGAAATTGCATGCACCCATTAATGCACTCATTTAAACATGCAATTTAAATGCTAATTGATGTTAATTCAGCCCAGCAGTAGTGTTCAGCTGTTAGTCATACACTGTAACCTGGCTGAAGGAATAGCAGTAGAGGCTTGGCAGGGTAGTATAGATAAACTCGGGGATCAATTCAATGTATGGTACGTTGGTTTCACTTCATTTATTATTACATGTGTAATTACAACTAGCTGAATATAGGCAAGAAAATGAATTGTGACTGTTCTGCCACTGCATGCTGACCATTCATTTAATAAATGACCTTTTCCATCTTTTACATTGCCTGAAATCATTCTGTGTCTCAAAAGATCTCGACATTCCTTATAAAAATTCTTAGGCTTAATGACAGAAACAGCTAAGAAGTCCCAAGGAAAGTGAAATATTTTCCTTTGATCTTAATGGAATGCTCTTTAAAATTTTAGTATTTCAGGTGAGGAAAAAAAAGATCAGTTCATAAATATTGCTATGCAGAAAAAAAAAGTATTAGTCATGGTACTGAAAACCGGTTGTTTACTAAGATGTCTATATTCAACTAAACTCCTTGTATTAACTTAGAGTGAAAATTTTACTCTGTGATTATATTTTTCAAGTGCATCTGCAATCATATGGTAAATTTAATATATACTCTAGATGCTTAGTGAAGTGTTGTGAACCTCTTATTGTTCAGTTCCTGTTACTCAAAAAGCTATTAATAGTGAAAAAAGAATTACAAAATGCAAATGCTTGTGGTTGATAAATAGCAAATTTTCTAGGTTAACTTGTTCTTAGTGATCAGTTTGGCCTGCTTTCTTGTTAATATGAGAGGTTAAATGCAATGATGGAGGTGGTAGGGTTTTTATTAAGCAGCCCAGAGTGCAGCTTTGGCTCATGGTGTGTGTTAATATCATCTCCGTACGCCATAAACCTGCTGGGTCAAATTCCGGGCTTTCTGCCAGGTGTTGTGCTCAGTTACACTGCTGTGAACCTGTGGCAGGGATGTAGTTTCAGGGGTGAAACAAGGGGCAAAATGTTGCTTGGTTTGCTGAAGCCTTATAAAAACTGGAAGTGATGGAAGGCCCGCTTCTTTGCTGTTTGCACCTAGGAAAAGTAAGTGTAAAATGCTAACAGATTGACTGCTGCAGTTTGGCCATTTGGAACAGTGATGTAGAGCTGCTGTCAGGGGGATGCAGGAGCTGCAGTGTGTAACTCCCCATGAAGGGCTTGGTTTGAGCCCATCCTGTGCACAGAGTCTGAGCCTCTCAAGTGACTTTTGATAAGGACACAATTCATGTAAAGCTGAAGATTTAAAAAAATGACAAAGCAGCTTCCTAGAGAACTTTGTGTGGGAAAAATTCTGGGATTTAGGGATTGGTATATAGGGCCCATTACGGAGGGGAGCTGTGAGGCAGAAGGAAGAGACAACAACCCAAAATGGCATAACTATGTATTTACCCAAAATTATATTTTTAATTCTTCATCTGCATTTGAAGGATTGTTGTCTCTGCAACTTGTTTGCAATGATACAGGATGTTGTAGATCTGGTGTCTCAGTAGCTGTTTTACTGCTGAATGACAGTAAAATTTCAAATGGTTTTTTAAGTTACGTTGCTGAGTTCATTTTTTTTATTTTATTTTTTTCCCTTCAAGAAGGTTGAGAGGAATGGTAAGTTGGGGCGGATTTGTTCGAAGGTGAAGGGGATATGAGATTTTAAATTGCTTGGCTTATTGGTAGTGGTTTATCTTAAATTGTGCTGCTGCACTGTATTTTTAAATTATGTCAAGGGCACCTAGACCATATGGAATGAAAGAAAAATAATGATTTAAGAGTGTATCTATCTATTTCAAGAACATTCGCACAATGTGTCAGCAGAACCACATGGTCTACAGTATCCAAGAGAGATGATAGGTCTAAAATAACCAGTTTGAAGTGATGGTTAAAGCTGTCACATGTGTCTACAGTTGGGCACCTAAATCCAGCTCCAAAAGCTCATGAAGGGAATGTCTAGTTCTTGCTGCTTTGTGACTACTCAGCACCTCTAGTGCTATACTGGTATTAAAAAAGGACTTCAGTGATAGTGAAGGTTTTGCCAGGAAGTAAAACTTTTGGCTTTGTAATGCATCTAAAAGTATATGTGCTCCAGCCTCGAGATATTAGTTGTTTTGTTATAGTACTCTTGTAAGTTTTTCTCAACAATAGGGGTTTACAAAAAATTGATAACTATTAAGATTACCTATAGAAAAAGGAAATGCTTCAAAAAAGCTTTCATAATTGATTATTGAGAATATGAATCTGTATTGGATGTTATAATAGGTGTCTTCACTTGTTTTAATTTATGCATGAGTCTGAGAGTGTAGTTCTGCAGTACTCACTGGCTCTCTTGGTAGCAAGCTGGTGCATAAAATGGCTCCTGCTACTTTCCCCCCTTAAACCAGCAGCTTTTCAGATGCATTTTTTTTTACACAGTTTAATAGAAAATGTTTTCTGAAATCTGTATAGAATTAAGTGCTTTGCTCTATCTGGGCTCATTCTTTCAGTGAGGTATATATATATACACACTCAAGGAACTCTACTGAATGTGTCTCACAGCAGTAGTGAAATGGCTCTCTGTGTCACAGCTCCCACAGAGAAGAGCTCCATGGAAGTCATTAGTAGTACAGGAAACATCAAAGGTGGCAACTGAGACCTGAGCCTTCCCTGCAAGAGGAAATCAAAGCCCAGTGGCTCTACCACTGCTGGCTATTCCAACAAAAAGCAGGCAGCTTTAAAAATGATCAGTAGTCATTGAAATGGTGGGATAAGTGGTAGTGAACCAGCTATGTAGAAGATATAATTTCTGACCCAGGAGTCAGGCAATGAGTTTGACCTGTATGGCTATGTGGTTTTCTCCAGTCATATTTTTTTTCCTGTGATTTTCTTAGCATCTTTAACTGTAGGAAAATAGCAAGGGTAATGCAAATAAAACTGAAATCTCAAATGCAGATGGGTTGTGGACAAAGCCATAGGTGCAGAGTGGTGAAATTGGCTGCTGTGAAACAAAAAATCCCTGATTTCCTAGGCAACTGGTGCATCAGTAATCTTCCATTCCCAACTCTGTCTGGAAGACACACTTACAGCTGCAGACTCTTCTTCCTAAGCAAGTTCTTAGCTACTATCAATAGCTGCTGGACTCAGCAGGTGAAAGCTGACATACTCTGTGGAAGTTAACACACCTACATCTGTCTCATTCTTGTAGAACTTTGCTAAAACCCTCTAGATTTCTGTGGGGAGTCTGCATACTATTTATAATACTGAAAACTGTAGTGAAAAACCAAACAAAGGCTAAAAAATGTTCTAAGAGGAAGCTCATAGAGACTGAGGGTAGTCTCTTTAATGGGTCAGGGGAATAACAGGACGGATTTGTTTTCCAGGAGAAGGGCTGAGATTTTAGATAGAGGGAAGTGGTTCTCTTTTTGGCTCTTGACTGTTGTCAGACAACAGATTTTTCAGTGCTGCAAAATAGATAGTTTTAATTTCCTGGAGACGATTTCAAGTTCTCGTGTGGCAGGAGATACTATTAAGTTCTTCCCTGAGGGAAATGTCCTTAACCCTGCTGGCCTAGCACCAATAGAGAGCTCTACTCAGTCAGCTACAAAAGCTTTCAGCTAAACAGAAAGCACTGTACAGTCAGTAAGTAGAAGGGAAGACAGCTGAGTTTTGAAAGTAGGAAGAGACAAGTGTTCTCACAAAACAGGAGTGAAATGGAGAGCAAATTGTCTAGAATTGTACTTTGGATATACTCACCTCCAAAAAATTGTGGGGAAGCAAAAGGCTTTTAGCACTCCAGGGGGAGATCACATCACAGCTTACACAGCACATTTCCTTTGACTTATGTTATAATATGATCTGGAGCAGAGATTGATTTTTTTCTGTTGTTTGGTGCCACAGGCTGGTCCAATTTACATGATGTAAGGTTGGGTCTGACACAAGCTCTTGTGAAAGACCAGGCAGACAGAGGTTTTCTCCTCAAGGTCCAAGTTCAGCAGAAGTGTGATGTGGCTGCTCAACAGAGGCTTGCTTCTTCTCAACAGAGCCTGTGTTTCCTTGCTCCTAGCGAGCTCCTTCCAACAGGCTCAGGTCCTTATATTTGAAGAAGAAAGACAGCCTTGAATGCTACCTGGAAATGGTAATAGTTGCCATAAAACATCAGGTAAACTGCCATAGAGGAAATTTGGCATCCAATCCTCAGTGAACAGCACTGGCTGGGACATCAGTGCCCTCAGCACAATGATCAACTCACACGTCACTCAAAATGGACCCTGGAAAACCACGCAGAAAGAAAAAAATGGCTAAGAACTATTAAGTAAGCAGGTGCTCAGCTGCCAAGGAATTTAAAGCTGTGTAAGACTTACCAAAGATTTTTATAAGTGTCTCACTCTTATGTCAAAATGAGAACCCAGTTTTCAAGCCCTAAATTGGGGCATTAAGTCCAGCTCCATGTATTGCTAATACACACTCCTTGGTGGAAGATATTTCTTTTGAGGTGAACTTTTAAACAAAACTTTTGTCACAGCCACTTTTTTTTTTTTTTTTTTTTTTTTGGTGAAAATATTAAGTAAGATAAAACAAAAAGTCAACTTTCTTACCAACTGGTCTGTTTCAGAAATTATTATAAGAGGACACGGAATGGTTCCTAAAATGTACTTTTCTCCTACCTGAAAGCCAAAGCTAATAGCAGATAATAAGAGCCCAATATGTCTTATTGTTATCTGTGTCAGTAAAAGCTGTTCCATTTGCCCTCCAATCATTTTTTTAATCAAACTTTGGAGAAAATTGCACATATCTGGATTCATTGAAACAGGCTGTAATCTTTTGCTAATTGTGTCACATAAAACACAGCAGGCCAATTTTTTGAAAGGAAGAACAGGTGGGTAATCACTCTGCCTGAATTCTGCTAAATAAATGTAATCCTTACATTTTACTAGCTTTCATAGGGGTTAAGCCTCTTTCTGGGCCACACTTTCATCTGCACTTTTCACCAGCATAAAAGAAACAAATATATTCTTCCTTTCTTGCAATGCACTTTATTTTCAGGGAACAGCATTTTATACAATAAAAAACTTATTTTTCATGCTATGGAGTATTGGAAATGTCCATACCACTTGTGCATGCTCAAGACCTAGAAACTCAGAAATACAAATCTACAATTCAATGCCGTTTGTGTTTTAGAACATAACCAAGCAACACCTGAGGTGGTACTCATGGTAAATTCAAATTTAGAAAGGCAGAAAATGGGGATGCTGGTCCAGAACTACCTGGCTTTTTGTCTTTGTGTCTGTGAGTGGAGTTAGGGCACTCCAGAAGTAGGGCCATTCAGCACTGGACTTAGTTAAGTTAAGGAGGGCCTGCCAGCAGAGCTCCACTCATTGCAGCCTGGCCCTGCCTTTACTCTCCAATAAAGACCTGGCTTCCCTTAAGCAAGCCTGACAAGCGCCTTTCTGCCACCATACTGGTTTTGGTGGATTTTTCCTCAATATTCTTGTCCTCACAAAAGACAGTTCTCCTCTTTGTTTTCTTCTCCTGCTTCATTTCCAGGCTCCTTGCATTGCTAAGTTACTGGGGTGCATCCTGGCTGCAGAGAAAGGCAATGATATCCCACTTCATTTGCTGGCCAAAAGCTGCTTGAGCAGCTCTTGCTGACACCAGCCTTAAAATCGCACATCTGGTGGCTCACACTGCTCTGCCACCCAGCTGAGAGGACAGTCTTTGGGAAATAAACAGCCTGTGAAGTGCTATCAAGTTTGCATTTCTGCCTCTTCTCAGCTGTTTCCCTCCCACCCCTCCACACCATAGCTCCCTTCCCATCTTGCTTCTGGCTCTATCCATAAACCTTAATCCAAGAAGGATCAGAACAGTATTGAAGTTTCTTAGTTTCTTTTAAAATTGCATTATCAGTCTGCTGAAGGGGATGTGGTAAAACAGCAAGGGATTGAAGAATATGTGGTGGAGAGTTTAAGGGGGGAATCAGGGGATTAGCAGTGAATAGGAACAAAGGAGTCTGAAAAGGAGAGAAATGCTGGGAATGAGCTTCAGGGGAAAAAAATCAGCCAGAGGAGTGCTGTGTTGTGAGGGAAGGTGCCATTAGCCAGAGGATATAAACTTAGGAAAAAAGTGTATAAAAATAAAGATCAAAGCAGTTTGATAGGAAATAGAAATATGGTAAAAGGAAGCATATAGTTGTAGCAGGAATAATTTTATGAATAGTTCAGATATCCAAATCAAAACAAAGACACACAGTTGAAAAAGATTACACAGGTAATAAATATTTAATGTCGCTATACAGTGAGGCAGGCAGTTTATATGTGGATACATCACAGAGAATGTAAGGGGGAAAAAAATGGTCTTGCAAAAGAGGAAGGGGAAAAAAAACAGATAAAGCATTTATATTTAGAGGAGGCACCCTACAAAACTTGATTTTACACTCTATTACATATTTAAATAACCTTTGACACTAGGAAAAAAAGGCAACAGTAATTTGTAGGTCTTACAAATAAAATTCAGCTTACAGCAAATGTTGAAATACTGCAGTGAAGATTCATGTTGGAAAATAATGTTCAAATGTAAGAAGGAGATGTTGAGCAGAACTTTCCCTCCTGAGTCTGCCTCTGCACAGGGTATTTAGAAAGAAGCATAGACGGCTTTAAAACTAATTTTTATGTCTCTTTTGACATTTAATTGAAGCAATTTCTTATGTAAAAGTTTGATTTCTCCATCATACAATCCTTATTAAAGTTTAAGCAGAGCAATTTGAAATGTCAGGATAATAAACCATGAAAAATAGAAATAAATATGCAGCATCTCAGGTTTTATTACAGACTTCTATGACTATACACATTAGAAAAAGTAGTATGAATAGCTGTTGAGAGAAAGATCTGGGGGCTGATAATCAGATCTGGAGCAGCTTGCTGATTTGAAAGTGAGATAAATGTCTAAGTGCTACTAGAAAGCATTAACCAAAACCTGACTATGTTCTGAACATTTCACTAAGGAGTTTAAGTAGGTTGTACGTGAATGGAGATGCTCCAGCTGACTGGAGAGCATTTCACAGTGTGTGAGGGAGTAGCTGAGTACAGGGAGTATGGAGAGTACAGCTTTCAAGAAGAGGGGCGTTGGTTGCAATCAGCTAGAAACTACTAAGTTTTTAGTCTTTAAATTAAAGATGAAGAGAAAATACATTGCTATTCTCAATGTTATCCAACTAAACCTTCTATAAACTTAACCATGCCCTTGAAATCATGTGAGAAATTAGAAGCGTTATTTCCTTGTTTGGATTCTACCTTATGTAACTCAGATGATGGTGTTACTTTTGATTTAAATTACCACTGAAAAAGTATAAGGAGAAAAGGTTGAAAAATGTTTATCTTTTAAGTTACATACCTAAGTTACCCATAGTATGCTGATACCTTTCTCATCTCAGCTCTTGTAATCAAAATACTCACCCTGTGTTTCCCAGAGGTTTTCCACCTACCTGTCAAAATTCTGCTCTGATTTCCACATGGCTTCAAGCACAGTTTAGACCTATTTGGTTCCAGAGCCACTGGATCTTCCCCCATTCCATGCATACCTATGCTATGACAGTTTCTTGGAAAGAGATGCACAGCATTTTTGGTTGGAGGCAATGTATTATAGAAAACCTGGAGCTTCCTGACTTGCTTTCATCCCTTGGGATGCTTGCTTGTGTCACTGTGGCCTTTCTAATAAGGCCTTCAAAGGGGAAAGTACCCTCTCCTGAAAAGGCAGTGTAATTAAGCTTATAACCAGAAAACTCACTTGCAATTAGTAAAATTCAGAGTAGATATGTAATTAAGAAAATAACGCTAAGCCCGCTAAAATTTCTCGCCCGCTTGACTTTTGGTAGCGCATGGAGGCTGGTCCAAACACACAGAGTCACATTGAATTAGAAGTATTAGAAAAAGCTCTCTGCTTAAGATTAAGCATCTGTCTGTAAGCTCATATATGGAGATCACACAATACAGATTAGAAAGCAATTAGCTTATCCTTAAATTTGTGCTTTTATCTGCTTACTGAATAACTCTCTCAACTCTGTGCTGACCAGAGCCTTGTGTCTCCCTGGTGCCATGTGAGCTGCATTTCATGTCACGCCACAGAAATCTGCAGTGGTACCTCCCGTGCCCACCTCCCTCAGGCACTGTAGATGCCACTGATCATCTATGTCTACTCAGCATCTGAATCAAGGAACTGAGACACTGCATAATTAAATCTGTGTTGTTGCAACCTGAGTCTGCACTTTAGTCGGTAATGGGACCCATCTCTGTTTATCTGTGCATCACCACTGCAGAAGGAGCTGTCCAGTGCATTCAGGGATTTCCAGTTATATTTTGTGTTCTTGGAAATAAATTCAGTGTATTTATCAAGGACAGTTCTTCTGGATCAGAAGGCATTAATTTCAGATCAAAAGAGAACAAAAAGCAAAAACAATTAGAGTTCTCCCAGGAGGAGGTGTGAGGATTTGAAGCTACAGAGAGTGTAGCAGAAGAACAAATGGGTGTTAATTGGCTGATTTTAATATTAGCTTGAAAATAAGAAGCTTTGTTATTGCAAAGTCAGGAAGGCCTGGAAAAACCTAATTGAAATTCTGGGAACATAGTGAGATTTAAGGTGGCCCTTGATATATTCAGGGAAGGCATTCTCTGGGATCAGCAATCCTATATCCAGAGTTTAGACCACCTCCTTGAAAGCTTTGCTTGCGGGCATTTCCTTGCAGATATACTAGCAACAAGCCTGGGAGCTTCCTCTCAGATATGAAGATGTTAAAGAACAAACCAAAGAGCAAACCGTTGTTATTTATCCCAGCTGATTCCAGGGCTGCACTGAGGAGGGTGAGCACAACAGAAGGCTATCATTGTCACTCTAAATTTGTTTACCTAGTAAAATAATTAGTCTACTATGACCCAAATGGGTAAAGACCATGATGTTATAATAAAAACTGATTCATATTTGCAGTATTAAATAGAACAAAATTTGTTGAATTCTATATGAAATTTCTCTTGGTAAAATCAGCTGAGCCATAGGCCTGAGTCTATGTCAATATTAACTCATATGGTAACATCCCCTGTCTCAAGGAACTGTGGAATGATGCAGGTCAATATGGCAATTTGTGCACTCAACTAAATGAATCATACGGAATAGGAGATGTGAAAAGAAATAAAACAGTGCAATAACATCTACTTCCATCCAGAGACAAAAAAATAAACATTAGGAGCTTAATTCTTCTAAATCTCAATTTCAGCTCTTCATGTGCTCACTATTAAATTGCTCCCTCACTATGGTACAATCTGTCCATAGTCGTTTACAATGCTTGAAATCCTCCCATGTTTAATCCATTTTTTTACAGCCACTCAAATATGCAGGATCATTACCTAATAAAGATGATGTGGAAGTAATTTATCCTGTTTCCCCGGCACTCTCTTTTCTTTATGCCCACTACTTACTTTGAGTATTTTTTTATGAGTTTGTAGAGGTATTAAGATATATTTTACATTCCATAATTAAGGGAGGGAGAAGAAAAAATAAACTCACTGGTTAAAATTTTAAAAATTGCTTTTTGCATTTAAGGATGAAATCCTTGAAGCAAATGTTCTGCCTAGATGGAAATGGTTAAAATTAAATTGTTGCATGATAATAATTAGCAATCTATAGAATAAAAATAACATCAAGAATTAGCATTCAATTAGCATTTATCTTTCAGTTTAATCTTTCCTATGGCTCTTCAGTTTATATGTCACTGGCTTATTACAAGAAACTTTAAACTTTTTTCTAGAATGACTGAAACCCTTGATGAGCTGAATATTGGTATGCTGAAGTCATTATCATTTAATATTATCTCATTTTCTCCCTGTTCTCTACCTGAGGCAAACTGATAAACAAGTAAAAGGAAGTCCCTTATTACACAGTCTTTCATTAAACCATGAAATTTTTTTGCTATGGAAATTGTGGAAACCATAGTTTTGCCTGAATTGAGAAAGACAGAACCTCATAACCGTGGGGTTATTAAGCACGATGGATTGTGATCTAATCAAATGACAACTGAGCCAATCATCTTAACACCCATCACAACTGATAGAGAAATAGGCCAGTGAGGGCTCAATTCATCTCATCCTAAAATAAATGTCTAAATAGGTCAGGAGAAATGCAGCGTGCAAAGACAACCTGGGGCTGGTACCTCAGGTAGAGAACTCTGTGAAGAGCTGAGGTTGATCTTACCCTGCAGAGTGCTCACAGGGGTCAGTGCCAAATGATGAACATACTGGTGAAACATGACCATGTTCCTGTGTCCTTTTCATATTCCTCTCTCAGCATTCATTTTTTGGACACTGTGGAATGCAGAATAATGGAACACAGTCTAGCTGGACACAAACAGCAATTGCAATGCCCCTTACAGTCTGCATGCCAAAGATGGTTAGTGTTTGGCTCTAGAGGTGTCCAAATATAAGTCATACAATATGAACAGCAGCAGGGCCTGTATTGTAGGCAATACCCACTTCTTGCTGAGGTTGGCACTAGTACCTAGAGGTGCCCCTTCCCAGAGCTTCCTGCAGTGGAGGGAAAGGACTCTGTAAGAGTTGGCCTTTTCATGGCACTCCTGTCTCCCTCTGCTCCCAAAGGAGTTTGTGCCTCAGGGCTTTTTGAAATACATACTATGCTGTTGGTAAAGAAGGCTGGCAAGTCCTGGCCTTCTGTGCCTCATCTTCGGCTAGGATGGTGGATGTGCTGGGACTGGAAATATCCTATTTCACCTGTGCACACAGTTCTGTGTTACACTAACACATCAGAAATACGTGTTCCTCAGCAGCAACATGTGAAGCAGGCCATTGTGTGCTAATTCTGCCCGAGTAGAAACAGCAGTTTCATGAACCATGAGGATAGCAGAAGAATGTGCTGTGGGCTTAGCTAGAAACAGAGTAGAACTTTTATGAGATCTCCACCTCTAGTTTGAAAGATCTTACCTGCCTCATAAAAACTTCAGAAAGAAGTTTTAAATATTGTGAAACAGTTTCAGTTGACGTTCAGGATGATATTATGACAAAATTAAAGCAGATCCAGTTTTTCAGACACGTAGCTATTGAAGCAAAATCACAAGCCACACGTTTGAATTTCAAATGTGCTTATTTAAGTCAGATACAACAGGATACACAAGCTTGTGTTTGTGTCTCGTGTACTTTTAAAGAACTTTGAGTCAAATGTAAATCTAAGGGAATCTGCAGGATTTTTGCCCTACAGACATCTTAACTGCATAGGATATTCCTGAGGGCTTTTTTAAACCAAGAACCATTGATGATCTTGCAAGCATATTTTTTAAAACACTGGCTTTTTAGACTTCCTACACACTGAAAGTTTTTTGCCTGTTGCAGTCAAAATACAAGGTAGGCTTAGAAGTAAATGCGAAAGTACAGAATTGATGAAAGCTATTTTATGTGAGCATGAGAGGCAGGCTTTGAAAGTGGGAGAATATTTTAAGTTAGATGGCTGGAAAAAATACATGTGTCTATGTATGAGGGTGTGAGAACTCTGAGATGTAGGGAACTTGGAAATGTGTTTATTTTGAAAAAAAATATTTTAGACAACAAGTTATCTAGACCAGCAGTTAAAGCAGCAACTACAAAAGTAAACAAATTAAAAAAGATAAGCAAGCAAACTGAGCAGCAAAATTCCAGGAGCTCTCACACACACGGGTTCTCCAGTGGCTTCTTCTGAGTTTGACCTTTTGGTTGGTCTTGCTGGAGACTTTCTTTAAAGTAGAAAGATTAGTTCAGTTTTGGTTTAGGTAAGATGCTAGCTACATTTGGAAAGCCCCGAGAAGTCACTCCATGTGGTGCATCTTGTGCCAGTTCACACAGGAGACAGCATCATTGTGAAAGCTGTGAATTGATCTTTACCCTTCTTGCATGAGAAATTCTATTCTCTTTCCCCACAATGACTGCCTGTGCTGTGCACTGCACTGTTCTGTGCTCACATAGGGAGTTTTGGATTTTTAGCTTGACTACTCTTAATAGCTCCACTAGCAGAATCTGGCCTGACAGTGAAAATAAATTGCACCAAGTATTTTACCTGACTTGTGTTATAATCTCAGTAAATGAGATTATAATCAAGTAGTTTTGTCATTATTGGATTAAAATTGCTTTTTTATTCTTAAAACACTAGAACTCTGCCCATATAACCAGATGACATTTTGGTACTGAAATATCTCCTACTGTTTTCCACAGCTTGTTTGGTGTATGCTTCTTGTATCTGAAAAAAAAAAGAAAGTAGAAAAGGAGTGGGCACACTTCTTCTGATGCTGCAGGAGGAGCAGGACATGAACCATCTCTTGAAAGTTATTTTTTTCCAAAGTCCTAGTGTTCTGTGCATTTCCAACTCTCTTTTGCTTCCTATTTTCAAGGTGGAAAGAAAAATCATTGTATATACTCAGCTATTACGTTACTTGAGAAAGTATAATTTATAAAATATTTTTTCATAAATTCATTTCTGCAGAAATCTTTGGAACCTGTTCTACCCTCCATTTTGTATTGTTGGAGGGTTTTCTTGAAAATAACTAGTTTTCATCTCCTTTTCCCTTGTATCAGTATTTCTAATTCCTGTAAAATACTCTGAGATCATCTTCTTGATGAATAAAATCATGCAAGCATACAAAGCTTAAAATATCAAGTCTACATATGCCATTTATCATGGTAGATTTTATTGTCATTTTTAGAGATAAAGATAAATCAATTTCTGTTGCCTGATATTCAGATATTCACTTGATGTTCTCAAAAACTTGGAAGATGAATATAATAAAGGTATGAATAATAGTAACAAATAACAGTGAGCAAGTCAATTTTAGTCTCAAAATTATATCAAATCTCTAGTTAATTATTTGGAGAAGATGCCATAATGACTATGGGCAAAACTTACTATTTTTATTTATGAATAGTTAACATAAAGACAGTAAAAGGATGATATTTTTTCCAGTATTTTTATTTTTTCCCTAAAATATTAAATGCAGGCTAGGAATTACTTGGTGCTTTATGTGAGTTTTATAAAATTAAATATGTAATATGATAGCTAAGAAAGATAAATGGGTGGATAAGTATGTATGCTGTACATAGAGAATATATTTCTGCATAAAACTAAATAATAGGTTAAGTACAAGAACCTTTATGTTCAATAGTAGTGGTTTTATGCATTTCAGTTACATCTTTTGAATTCTTTTAACAGCTAGAAATATCTCCCACAACTTTCTGCGCAAGGCTGACAATAGCCCAAATCTATCTTCACTTCCTGATGTAAATCAAGCTTTTCCAAATTACATGTTACTTTAGAAAAATTCTTAGGCTTCTCTACTCTCTCTGTTTACCAAGTACACCTTCTACATTGTGGTCTTTTTGTCTCATAAGTATGAATCACAGAAATAACTTGCTGCAGTCAGAATGAAGAGATTTTGAAATGTGGCACACGGTGGCTTTGGTCCCTTCTCCACCTCAGACAAGAGGTAAGATGTGTGTGCATGTGGTGCAAGGCAAGGACCTTGGTGTAGAAATTTGCTTTAACTGCAGAGTGGGAGGGAAACTCCAGCTCCTTGCTGAACATACAAGGTCTAAGTAATGGATCCACTCCTTCCTCTTCCATATTTCCTACAACACTGCTAAGATCTGGGGCCAGAAACAGCCTACCAGAAACTAACTTCAAATAATAACATGGATTCTGTGCCTTCATCTTTGCAAGTCTTCCCATCTGAGGGAAAATCCAAGGTCAATAGGAACTTTATTGCTTTAAGGAACAGTTGAAAGTCACAAAAGAATATAAACACACAGTAGCTCTGCTGTAAAGTAGAAGAGTATGTAATTAAGATATTGCTGTATAATATATTCCTGCATTCCCCACTGATTTGAGGAGGAAGGTCACAGTGCCCGAGTCTCTGGACATAGTCTCACTTGGGCCAGACTGAGAGCTACTTTCCTTATGCAGAAGGCTAAATCAGCACTTGTACTCCTTTGGCACAGACAGAGGTGTACAAACCTACAGCCTAAACTCTTATCTTTGTGTAGGAGAACAGTCCTGAAAACAAACTGAAAGCCAGAAAATCCTCTCTCTCTATTTATAGATTGCTGCTGTCATGCTACTTCTGTTTGGCTCCAGCCTACAGGCTGAGGTCTCACCTTCACCTGGCATCTGCAGGACTTGTCCTCTAGGATGGGTGCTTGTGATGCCCTTTGCTGGAAAAGCAAGCAGTGACCTCAGATTCAGAGGTGAAATTTGGCATGGTTGAGCAAGCAGGGAGCATGATATTTTCTAGATGTCTTGTTGGGATGCTGATGTTTGGCTGTTTAAACTGTTCCTATTTACTCACTGAAGATATTTTTTATTCTAGCAAATGAGCTTCCCACCTCTGCACCAAACACCTTTAAGGTAAAGGCTACTGAGTAGACAGGGGATTTCCTTGTGATTCTGCCTTTCCCCAGGAAATTGGTATCAATCATAAAAAAATGGGAAAGTTTTCTTGCTTCTGCTCTTGATGCTGTCCTGGCTCCTGTCAAGAGGGAAGAGAAAACCTTCCAACAAGTACAAATAATTTCCTGTGCTGCTAGAAGAAGAGTAATACAAAACCCAGGAATACTGAGTATTCAGAAAAATAAAGAAAGGCTATATGTCTCAAACTACTTCCTCCAGTTTCTCACTGAAATTCTTGATGAATGGTTAGCTCTCTTCTGAGTTCCAGCTGTTCCACTGAGCCTTGGGAAGAGATTGCAACACCACTTGATATTTTATTTTCATGTAACCATTAAAAGGCTCCCTTTCCTCTTCAGACTGAGAAATACACTTCTTCTGTTCAAAATATGGAACATCTGTAGGAAAAGAAGCGTCATACTTTCTGTCACAAAAGATGCCTCAGATCTGATTGCAAGGGCACTTGTGTATGAATAAAATCACTCAAGTACAAAAGTATGAACCAAATTCTTGTATACCATTTAAATGACTGATTGATGGTGATGACTGATGATTACTGTGCATTAATGCCTGAAGCTCTATCAGGCATAAAAGCAGTATTCTGTCTGGTAGGTAAGGAAGAGATTTTTCAGTCTACAGGCCAGTTCCAGTGAGAGCATGTGAGGTCCTTCCAGTGTCTTTAGTTTATCTTTTGTCCTGGAACTGAAGTGGAATCTGTTTGCTTTGCACTATCCCCAGCATCACGGTGGGTGTGATTCCCAGCAAGCAGAGCAGTGTGTGCCATGACCATCTCTCCACCTGATAAACTGCCTTTTTTTTCTCTTGTACACATAGTTCTGAGGTGGCAACATGTCTGTGGTTGCAGTAACATGCTGGTATGAAACCTATTAAACAATAACAGCCCCAGAAAACAGCAGCTCTGAGATAACCTGTAAAGCCAAATTCATCTTCTCAGACATTAAAAATATAATTGGCATTGGTAAGATAGTTTAACTGTATTTATTAAGCTTGTCTGTACTGTTAATATGCAAACTGAAGAGAGGCTTGGGTGACTTCCACTTTCTAAAGTTAGTCTGGGGGATGTTACAGTAATGTAGATCCAATCCTTTTTATTTTATTGTTGGTGCAGTCTTAGCACTAAAGTGGAAAGATGTTGTATTTGTGAGGTTCTCAGACAAAGGAAGGAATGATGAATCTGACTCCATGTTCTTAGAATGCTAATTTATTATTTTATGATTTATATTCTATTAAAGAATGCTATACTAAACCTATACTAAACTATATTAAAGAATTCAGGAAAGATGCAGGACAGAAGGCTAAAAGATACTAATGAAAAACTTGTGACTCTCTCCAGAGCCTCCACACAGCTTGACAGTGATTGGTCATTAAGTCAAAACAGTTCACATGAAACCAGTGAAACAACCACCTGTTGGTAAACAATTTCCAAACACATTCCAAAGCAGCAAACCCAGGAGAAGTGAATCAGATAATTATTGTTTTCATTTTTCTCTGAGGCTTCTCAGCTTCTCAGGAGAAAATCCTGGAGAAGGGATTTTTCAGAAAATATGACGGTGACAGAAAGATCCTGGAAGGATTGAAATAAACACCTGGCATTTATCACTTTGCGGTAGGCTGACCCTAGCTGGATGCCAGGTGCCTGCCAAAGCCCCTTTATCAGTCTCCTCAAACAGAGGAGACAAAATAATGAAAGACTCAAGATAAGGACAGGGAAAAATCACTCACCAATTGCCATCATAGGTAAACCAGACTACTTGGGGGAAAATAGTTTAGTTCATATCAATCAAAGAAAAGTAGGCTAATGAGAAATAAACACAAATCTTAAAACACCTTCAACTCACTCCTCCCTTCTTCCCAGGCTCAACTTCACTCATGATTTTCTCTACCTCTTCCCCCACAAAGGCAAACAGGGACAGGGACTGGGGGTTGTGGTCAGTCCATCACACATTGTCTCTGCCATTCTTTCTGCCTCAGGGGAAGGGCTTCTCAGACTTTTTCTCTGCTCCAGTGGGGCTCCTCCCACTGCAGACAGTCCTTCATGAACTTCTCCAACCTGAGCCTCTCCACGATCTGCACCGTGGGCTGCAGGGAAACTCTCTGCTCCAAAGCCTGGGGTACTTCCTCCCCCTCCTTCCACACTGACCCCTGTGTCTGCAGGATTGTTTCGCTCTGTTTCCTGCTTTCCTACTCACTCCTGAATTTTATACCACAGGCATATCAGCTGGTTTTAGGTAGAATTTTAGATCCTCTTTTATTGAAAGTGTTCTGCACAAGTTTGTGGATAAAATTTTCATCCAAAGGAACTATGAGGGGTTTTTTAAAGTTTTGATAGATACAAAGAGTAAACCAGTAGTCTTTAATCTATGTAGATACTTCATGTAGAAATTCTGATTTCTCTGGTGCAGTGAGCTGCATTTAGTATGATGTAAAACATGAAGTCTTCTTCCTTAAAATTAATCTGTAGGGTAAAGAGCTGTTTTCCCCATGTATTTGAATAAGGTTGTCCCTCTAATCACTCTATATCTCTGTGAAGTCCCTTGACTGGGTGTTTTATTTCTCTTATAGAGGCTAAAACTGCCATGTTCTTTAAAAATGTGGTTTGAATTGATGAGATGTTGCAAAGCTGCTTAGTTCAAAATACAGACTAGATGGAAACCTCTTATGCTGAATGTAGTAACAAATTCTTTGAGTGAAATAAATGTTTCCCTTTGGAAAACTCAGTTAAGTTCTAATAACTACTGCCTACTGCTCTGCCAGCATGGCAGTATATTCAAATGGAAGGGGACAGTCTAGATATTTGATGATAAATTACTGAGTGAGCCCTTTATAAGGGAATAATTTCATTCTCTTTATCAATGATTAAGTGTTGGAGCTGTATTTTATGTATAATTTACAATGTTAGTGAAACTTACCCTATTAAACTGAGGGTGCTGTTAAGAGCTAATTCACCTGACCTAGACAAAGGTTTGGAGAAAGATTAAAAAAAATGTAATACATGTTTGATAAATGTATCACCTCCTGCTTGAGGTTTCTCTCTGTTGCTTATTGTGATTGGCTGAACAAAACTGTTCCCTCAGAAGACAAACAGACGTGAGGCTTGAGTTTTTTTTTCCTACGGAATCCATGGAAGAATGAATGACTGGACCAATCCCACAAGATACAAATGGCTCCTCACTGCATTGGGATGTAAAAACCTGGGATCAGGAACTTGCCTCTCTTGTTCAGTCTCTTCTGTTGCAGCTGCCTCATTTCCCCTGTGTTTGCTGGGTGTCACAGGAGAGTCAGGGAGAGTCAGAGCAGGCACAGCATTTGGGAGGTTCCTTTTCTCTCTCTAAAGCTCACTTTGGGCATGCAAACACTTTGGTGCATCACTTCTTTCAATAGAAATGACAAATGATGATCACCTTCGGCTTTCCTTTATCATTTGGTTCTTATCTCTGCTCCCAACATTTTCTTGTGCTTTTCTCTCTTTTTTTTTTTTTTTTTTTTTTTTTTTT
>JAYDZK010000113.1:11321889-11390997 GCA_034509185.1 Euphonia xanthogaster
AGTTTTTTGTGTTTTTTTCTCTTTTTTTTTTTTTTTTTTTTTTTTTTTTTAACTGGCATTTAGCATAATTCTGCCCTGATCTTCTCTACTTCTCTAGCTGTACCTGAACAAGTTCTTCATCTGGTGTTCATCAATACCATGACTGTCTAAGTAAGGGAGGCAGGTATTATCCAATGTTTTGAGAGCAAGCTCTTTAAAGTTCCTGACATACCTTTGATGTCTATAAGCTTTCTGTCAGAATGCAAACTAGGTAATCAGGTGTCCTTTACCATGCTTGAAATTCTTGAATTTGTGTCACAAAATTAAGCTCTAAAATCTCATGTATGTTTGATGAGAACTGCTCATGTTGTAAATTGCTTGTGGATGTATCAAACCCAGGACTTGGCTAGGTCTGTCTAAATCCTGTAGGTAACCTGGCTCTGCAAAAAATGTACCAAAATAAATATTTGGTGTGTTAAGGAACAAAGAACGATAGAAAATTTAGAACTGGGTGAGCACTGTAACAGGAATGGAGTGATCTGAAATTTATTTAAGTCCAGGGTTTTAATGTAGGTTTTTATAATCATAATAATAACAAAGTAATAAGAATAATTGCACTGTATCATGTCATTGAAATGGATCGATTTAATGATTTATTGAATTGTAGCAGGTAATTAATGGCTTGCTGCTACTTTGTTATTTAGAAGATATTAATGTTATAATTCATACTTTAAAATAATTTGAAGATGAAATCAATAAAAAAGCAAATATGCATTTTTATCCCTTTGGATTATCACATAATTTAGAAGAAAGTGGCACATGAAGAGAGGAATCAGCAGAGCCAACATATTGTTTTAAAGCAGTCATGCACTTAGAAATAAATAGAGAGGTTCATTCTGAAGGCCCTTCTGATGAAATAAACCCAGATGTCTGAGGCTTCTTTAATGGGAGATGTTTATGTTCTGTGGGCATTGATACTGTTAACTTCAATAGTGGGAAATCTCTTGAAAGACAAGTGGCTGTCAAACCCTGCTGTGAATCCCACAGTGACTTTTCTCAGAAAATTGTTTACTGTTAGTGGGATCCAAAACCACAGAGATTTTCATGAAGACTGACAGATACTATCTTTTTTTGGTCACTGTTAAAACAGCAAGACCAATTCATTTCAGTAAAGAGAGTCAGGGGAGACATTTCCTTAGAAAATTATAATTCCCCATAGAAGAGCAAGTTCACATACAGAGATATGGCTGGAGGCTGCTGTATAACCCATGGCTGTTGTGTTGGTATTTCAATTGTTTATGAGAATGGAAATGTTAACTTTTTATGTAAATAAAAGAGATGAGAAGTACTTACAAAGCAAATGATGTTAATACTCCTGCTCTTCACTCATTACTTTTACTCTCAGAATGACTTTGTCAGAGTCTTTTGAATCAAGGGGAGTTTTGCCAATAACATTAGCAGTTGTTGGATCAGATCTATAGCCTTTATAGACTATTACACAGTATATGCGGTACAAAAAAACATATTGAAACAGTTTTGCTATTTCTTTAGGAACAAATGGAGGCTTTTTTAAGGAACAAATCAATCCCAAAACTTTTGAAATTGTACACATCTCTCTCTGAGGTTCACTGGCAGGTAGAGACCCTAAAATACATGATTTATGTTCACAGTTAAATACTTAGTCATTTAAATAAATGTTCACACAGTTTACCAGAACTTTAAAATATGTATATATGATTTGGACAGCTCTAAAGTGAACTGGCAAACCAGGACGTAACCCTTCCTTACTATGGCCTTTGCAACATGTGATTTATTTGTTTACAGAAGAGTTGCAATAGGCAATTAATATTGTTAGACCTGGAGATGCAATAAAGCTCCTCAAAAGTGGTGGATATAACATTTTAGAACTCTCAGGCTGAATGAAAGAATGAATAAGTGATCCTCTTTTTTTGAAGTAGCTGAAACAACACAACAGTGTCTTAAAACATGAACCTGCTCAGGAGCCCTGACTTCTGCCACCTCTGCCGTGGTGTGACTGCAAGAAAAGTGCCAAAGTGCTGGTTTAAGATTGTTGTGAGCATGCTGTAAGCAAGGAAACATGCATGAAAACCAGAAAATTCAACCACATCCAGAGATGATTTTTGGTATGAACCTGAGAAGAAAAAGGTAATTAAGAGAGATATTAGTTTGGATGCTGATGGAAATTGGGTTTACATTCATGAGTAAAACAATGTTTCTCTGCTGTTTTAATTATGCCTTTTTTTTTTCCCCCTAAGAAAAGCCTGATGTGGAGAAAATTTTGATCTGAACAGCAATGCTTCTTCCTCTTTACAGACACATTCCATGAAACTTACACTTCATTTTTTTGGTTCTCATATGGTGAAAAATTGGTGTTAATTATGTCCTCAGAATGTGTCTGCCGAATCACCACAAAAATGAGAATGGCTGATTCTGGTCCTTTGTTGTCTGTTGTGCTTTATCCCTAATAATGTAAGTACTCAATTTATCATTCCACTAATAGAGGGGAATATCTGCTATCAGAATTTACCTGCCAGGAAAAAAAACATCAGTTCACTTACAGATCCAATGGATACTGGTTATTTGATAAGGAAGAATCTCCTACAAGGCTAAGTAACACTTTTCTCTGCCAATGCCAGCTTGAGAAAGCCCAGACTTTTCTCCTTGTTACCTTAGACAATTGTGCATCATCCTTTGGTATGGTGCATGTGATTGTGTGGCTGTGTAGTTGGAGTTATAGTAAGAATCTTACAGATGAAAATTCCTCCATTTTTGTTTTCTTAGCAGTTTTGCTGATTATTAGGTTCTCCTAGCACACAATTTTTAGGCTGACCTGAGCAGCTCTTCAGCAGCAAGCGGCAATTAGAGCCCTTGGTGAAGCACTGAATTCACTGAAACACTTCCTAGGCTGTGCAGTTGCACCAGGGGGTAGAAGGGATCCACTAAACAAAATTCTCTGCAATAAGCAATGTATTTTGGAATGTGGGTAACTTAGGAAGAGTTTTGAAAATCACTTTGGGAAGGATCATTTTTTTTTCAGTCAGAACGCTGTCTGCTTTGCAAAGATACAGCTCTGCAGTGTGGCTCATCATACCTCACTGTTTGCAAGGCTCCTCTGACTGCTTTGAATAGTGAAGGCAAGTAATTTTTCTCTGTGCTTTTCCATTAACCTACACATGTACCATAATCCATAGACCTTGTATAGTAGGCTTTGTAAATTTAGTGTCTGATTTGTGTCCTTTCCTGTGAAACATGTTACTGTTTCATATTGCAGCCTCAAATTCAGATAGAGTTGGCCATCAATTATTCATGAAAAGGCTACCTCAGTTGCAGATGAACTTGGACTGTTGATGCAGAGAACCTCCATCTGCCTTTCTGTACAGCATCTCTGAATTTAATGTGTCACCCAACCTGATTCAGAGACATTCTATCTGCTTTTGGGAGATGCTGCACTTCGGTTGGGAAGCTCAGGTACAGAATTTATAAATCCTGGTGTAATTTTTCTTGGATGCAGGTTTATTACTTCTTTACTTCAGTAGATACAACCACAGTGTTTTGTTCTGGATCAGGCAGACAGAATAAGCTCTGTTAGAGTCACATCTGCTCCGAGGGCAAAAGTTTCCCTAATTCTCCTACCTTTCTTTTCTTCATTACAGCAATACTTTATAACTGAATTTTCATTTTCTCAGTGTTTTTGCATTTTTAACATGTCCTTGCTACCCTCAGTCCCCATGAACTGCATGAATTCTTCTCTCTTGATTGGAAAATAAAGGAAGACAAGGATGTTTCTGATGTCTTGATTTCCATTTACACAGTTCACACTAAAATATGGTCTATAAAGACCAGAGTATTTTTGGAGTGCAGGTTTAGGCAGCTGCCTTTATAGCATTTATGGTCCTCTGCTTTATTCAATTCCTGAATGCATTTTAAAAAGAGAATAAGGGAAGAAAAAAAAAGCCAACCAAACCCAAAATTCATTATGTGTATTATACACATCACTAAGAAAAGAAATAATATTTCTACATGTGATACTAAGATAAGGAGTTGTCTTTTCAGGCTTAACCATTTTAATTACCCTGGACAAATGCTGTATACTTGTTTCATCAACAGACCTGTCTAAAATCTCTATAAAAAGCTAAAGTTATTTATTATTTTGATATAAAGCCCTTATCAATTAAGAAAGCAGAGACAGAAAACATTTCAAAGAAAAAATACAATTAATAATCAATTTTTTATGGTATCTCAAAAGATCAGGGTTGGGCCCTGTGCCATCTTATTTTCCTAGGTTCAACAAAATAAGGAAGTGTCAAGGAACATTTTAAAGCAGTAAATACCAAGCAGTTTTATTTATTAAATAAGCAATCCAAACAATTTATTCTTTAGGAAAAAAAGTGTTTTGAAACCCAATTTCTGAAACCTGAGTCTAAAAGAGTAAAAATTGAGGCTTTCTTTTTGTATTTTCTTTAAAATCATTCTGCTCCCAGGAGACCAGATTTGCCCCTCTGTCTGCAGATCCATCCACTCAGCTGTGGGGTCAGGAGGGCAATGCCACCACAGCTCAAACCAATTTTACTTGAGCTGGAAAAATTACTTCTCTGCAAGGAAATGTACAGAAAAAGTCCTTACACTACAAGGAAGGACCATAGACTGCCTATTGGTTCGTATTTCTCCTATCTGTGTGAATTACAAAATCATAATCAAACATTTCTGTCTTTAAAACTCTGGACATCATTCTGTATAATGAAAACCTGAAGGGGGACGAGAGGGTTAATGCAGACCCAGTCTGCCAGAACTGGATACATAATTTATTCTTTGAATTTTCCTCACTTTTCTTTTTGCAAATTGCCTGCAAACAGTTTACTCTTTTCTTTCATTTAGTACTATTCAAAATTATTTGCTGAATAATTTCTGCAGCTAATTCCTGATCTCCATATCCTTCATGAGCAGTTCAATAGCAATTCCTGTTAAACATTCAGGCTACCTCAGCTAATTACTGTGGGATGTGCAAGCACCCTGTACCATGAGCCGAGCTGATCGAGTGTTACTCAACATACTTAACGACTGTTCCTCCTGGATGATAAAGACTTCCTAGCACATGAAGAACATGAATTTATTTAGATATTGAACTAAAATTCAGACTAGAAGCTTTAGAGAGAAAAAGTGGTAAAAGGATGAAAGCTGAAATTTTCTTTTGAGCTAGGGGCAGATTGAAGGATAGACATAAAGCATTAGTATTCAGTGGCCACCTCTAGGATAAAATCCATGGACCTACACTTCTTTTTCTGTCCTGTTTCCCTGTGTTTAAACTGTCTTCTGACAAATTCTGAGAATGTCCTGCCCTTGAGTCCCATTTGTTTTGTTAAGTATAGGCCTTGCAATCCATAGCTAGGACTCCCTTCAGGATTTTCTCTCTCACATACTTTGTTGGTCTCTGTGGACAGCAGGTTCATCGTGATGGCCGCTCCCGTGTATGTCACTTGCAGCACCTCCTGGCTTGTTTAATTTCTCAGGGTCTGTCTCAAACTTGTCAATTTCTACTTCATCACTGGTGAGGTAAGGCCCACAGTAAATCTTAACAGTCTTTTATCCTCTCCTATCTCGCTAAAAATCCTTTTCCTTTTGGGATTAAAAATTTGGACATTCCTGGTAATGTCAATTCAGAGTTTTGCTGTGAGCATTGCTCCTGTAGCTTTTCCCATTTCCTCCTTCCACTGTCTCTGCTTTCTGGCTCATTAAGCACAAGTAATGGTCCTTCCTGGCCTGCTTCTACTCCACCCATCATTTCTCAGTCATTTGGATGGACTGTGGTGCCAGCCTCCTTCAACAATTCTGATAAATCTTTGAAACAATGTTCTTCATCTTCTTGTGTTGTTTAATGCTGTTTTCTCCCAAATCTAGGGAGGAGTTTCCCTTTATCACCTAAAAACTGAGTCTGCATCATCCTGAAGAACCATTCTTTACAGGTATGTTATGATCATTATCAATAATTTGAATTGTTTTCCATCCTCATTCTTTTTTCTTTTACTAATACTCACTTGCTTTGACTTATATTAAGATAGAAAACTATGGAATCCAGAGTAAACTTTTAGTTCTCTATTCAAACACCATTCACATATTCCAAGCCCAGGACTACCTGCTTGGAGTCAGAGAGGTGGGAAAAAAGTGATTTTACTTACACAGAAAGCAAGCTGTGCTTAATTTAATTTTCAATGATTTCTGAAAAGATATTGTTAAATTTTAATTGATACTACTTTGTCAATTATGTAAGTTCAAGGGGCTTCTAGACCCCACAAAAGTAAAGTGGAAAATTGAGTGATTCACCCAGCAGGTGACAATACAAAAAAATCATTTTAGAAGTGATGACACAGAAGTGACTTTTAGAAGTGATGACACTGTCTGGACTTCTCACAGTTGATTTCTGAATGAAATAAAACTAGCTTGGAAAAGGATTCAGGTCTCCAAATAAGAGCTGATTAGCAGTCTGATCTGGTACTGAAATCCCCAGCTTCCTGTGTGTAATTGCCTTTCAAATGTTCAAATGCTGAAGGTTGAAAAGTAGCATGCTGTGCTCATAGAGATCAGTGTTTGCAATGAATATACAGATATCTCAAATAACTTGGTTTATTGCCATTTCACCCACATACAAAATTCATAATGAGAGCAAGACATAGGTTATTAAGTGTGACAGAACAATGTATATATTAATATTAATGAGACTATATTTGCCTTGACCTCGCAGCCTTACAGCATTAATTGTATTTCAGATTCTTTGGTTTATGGATATATATATGTATAAAAGAAAGCTATGAGTGGTCACACTTTTACCACTCTTTAGATATTTATTGTCAAAATGTCCATAGCTAATTGAAAGAAATGGGATTTTTTTCCAATTATCATAAAACACTGATTTTAAACTTCTGAATAAAGTTTGGTCATGTTTAGTCTTGAATGAGTTTAAAGGGAACAGACATTTACCTCTAAAGAAATTTTCCCCTCTATTCTGCCTGTGATTACCATATTGTGAAGTTTTGCAAAGTTCAATCAATTTCCTTTTATGAGCTTCCATATTTTTAGGAGTTCTCTATTTGTTACAATGCCCTAAGCATTCAGGTATCAAATATTGGCAATAAAAAAGTTCATTTTACAAAGTGAACAAAATTCTTCTCTTCTCTTGAAGGGACTCAGGTGACCATCTTTTAGCCTATAAAATTCAGGGATTTTTTTCTCAAGCATCTCTGGTTGTGCCTTGATTTTGTGCATTTTTTGCTTCTGTGGAAAGCTCTGGCTGACTTTCATCACCTCCTGTGGAGAGGATGTTATTGCTATGATTATTTGTTTTGCCAACAGTGGCTCAAACACCGTGTACACAGCAGTCCAAAGACAGAATGTGCCAAGCTAGAGTCTGTTATGAATTTATATAGTCACCTAAGTCTGCTTATCTGCAGGATCATCTATTTAATAAAAAAATTAACCTAAATCTTGACTGTTCTTCTAGCTTTCTAGTCCATCAGATAAACTGTGTCTTTACAAATTAATAAATAGGAAATGTTAATGGTTTTGAATTTAAGTGATATTTGGAACTAATTAGTGTATTTCAAAGTTGATAATACCTTTTGAATAATTTTGTCCCTAAATTTGCATTGTAAGCTCACTTTGTTTTGTGATCTTCTATTCTGAGATGTGAGAAATTACGTAGCTATGGGTCAGACATAGAATTTTGGTCTCACTCTTCACTCAGTCTCATTCCATATTGCCTACTGCATCTCACCTTTGAGGACCACAAAATTAGGTCCTCAAGCCAAATTGATCATAAATCAGAGTGCTTTAACTGATCTACCTTATGGATATTCCAAATTGCTAAATTAGTGTCAGCAAGATATTTAATGATATCCAATATTACTATAAATCTTATGTTACTCAAAGAGATCATTTACTTTGAAAATCTCATACTGAACCTAGTTTTATTGCAAACCAATAATTCACCCCGAAAGTCAAATTTTTGTAATTTAGAATTTATCACTGAGTCCAGGAAAGCTGCTTAGAACAGGAAAAGAACATTTCCAAGGAGGTGATGAGACTGAACCATCACATGACATGAAATAAGCAGAGGAGGATTTAGATAACAGGTGGACAGTGAAAAGTGGACAGAAGGAAAGACCAAAGGGACAGGGCTGCAGCCTGAAGTCAACAAACAGCTAAAGCAGCGTGTCAAACAGAAAGGAAAGTAAACACTTACAGGTGTAAAGCATAAGCCACAATCTTTAAAAAAACACAACCAACTCTTTTTCCCGCAACTGGTCTTCGACCCTAATTTTAAGCAGTCCTGAAGAGTTCTTGTGGATGGATGTTTTGAAAATATAAAATACCTCTGTATAAGAGTTTGGCTGCCAATCTGAGATTCTCCAGGTAAGCAGGAGTTCATGCTATCTGTACATGGTGTTGACACATGCCTTTCTCATGAATACTCTTTATCTAACAACAAAATATAATTAACCATTTGATACCATTTAACAAAAAATATGCCATATCTTCCACAACTCCATTTTTTTTTTCCAGTCATCTGGCAGTCACAGATACTAGATTGCTTAAGTATTTCTAAATTATTACCTTTAGAGAGGTGGTAATGGATAAATGGACAAGAATGGTTCTTCTATGCATATTCGAGTGATTAAACTATATGCCGTGAGCCATCAGTCAAACTCTGCTAGTCACAAATTTTTCCTCTGCTACTACAGCAGTACTGACTATTACATTGCCCAGGAACATCTGTATGATACTGTAGATTCTATAGAAATCTTTAGGAATTCCATTTCGCTGCCCAATATGCTAAGCATGGAAATGACTTCTAGTTTCTTTATGCGGTAAGAAACCAGGAAGTGAAAGGAAAGAAATTTCCACCAAAAATAATCTTGCCTTCTCTGCTATTTGCTACAGCCTTGCATCAAAATCTGTATCCAGTTTCTGCTTGTTTTGTTCTTTTTTCCTCTTCTTGGAAATGTCATTTCTCCTTAGAACAGGAGTTATTGTCCTAGAGGCATATTATTTATTTACATGGTGTCTAGCTATGGAAGCAAAATGTTAAAAAATGCTTAGTCTGTTTGACATGCTACTTCATTTCACCACAACAACAATCTTTTGTACCTAACCTATCTTTTTTCAAAAATAAAGCATTAGATTTCTAACCTCAAAATTGCATGTGGCCGTCAATTGCCAGAAGGGGTTTTGAGGGAATCTGACAGATATGAATGAGGTAAGGAAAGAAAACATTTGAAAACTTGTTAGTGAATCACTTGAGGGTAAAAGAGGCATTGTAGAGAATATAAAAGAATCATCCCATGTCCCAGTCCTCCATTGTTTAGAGGAACATCAGCTCAAATTGACTGCCATATCAATTTGACTATGATTATAGTGAGATGGCTTTTCCCAGTCTGGACAAGTATGGAAGTGAGGAGGTTTTCTTGTGTTACTTGAGGTGAGTGATATGTTTTCTGCTCTTCAAATTATGGGGTTTTGTGTGTTTCAGAAGAAAAAATAGGAACTGTTCCATAATTCCAGAATTTGCATCCAATATTTGAAATTTTGGAGACTTATTTATTTATTTTAACAGTACAGCCCCAAAATCAACCCAGAAGACAATGGGAGAAAAGTTTCATTCATTTTGTTGGGGGCGGGCAAGGGTCAGTTTTTTTATATCCTAAAGTTTCATACATCCCTCACCATTCTCTCCTTCCTATTCATTTGTGTGGAAAATCACATGAAAAATGAAATCTTGTCTCGTCTGGGATTTATGTGCCATTTTTAAGTTGCAGATTTTCTGTTTGATCCAGAAAAAAAAAGGATTTTATGTCTTTCTCCTTTTCCCACTACTAAGTTCTTCAGGGAACAGTTCTTCTCAGGGGTGTAGAAATTTCTACAAATGAGCTCCTTACAGCCTCACAGTGCTGAAAGCCATGGTAGTGCCTAAGCAGAAAGAGATGAAATATCAGTATTATTGCACTCTTTCCATTGATGTGATTGTCTACATTTATTTTGCAGGTTTCAAAGTAATTATCATAGGAGTATTGTTTATTAGCTGTTTTCCAAAATCAGTCTATAGGCCAAATGATGTAGAAATTTGGATGCTGGACACTGATGAAAATTAAATGATTATTTTGCTGCTTAGATAACTTTAATTTTCATGGTTTGATCAGCCCCATAATATTATTGCAACATTCATAGTACTTTCAGTTTAATGTTTCTGTTTTATGCATCTAATTTATTTCTTTCATAATTGATATGAGATGTGCATATCTCATGAAGTGCTGTGGGATGTGTAACATGAAAGGTTCTGTACAGGAACAACTGTTTTTCTTATTAGAATGAACTGCAACACGACAGATTAAACATTCAATTAAACAGGAAATTTACCAATGTAAAAAGCTCACAGAAAGGAGCTTAGCAACGTTCACTTTTATGAGGTACTAAAGTTTTTGGAATCTATTATTTTGAAAGTCCATCTACTTTGCTTACAGAAAAAGTAATAACTCAGTTGTTTCAGAAAAGGGGCCAAGTATTATTTACATAAAGCTTCATTGTAAAAATCTGGGTACTATTTCTTTCCAAGGCTTGAAATACTTTGGTGAGAGAAATGAAAATACTCATAAAAGGTAACCACAGTATGTTATAAACCACCTTTATGGTTCATTATAGATTGGGTTTAATGCTGTTGGATTAACACTAAAGGTTAATGTTTGCATAAAATATGCATGATTAGTTTAATACTCTGGAACTGTGATCAGGTTCTCTAATGTTATGAAAAGGAGTGACATGATACATGGTTAAGGCTGACACAAATAGAAGTGTGATATATTTCCAACAAAACTGGTCAAGGGTATTTTCAAAATCCTCCCTTGTGTGATAACACTTCAAAGCCAATCTGTACCAATGGGAGATTTTGTGTTCAGCTCTCATAATTAAACTGTTTTCTGGCTGCAGGAATTGCATGCATTTCTAATTTGCAGTGTAGGCAGAGTGCTTGGAGAATGATACGTTCAGATTTTCTTCTTGCATTTTTTGAGCCTTAGGTATTGTGTGGAGTGGCTTTGTTTTATGCATTGATTATCTTTGCTATGTTTTATTGCCAGGAGAATGATAGTATTTCTTATGCATAGACTAACTGGCAGATTTCACTTATTGCTTGTGTAGAAGTGTCTGCCTAAGCTCTTCACTTACCAACAAATGATTTACAAATTTATGATTTATTTTTTCTATCTTGATCATGCATCATAGATAATTACAGTCAGGCATTCTTTCATGCAGCCAGGAAAGAACAGTTCATTTAGCATGTATTTGGATAAATATCAGCCATAAATCTTGGATAGGCCACGAACTTTTGCTGTCAGGGGTCTGGAGAGCAGATAATGAGAAAAGCCTATGGGCTCTCGTAAGGTAAGGAAATGACACAGTAATCATCAGGACATTTGGGCACAGCTACAAGGACATGTACATATTTATATGAACCTATTTAAACGTACATTGCTTTATATGGGTATGTATTGCATAAGTCTCAGAGAAGGTTTTGTTTGGTACACCTATGGGTGTGGATATTCCACAGAGAAGAAGCTCTAGCAAGACTGTTGTACAACCTCTAAATGAATCATGATTCATATCAAAACCTGTACTCACAGTGATGAGTAGTGATTAAAATAAAAATTGCTACACTCCATTCCCTTTGTATGTTTGTTTTTGGAGGGTTTTTTCTTTGTTTGTTTTAACATAGATTATTTTAGGCATCCAATTTGTACAACTGATAATGTGGCCACAAGAAGACGTGGATGGAAAAGAGTGGCCATTCATGGGAATAGGGCAGTCGAGACCTTCAAAGGCCAGTGTCCCTGCTGTCATTTGTGTAGTATGCAACCACAGCCTTTAGCAGGGTGGGTGACTCCTTTCATGCTTAAAAGTGAAGAGTTTGGTGTAAATGGGACTGGGGAATCAGGAGTAGAACTTCTTCTTCAGTGTTTTTCAAATCTTTATGTGTAGACCTATTGTGGGCATGCTTCTTTAAGCATGGCAAAAAGCTTCATACCCCTGTCATTGTTGCCTGCCACAGGTAAGGATCCTGTTTCAGAGAACTGGACTACCTGGTGAACTTATTTTGTATGAAGTTCTAGGATTGCCTGTCAAGGACAGAACGGTGCCCTTCACCCAGCTTTGATCTAGCAAATCAACAACATCATGGCTGCTTCCAAGAAAAAAAAATCTTTATGAAAATAGACTTATATCACTTCACACTTGAAATTACAGCCTAGAAAACTGGTATTTGAATAAGTAAAAGCCAAAAAAGCCAGTCTAAAACTATGAACAGGTTTTTAATGGACACTGCTGTTGGTCTTGTTTATTCATTATGTATTTTTTATATAGCCACAGTCCCTAGAGACCAAGAAATTTAAAGACTGAATATTCATGTCTCCTTTTTACCTAGGCTTGGTTCTGTAAAAGTTCAAAGGCACAAGTGCAAATTCACTGAAAATAGATTTTATGGCGATCTTGTTTTAGAGGCTCACTCATGTTTAGAATGAGTTCTTCAGCCTAGAAATTGCTAATTTGTTTTGATTACCAAAATATGGAATACTAGAATCAAACATTTGTGCAACATTTATTAATGCCTGTAAAATGCAGACAGTTCATGGTATATCAGCAGTCATGCATTTTTGGGAGATGAGGTAACATTCCTTTGCTAAGTGATATCAATCTTAATGTAATTAGTTTTAACAGCATGCCCTTCATTATTTTTTTCTATTTTTACCACAGTTATCTTCATTTTCTCTACATTCAGCAATATCTCTTCATCTGCTAGACTGACAAGAACTTTCTCAAAGACAAACAATGCTAATGAACCAGAGACTTGTCTCGATCAATGTCTTTCTTTCCCCATCTTGATGGGAATCGTATATAGCTGCTAATTTTGTATTAGGGTCCTTTTTGTTTTTTTCCTTCCTCCATTCTTGGCCTTGGAGACATGGAAGGAAAGTGGTTTCAGCACTTATTAAATATCTTTTTATCAGACTGACTGGGGGGCATTCAGTGACATGGTTGATCACTCCCAGAAGGCACAGTTTCAGCCAGAACAAGCCGACAAAGGTCACTGGAAAACAATTCGCTCAGATTATGTTGGAGCACAAAGTCATATGGACCTAAATCACATGTCCATAAAAGCTGGGTTACCAAGTTTAACTCTCCGTGATCTTATGTTTAAATATTGTTACAGTCTGAGAACAGCAGCTGGTACAAGTCATAGGTAGGCTTGAAAATTGTTCTGCAAAGAGTCACTGAATTCACATAAATTGTATTTATATGAGAATTTCATGAGCTCAGCTGTTGCTGTTGCCTGACTGCAAAGTCTTAATTAACCAATGCATCACCTTACCTGAGACAGCAATGCGAAGTACCCTCCTATTATGTTCAACATACACTATTTCAGTATTTCACATAACAATGTCCCTATTGTTAAAAGGGAAAAATGAAATATGCTGGACAAGATAAAGTTTTGGGTGTTGAATCTTGTGCTGTGGTTTTTTGACTTGGAAAAAGTCACATATTTTGCAAAATTATATGTTTCTCTTCATACTGTATTAGAAATAAATAATTCATAGCAAGATTGGTATATAAAATTAGGATATTTATTACATTGACATAATGTTTAAAATGTGGTGCTTGCTTGACCATAATTTTATTTTGTTGTTTGAAGATCTGTGGTGACTTGCAGAAGTTGTAAATCAAGTGTCATTTTCAAGTACGGCCACTCTTGTCTATGCTGAATATTTCATGGTGCACTTTCTTCATTTGCTGAACCAATTCATTGCACCATGAACTGCAATAACCAGAAGGAATCAGGCCTGAGGTGAGGCTGCCCCAGAGCCTGGGAGAGGTGACATGATGGAACACAGTCACTAGAAAGCATAACATCACCTCACAAGCTAATGGTAAAAGCCACATAAAATGGGAGTGAAATCATGTTTATCAAGTGACCTTCAAAGTACTGTTCTAACTATTCTTTTAGGAGGGGAAAGCATTAAAATAAAACCCCCAAAATCAAAACAAATCCACAAGAAAAAAAATCTGTTGTGGTTGTGTCTTAGGCCAAAAGGAAGGAATTTAGAAGATCTTCAAGAGGTAAATATGTCATAGAAATAGGAAATATCCACTTCCAGATGGAAAAAGAAGACCATTAGTAGCATAAAAAGAAGTTTTGATGTTACTTGTATCATCTGTTTGCATGGAAGTGGAACACATTGCAGGAAGATTGCGGTTTACTTTCTGCTCTATTAGTAAACAAAGGATATATGAACCAACATCTGCTAAGGGCATAAATAATTTTTCAACCAACACAGTGATTTGCACTAAATAAAATCAAACCACAAAACACTAAAAGAGATAACTGGGGGGAGTCTTAATCTTCTCTCACTAATAATTCCAAAAGCCCTGAGAAAATTTGTAAAAATGAAAGAATGTGAATTTTTTTGCTACTATTACAAGCAATTAGAGGTGTCGAGCTGAGTGTTTGGAACTGGTATTTTTTTGACCTAAATGTCATGTCAAAAAAAAAGGGGGAAATTCATAAAAGATTTAGTAAGCAGTAGTAGAATATTGATGTAATTACTGTAATTCAACATAGTTTTGTGAAAAAGGTCATGTTGAAAAAGCTTGTTGATAAAGCTGTAAGAGTTTTAATTAAGTTCTGTCTGATAAGCTGGTACAGCTATGTTAGTTCTATACAATAGCTAACAAAAATGTATGAAATGCAATAAATATTAATGTATAATGGTCTGGATATCTGATTGACTTCTCGTGTAATTATGTCATGGAGAAAAGTCTTTTCATTTTAAAAACAGTTATCTAGAGATCTCATGAACATCTTTAATTTCAGTGTGGAAGAAATAAAACTATAGGTGACAAGAACTGGGGCTGAAAAATATTTTCAAGAAAAACAAATGTAATGAAAAATGCAAGTAGTTTTACAGATGCTCATTTGACAGCTGAGCCTAGAGGATTGTAGAGCAAGAAGGGCCTAAGGTCATCTGGAGTAGGATTTTAACTGTGTTTATTGGTGCTCACATGGGAATTCTGTGCTAGAGATGCTCCCTCTTGATTATGGCCAGTGGAGTCAGCAAGGTCTAGGAAATGTTTCCTTAGTGTGACAAGAGATGAGAATCAATTTTCTTAGCAGAAGCACTTTTTGCTGCTTAAAATATCCTGAGACATGATACATCTGCCTTATACGGGCTTTAACAATTGTTTAGCTCATGGGTATATCAACAGCAAATTTTGGGGTAGACCTGTGGGCATTTGTGTATTTGTGCAGCTTTTTTTTTTTTTTTCCACCTTTTTGGAAGTCTTAGGAACGAGGTTGATTAGAGCCTGGGCTAGGTTTAGCACTAACCTTAACTAAGTCACTAGTGTCCTAATTTTCTAAGTGGGTAAGAAGGGGAAGGAAGTAAAATAAAAGATGAAAACAAAGCAGAAAGGCTCAAAACTCAGTCTAAGCTATTTTTTTTTCACAAATGCTTGAGGGCTGCTGAGAGTAAATGTTTGTACAAGCTAGAAATGGAAACTCAGAGCTCTACAAGGCTGTGGCAGTTTCAAAAAGAGTGCAGTCTCCAGAGCTCAGTAATGGTTGTTCAGTAGCAGGAAACCAGAGTGATGTTCAATGATCTCCTGAGGGTGGCCAAGAAAACAGGCCTGCTGAGCAGACTGTAACATCTTCTCAAGTTTATGTAAAATAGACATATGTTTACACTGTTGGTTGTTTTGAAATGTCTTTTTTTCCAGCGTATACTTTGTTCTCAGTGCTTAAATAAACAATGTTTTCATTCAGAGAAGGCTCATTTGTTGCTGAGTATCTCCAGTTGCCGACTCTCAAAGGAAAAAGCCCTGGTGCCAACTCCAGCTACAGGTGATAAATAAACCAGGAGGCAAGAGAGTGTGACCCACCAGCAGGGGACCATGCACCAGAAAAAAACCCCACAAACAAAAGGGAAAACAAAAGAGGGAAGATGCTGATAATTTAGCCCTGTAGTCAGGGTAACTTTTTTATAACATGTTTCTAAGACTGAGTGGAGAAATGGACATACATAACTTCTATATATAGACGTGAATGTAGATGCAAATTACCTTATAATTGAGTATGTAGCAAGTCAGATAAGTCATTTTCAGCTTAAATAATATATGTTTTTAATGTAAGAAACCATTTTGGGGAAACTGGGTGTATTCAGACGTGTCAGACGTGGAGCATCTAAATACAGTTTCCCTGTAAGCAGTTTGAGCTGGTTTACATTAAACATGATTTCTAGGCCAAGGTCCCCAGAAATGCTATGTACTCATAGGATTGAATGGAATCAGTTCCTAAAGTACATCAGCAGTATTTTGTACCTTTATATCTTGTAACAGAAGAGGTGGACTTAAAACCACACTTATGTTCCTAATTTGCTGAAGAAATTAATTAATGCATTACACTTGTGTAATAAATTTTGATGTTTTGCAGCTGTACTAAATAATTAGTCTTCTTGATGAGCCTTTTTTCCTGTTATGTCCTCTTTTTTTTCCCAATACTAATTTTGAATAAAGACGCCAGGGTCATGATGCTCAGAATGGCAGGTCAATAGCAAGTTGAAATAAAAATGAGCTTTGGGGAGAAAACAGAAAAATTAATTAATTGGGGATGTCAGACACTCCTTAGCATGCAAAAAGAGTAGAGTTGGTCAGTGAGAAAAAAAAAAAAAATTAATTGTTTTCCATCATATGGACCGAAGATGCATTTAATTAGAGGAAGAACATCCTCTCTCATCTCTTGGGCATGCTAGGTCAGAACTTTCATTATTCTTATACATTTCACACCTTTGTTGGTTTCTTGCAGAAACAATTGTGGTCTGATTAAAAGGAATTATCACAAAAGGCATTGAGGGAATAAGAAGTTGCTTAAAATATATGTAAAAAATATGTTAATATTTCCATTACAAATTTCAGATGATTTATTAACATTAAAAAATAAGATAGAGGTTTTAAGGGCATTGCAATAAACATTTCTTACTTTCAGGCAATCACATCAGGGTACGTAAACCAAAAATATATCAAGTACCATTTAGCTTAGATGACTTTCTGATTAGTAACAACAGAATTTGCATTCCCAAGAAAAGGCATAAAACTACTAGAAACTTCCATAATTCTCCATTGCTACACTGTAAAGTCTGTAAGTAATAAAATATCTCATTTTCCCAGTAAAATGCAGCATATATTTCCCAACACAGCCACAGTGCAGGTATTGGGGTCAAAGATGATAAAATGTGAAAAGTGGCAACAAGGAAGAAGATCACCTCTCAATCACAGGACAGATTTCAGGCAAACATATTTCTGAAAAAAAAAGATAATTCAAAACAATGAAATGTTTTTATGCAGTTGAATGACATCTTCAGCCGTAATTCTTCAAGATGAAAAACAGAATAAAGCAACCCTGACTACTGATCAAAGTGGAATTAAAGGAAAACACTTTTTACAGGGCTTAGATAACTGACAGCCATTTTCACTTTCAACACAGTTTTTAAGCGTCATCAGACAACTTTGCAAAGTAGATGCGTGTTGCCTCTATTTTCCAGATGAACTGGTCAGGAAACAGAAAGCATTTACAAAACAGGAAGGAGCCAATGAACCCACAGATGAACTGATCAATCAGAACTGATCACAAAGCTCATCTCTGCAAAGATGGCACGACTCCTGGTTCTGATTATCTTTGATAGTTACGCAGCATTTGGGTTAGAGCAGCGTCAGTGAAGAATGTCTGTCTGGAATCAAAAATCAAATTCTGACATGGCAGTGACAAGCATGCAGAGAGTGTTTAGCCCTAATGAGGACTAATGGCTCCCACCCACACTTGTTTACTTTGTTTTCTAGTTTTGGAGTGTGGTTGCATACTCAGCTGTCATTACTTCATTTCTTCTCAAATATTTAAAATGATCATTTAGGCTTGCTAAGACAACATGTTCCTAGGACACTGTGTTATATTACTGTTTTCTCTCAGCTGTGAGTGACAGCACAGAATACTTGGTCATGAAGACTGAACATTTCAGAAACAATTACCAGTTCTTTTTTCACTCAGAAAACAGAGAAACTGCAAACATGAAGGCTTGATCTTGAGTTCCCTAATTGGTGCTGAACCCAGCTCCATGGTTCTACTGTCTGCATTCCTGTGTGGCTCAGTCCTTGCTGTTTGCCTGTGGGATGGAGTGTTACAGGAGCCCTGGACAGTGCTGCATTTGACATGGGGGAAACAGCTGAACAGAGCAAATAAAACAAATGACAGTGTGAGAAGTGGGTCAAAGTTACAGAAAGTGCCAAGGAGGAGAGATGGATTCTGTAAGCAGTGGAGTTAGGTAAGAAATATTTAGATTCCCTTCATCACGGGGCCTTTGGCAGCTTGCTGTGCCTTGCCAGCTATACCTGGGTGCCATTCCTGGCACAGGGCTACACCTGTCATGGGCATCCTACAAGGCCCAGTTTAGCTTGGGGATGGTCCAGAAAGAGTTATTTGGGTACAGATGGAGCAAAAACAGTGGGGAAAAGTGCAGCAGGGAAGACTATTTTTTGGGAATGGATTGTGATCAAGAAAGTGATGCAGGTACCCTGTACCAAAACAAGAGTCCAAGAAATGCCTGGTACATCACAAGAGGTGCCCAGCAGGTTAGTGGTGCTGTTGAGGAACACCTGTGGGGTAGTCCTGGGCTCCCTTAGGGAGGTGGAGCAGGGCAGTAGGCCAGACCTGTTGTTCTGACCCTACTGTGAGAGATAGACATGTTTCTGTGCTAAGGAAGGCCAGGGCAGGAGATGCACAGTAATGGATTGGGCATCCTGTTCCATGACAAACAGCAGCAGTAACCACCCACTGCTTCCCAAAGCAATAAGTGACATGGAGTGAGCAGAACTAGCTGGGGTCAGAGTTTAGAGATACAGCCCAAAAGTATCCAAAAAAAAAAAAGTAAGCCTTTTTCCCAAAAGGCAGGAAAAAACCTCGTGTCCTACAGTATAATTAAAAATAAAGTATGTGCACGTGTGATAAAACTAGAAACCTTTTCTATAGATTCTTCTTCCTGGATAAACTCATTTGCACTAAACCCTTCCTCCTCCACAGAAGATACTTTCAGCCTCTGATTCTGTCCAAGTTAACTCAAGGTGCAGATTTCATGTTTTGGGTTATTAGGAGGTAGAGGTTCTTGAAGTATTTCTTTTCAAAGAAGAATGCATTTAAAGGCATGAGGTGTTACTGGAATAAAGAATAGTCCTGAGAAGTCAGAGTAATTTTATCAGTCAACTTAATCCTAGAGAGTTAAATAAGCAAACACAGTTACAGGGTTTGCAAAATCATTAGCATTCATACTCTTTAAATATGATTCCATGGCCTGTATCATGTCCTTTGGAAATTCCAGTCTGTTTTCAGGGTGGTGTTAAGCCAAATTAAGCACTACTAAAAAATGATGGCTAATAAAATGCAAAGTAGAGGGAAATCAGATACACAGATACACAAATTTCAAATCAGAAAACAGATACACAAATTTCAAAAAATGGACAAAATTATTGTTTTGATAAAGAATAAGACCAATTGGTGAGGGGTCCTTTATACAAGTCTTTTGTTGCTCCCACAATAAATAGAAAGGATTTACATTGAAAATATTTCACCACATACACGAACTAGGCAAGTGTTAATATTCAGGCAGACTCTGAAAATAGCAAAATATTCCTTGAAACTTTAGTAGCAATTCTGAAGATGCTTGAGCCACTGGGGCTATGTTCTCCATGAGCTTAGATTCTGTGTGTGGGGTTTTTTTGACCAGTCTAGAACTAATTAAAATGCTTTCATGAACAAAAAAAAACTGGAAAAAGCAGAACTTGGTTTTGAGAACCAAAGCAGGCTTTGGTTTTCACCTTTGTTTCTCTTAAATCACAGTTGAATTGCAATGAAAGTTTTCTTAAAAATTACATATATCCCAGTATTTTAAAATATTGCATGTCTAAAATAGTTTTTGTCTAGTTTTACTCATGAAAAAGTTGGACAGAGTGAGTTATCTTGGGGAAACTTGCTGTATATTTACTGGTGTTGAAGACACTTATGATATTTGTAGAATGTCTGTTTTTCCACACTATTTATGAAATGCTGTAATTTGACTTTCCTATGCACAGAATCAAAACAGTCAAACTAGATGAAATCTTACTGTGAGTATTCAGTTGGGGTTTTTTACCATCCAGCCAATGGTTTAAAATATCTATGAGCAGCTGTCACGTGCTGTGTGTGGGTACATGGTGCAAAGGTGGCTCATAAAAGGGATAAGGAGATCTGTGAAAGGCTGGACCTAATGACATGACTTTCACTGGTTTCCTGTGCTTTGGGATTTCATTTTCATTATGTTCAGTCTGGCATTTCTTAGAGTCATATATCCCAGGTAGAATATCACCTTTCTGCTGCAGTCTGTCAAAGAGGCTGTTAGAACCATGGAGGCCAGTGTTTGCAATGTTATTAAAATTTTGGAAATACGTTCCTGCCTTTATGTCCAGAGTTTAGAGTTAAATTGTTATACATTAAAAAAAAAAAACAACACAATAATCTCATTTTTAGATGCTGCTTTTCTAAAACACCAAATTTACTCATGAAGGATATCTTCTGCATGTAACACATTCCCTGTCCCCTTCAAAAAACCTCTGGTGGTCTGCTGTTACATGGTCCCAACATTTCAAATTTCAAATTTCCTCTTCTTGCCTACACAGCTTTTGACTGTCAGGAGGGCAAACTTCTATGTTTTCTCCACGCTAAAAAAAATTTAGTTACTGAAGGCAAGGTGTAGTTTTAGGTGGTTGGTATTTTTCCTCTTCCACCATTTTTGATTCATTTTTTAAAATTTTGCAGATGTCATGGAAGTCATTGGGAGTGTGAGACTGCATTTTAGTCACTGGTCTATGGGCAGATTAAGAAACCTCTTATCTGAGGACTTTGCCTCAGATAACAACACAGTCTGGGAGCTCCTTGCTGCTTCATGTTCTGCCTGGTGCAGACATTGCCTGCAGAGGCTCCACAGCTGTGAAACCAATGAATAATTCTGTAAAGAGAATGGTTTGCAGACCTGTGGGTGGCACAGACATAGGCACTGTCTGGAATGAGCCACTGCCCTCCCCCTGCCAGCAATCTGTGCTTTTCCCTCAAAAATGGACCATCGAAGCTACAAAAAAATTAAGGATTCTTCATCTGCTTCCAAAAAGGCATGGCCATGAGTTTCCTAGCAATTTCTACCATGTCTCTTGCAATTAAGAACTTATCATGTGTTAGTACATCAACAGACATAATAAATCTAACCCTTTTTTTTTGTGGTATGTCAGTATTTCACATTAAGGCTCTTCAACATCCAGACAATACATTTGAAGACCACATGGAAATTTAGGGTTGTGTTGATTTGGGTTTCTTTTCCCCCGTATAGCTGAGTATTACAAAGGAATAAAGTGATCAGAATCAATGTACTCGATATTAGTATTGATCAGCCATTACTTCAGTTCCCCTTTAAGATACTCTCAAAAGCACGGAACACTCCTAGTTGCAGTTCTAGGTAACAAGTGTCAGGGACAGAAAGCTGAAAATAGATCTCTCTTTCTTATTATTAGAAATATGATTAATTTCTGTTTGTTGTAAAATTCCTCTGTTGAGTTGGGATTCTTACTGGCATCTTCCTATTTTCTATCAACAGATTAGCATAGAAAATTAGAAGTTCCCCTGGTCTGAATCTCCAGAAGCAACAGACACTTTATTAAATTCTCTGGGTACTTCCAGTAGATGATGTTGTTGTAATGCTAATACCAGACACAGATCTAACAGGTTTTGATTTTCATAGAGCACATTTTTTGAAAGATTACTTGCTGGTCTGCATGGGCTTTGAGCTGATAGAATTTTCAAGGAGGTCAAATAGCTGCCACTGAACCATACATCATGTAATTACAGTAGCGATCCTATTCCTGTGATGAGAAGTAATTGCTGGCAAGAGAAACTGATGCCAATATGTGAAATATTGAAGAATTAGTAGAATCAGTTCTCCCTACCCCTTTCAGAGATTTGAACTGTCAAATTTTGTTGAGTAAACACCAAAGAAATTGGTGATAATAATGGACTCTGGTAGATTTTCTTCTTGAGACAATTAGTCTGAAATTTTTACATTATCTTTCTGTTTCTTCCCCTCTCACCCCAGATGTTTTAGTGTTTGGGAAAGCACCAAGGAGTAAGAAATAGAAACTTAAGATTTTTAGGCAGGCATAAAGAATATATAAAGTATACATAAAATATAAACTTATTTCTAAACATATTCCCCATATACAAATACACCAGTATTTATAAATAGAAATATATTATTCATTATAACTACTATGTTAAAAATGCTTTGCACAACCATAGAAGTTTGAATGAAAGTATCGAACTTCCCTTACATTGACAAACAACATTTTCATGGTGTTATTTCTGTACATCAACCAAATCTGGTGTTTATGCCTGCAGACAAGTAAAGGGAACTTTCTGCTGAAAATTAGCACAGATAGAAGCATTCTGAGGTCTAGACTGAAGCAGATGGACTTTCCTTTGGAAGATTCACAATTAATATTAATCTAAGAATGAGGGTTCTGTCCCCTCTTCCTAGACGGAGTATTTATGATTTCTTTCATTTCTCAGAGAAAAAAAAAAAGGATTTGAATTCATAATTACTCTTAACAAAGTCCTTTATGAACCTGTGTATTATAGTGTATGCATACAGAGATGGATGTGTCTATAAACTTTTAAAGAGATAACGGGCATTTACACCTAAAGATATGCATGGGAAGATAATGGCATATGCTAATCATCTGTATAATAATGAATGTTGCCTTTGGCATGATGGACCCTATTTCTGATGTCACAATTTACTTTTGATTCTAACAATGTCACTTATTTCAGCTGGCTTTTCCTTGTATGCACAAATGTTAAAGCAAAATAAAACCCCATGTATCTGTTGTGAGGTGTTGCACATTCTTCATGTTAAAGAGAAACTTAATTTTACCAGAAAATAATCTCTTCCCATGCTTCTTCATTTTTTGAAGTGCTAGTTATATTTTCTCTAATAGACATCAAATTTCACATCCAACTCAAAGAACTTTTTCTCCCAAGTTGGGAATAACCTACTTAGGAAAGAATTTGGACCTACTAAAATGATACAATGTCAAAATAGAATGTGAATGGAAATAAACATCTCAGGTATCTATTCTCAGCTGAGCCCACTTAAATGTCAAAATGCAAACTCAGCAATGGCTGTGCATGTCACCGGGGATGACACCCACACTGTCAAATCTCAACAAAGCATTGCTGAAGTGAGTCTATGGAGACTACATTAAGTTGTCAAGTGAAACAGATGCCAGCACAGATTATATTGCCTCTGAAAGACAAATAATAAGAAATTAAACACAAAGACTCTGATCTTCAATCAAAGTTTACAAGTGCATAGAATGCCACCTGGTTTGATTTTTTTTCCTTTTTTTATTAAATCATTGCTCTGGGTTTTGAAGAGTTTGAAGCAGTGTTCCTTTTTCCTGAGATGTTTACTGTATGGACTTTTTTTAAAGTTACTGAAGATTAAATATAGCTATTAAATAGTAATAATTATTATTATCATTAATTATTATTAGTAATTATTAATGCAAATGGTTCTTAGTACCATTGTTGGGTTTTTATTGTTTCAGTGCAAGATCTACCTTTTAGAACTGCTCAGTGGGCTATCCCAGCTGAGCACAATCAGTTTACCAATTGAAATTATAAGCAATTAATGGCCCAGAATTACACATTACCATTCTCAAAGCAACATGATGGCTTCAGCTGTGTTATAGCTTAACAATTATCAAAACATCAAAAGAGTTCACCTCCTGCCAGAATTTCACAGCAAAGCTAACCATTCTGGTAAAACAGTTCCTATTCAATTCCTTGAGGATAAGACAGGGAGAGTTTTTGTAACAGACATTCATAATAATACTTGAAATGAGTATTTTAGCATGTGGGTTAATGTAAGGACTTTATGTAGATGTTTACATTTTAATATTTTGCTAGCTCATAAGGAGAGAGCTTGGTTAAACTTTCATAGCATTTTGGGTTGTCTTTAAAGAAAGATCCCACAGCTCTCCTTGTTGGTCAAACACCTTTCTGGAGTGACCTCCATGACATGCCTGGGTGGCTTTTGTCATCCTGCAGCACCCCAAAGTTCATTCCAGAGGAGTAACTCACTTGTATGAGCTCTACCACTGAAACCCTCAGACTTCTCAGCAGCAGTGACTCCGTTCCTGGCGGGCTTGACTCATGTCCTTACTTCCCCCAAGGCAGACAACCTTAAATGAAGCTGTACTGCTGCCTCCAGAATGGACTCCCCATCTTGTAGTAATTTTAAGGATTTTCTGTCTGCTCTAGAAGGACACTGCAAATTCTCTGCCTTTCCTTCAAGACAAGGCCAGACTGTCCCCACAAATTCTGTGCCCCTCAGAAATGTATCAAGTGTGTAATTTATGCTTTCTTTACATCCCAGAATCAGCTGTGAATTTTATTTGGATGAGTTTTTGCAGAGGCATGTATGTCTAAGCCACAGCCCTAAACCTTTCCTCAACCCTTATACTGAAAGTCTCAGTGGAAATGAAAACTATAATGTCAAATTCAATAAAGTTAATAATTGTTTAGAGCTTGTTTTTTTTTTTTTTTTTATAATGTAATCAGTAATTCTCAAAAAACTGGAAAAACCCCATAATAATACTGTACTGAGTAAGTAATTTGTGCAAAAACAAATCTAGCAGGACTTGCTTGGATTCATTATCACACGCCTGCAACAAATTTAGGTTCTGAACAGGCTCTGACTAACACAAGCAGCACAGGTTTTGCACAGAGATAAAACACAGGAACCAGTGTGTGTGCTTTAGTGGGCTCTGTGCTTTCCATAACGAAAAATACTTTTCTCCATTATTTTTCTTCCTCCACAGATGTTACCCAAAACAGAGGCTATTTTCCTCTTCCCTGGTACAGTAAGCTCAGTTTGATCTCCCATTACTTCAGCAAATTGATATGGAAATTTTGTTCTTCTTATCCCTATTCATTTAGTTTTCTATTATTTTTTTCTTTTACCCCATAATTTGCCAAGTAACAGGAGGCTTCTTAAACACTTCCTAAGGGCTTTGCTACTTTACAAAGAATATTTGCATTCACTGGGTTGTAATCACAATAAAACCTTTTTGACCATGCTGCAATTTTCATTTTCTGGTCAATTTGTTTCACATATGTTCTTAGACCTTTAGAATGTTAAATAATTGTTATCAGAAGCATCAGTTAAATTCAATTCCATTGATCTCAGCTATACTATACCTAATGGTAAGAAAATGGATTTTTATTATTGCTGTTATTGTTTGATTGACCTTAACAGTAAGCAGGTTTGGCTGACAGGTATTTTGACACTTCTAAAATCCAAACTTTTCCACTGGTTCAGAATCCAGTACTTCGAAGGTCTGGGTGATTCCCAGTAACTTCTCATCCAGCTGCAGCCCTCAGTCCCAAAAGAATTCAGCACTATGTCTCATCTCACTGCAAGTTCTTCTACTTTTAGAAATATTATCTCAAATGTTTTGCTCTTGGCCACTTAAGTTCCACGTCACAAAGTTTGAAATGTCTTCACTATTAAGACTGTTAAAAACTTTGATCTTCCCTTTTTCTTTTAAATTTTATTAGAAAACACAAAAAGTTTGAAGCTACTTTCAGTTCTGGTGTCAGTCAAGAGGCCCTTGCAAAAAAAAAATCCACTTTTCAAGTTACAAATTTTTTTCTAAAGACCAATAAAATTTCCTTTTTGAAAATTTACACTTTCTTCAGTCACAAATCTGACAGACAATAAGCAAATTTTCCTTCACTGCAAAAATAAATTCTCATTCATAAAACTATATCTACAATCTTAATGGTAGACAAAGAGAAATTCTTACTAACTAAACAGCAGTGTGTTAGGAGCTCACTTTTATAGTTTTCTCTCTAACCCTAACCAGAAACCTTGTTAATCTGAGATAGCTGCATGGTAAGATCCACTGTTGATTAAGTTCAGCAAAAATGTTTCTTCCTCATTAGACAATGTAATGGTAGCAGTGTAAGTGCTCCCTTGATGTTGCCACAACAGAACAACAGTGAAATCCACTGTCTGATCAGTTTAGTTTATTCTGTAGTTAGCAAATAATTTAGGTTGATAAAGTTGCTGCTGTAGACATAGCCTACAAGATACTCTAATAGTATAAATATGAATTGAAAATACCTGCAGAGTAGATATTGTTAAAATTAGTTTTTCGGGAGAATCCAAAGAGAAACAACATGAAAATGCACCCACGCAAGACCTCTTGTTGTAAGAAATTGTCAGAAGGCAGAAAATACTTTCAGAAAGCTCATTTGTGGTATTTACAAAACTCTGATATTCAATTCTTAGAACAATCACATAGTCTTGTGTTCTTTCACTTTGGTGCCACACTTTATGATCATGTGAGGCTGCTCCAGGTTAGAGCCTTTTCATCTTCCACGCTGCTGCTTGTCCTTTGGAGGGAGAAATGGAAAGGAGGAAGGATGGGTTATATTTATAATGCACAAGCTTTCTTTCTGCTAAAATATCATTATTATGAATAATGTGCTCTATATGTGTTTCAACATGATTTCAATAAAATTATATATTTTAAACATTCCTATCAGTTCTTTCTTATTATTTATAGCTGCAGCACCCATATTGCATAATTCATGTTCAAATCATTTGCTGAAATAGCAAAGACTTTCTCTTTATAGCAATTGTTTAAAATAATAAAATGAGGCTATTTAAGTGGCTAATCATAGAGTTTGTCTGAGAAAATATGAGCATTTAAATGACATGCTGATAAACTGATCAGAAATGAGTCCTGGCAGCTACTAAAAATATAAAACAAAAGACAATGTCTCTGCATCTGTTGTGTTATTTAAATAATAATTGCATTTTAAACCACATTCTTTTATATTCCTTTATTAAAAAGGACTGAGTATGGAAAGAATGGGCACCAAAACTCCTATAATAAAAACCACATCTTACAGTTTGAATGATAGAGCACTGGTTTTATACAAATGATTTAGTCCAAGACTTTTCTGAGAGGAAGAAAAAAATATCAAATATTTTTAAAAAGTGAGTGTAAAACTTACCTTTCAATGTGAATTGTATTCCCATGGTTGAAATAAAACCTGATAGCAACAAACCTCATCTAAATGGATCAAATGACACAACACCCCCTGTAAAACTAGGAACCATTGGCTGAATTCCTTTACTGCTTGTGTTTCTGAGAATTGAAAACTCACATACAGGAGTTTTGAACACATTTACAGTGTCTTAAATTGGGGTCTTTGTTTTGATTACTTTTTAGGAATGACCTGATGAAAACATATCAGTCCTCTGTGAAAAGCATACAAATGTTCTCCAAGTTACATTTTACTATGCTAAGAAAAAAAGAAATCCTCTAAATGTCTGTGACAGTATATAATTATTTCTATGCTTTTCTAGCAGGTGCCATAGCTCTCAAGAAGTAACAATGTGAAGTTGTTTCTAGCCATGAATGTGATCATTCCAAAGGAGATACTTCAAAATTTGACTGTATTACTCAGTGAACATCTCGTGAGTAAAAGCTACAAAAAAATAAGGGCAAGTTTGCAACTGATTTGTAGCTTACAGAAAAGGGCTGAATTGGCAGTGCTTGTCTAACTTGGTTGTAGAAATCATTAAAGTCTAAATAATTCACAATGACTCTGTGGTCAAACCCCTTAGGTATGGAAAAAGGAGTTTGTCAGAAAATGTCCAAGCTCTTCTGAAAGACTTGCAGTATTTAATTCCCCTGGTTCAAATGCAAGAGGTTATTTTTAAAGAGAGATGTCAGACCATAAAAATAAAAGTTTTGCACATTAAAAATAGCATAATTCTCATATAATTCTCAGAGTTGGCCACCTAACCTATTTGGTCTCTCACCTAACCAATAAGATTTGGCAAATTATTGACATCTCTTTCTCTTTAGGTCTTCAGATGGAGACTAGAGAGCTTCCTGTTAGCCTCCATGCCTAGTCAAACCATGGATTTTCTTGTGGGGAAGATGTTTGTGAAGTGCTTTTGCTGCTGGTCATGCTTCAGCCTCTGCACGCTGAATCAATCCCCCCTTGAGAAGAGAAAGGATTTCAGTTTCCCAAAATGTTTTTGTTTATGATGGACTTTAATAAATGTCCTTCCAGTATCCATCAGAACTTACCATGGTCTTTTAAAACCTGCTTTTTTAAGGATTGGATCCTCTCTTTCATATATTTTACAGCTGTTTATTTTTCCTTTCTGTTTGAAATGGGTAGAGCACCTTTATCATTAACATGCTGCATGTGTCTCCTTACTTGACTTTTACATTATTGCTCTAGCTATTACTATGCATGCATTATTTATGTGGTTGGCTATCAAGGAAAAAAGGCAAGCAATTTACTTGTCAAAACATATTAGAATGCATGACTTTAAATCAAAGTTGCATGGGTCTGTAAAAAGCTATAATAAATGTTCTTTGGCTAATATGTTAGTGTCATGCAGTGGGCATGGTCACTGTATTGGGTAAGAAACCTGTAATCACTTTAAAGACTCATTGAATAGGAGAGAATTTTAGATTATTATGCTTTGCTTTTAATTGTATGACATTAAGACTTAATTTATGAAGATTATATTATTTCCGTGTAAGAAAATTCTAACCCCTGTTTTAATGTTACCATCAGATTCAAACATGTATTTGCTCAGTATGAAAATTATAAACATGGAGCCTAATTATATAAATCTAACCTACACATACATATCTTTGGACTTAAAATATGTATCTTTCCTGCAGAATGCATTCCTCTGAGTTGGAGAAAGTTCCTGCAGTGTTAATAATTCTATCCTGCAGGACACAAATTTTATGGCTCCCATGGCCTTGTGCTTGTGTGTTCTAGCACACAAACAATTGCAACTGAAATCACTGTATATGAACAATCCTTACACAAAAGGTTCCCAAAAAATTGATGTGACCCACCTGTTTCATGCACAAGGTGAGGTAGCTCCCTGTGAACTACATTTAGAAAGCATTTTGACAAAACCAGAATACTTTCCAGCTTCCTATTGTCCTTGCCACAAAGAGAAACACATACACCTTAAATGGTGTTTAGCTAGCACTGTGAAAATTTACAAGATTTAAATTCACTGACCAAACTGAAAACAGGCAAAGCAAAACCCCAAATATTTAACTTCTCTCAGCAAATAAAACCTGGAAAAAAACTGAGGGCCAAAAATCTAGAACAAAAATTTTAAAATTAGATCCCGGCAAATCTTACAAAAAAAAGCTTTCTCTTAGAAAACAAACTAGAATTCTGAATAAATTTCAATGAAATAATCATTGCATTAAATTTCTAACCTCATTTTAAGAATATTCCTGTTTGTTGTCGTCAGAAGTGTCAGTAATATCTTTCCTCTGCTTGAAATAGCATTTTGGGCCAAATAGACCCTTTCTGATCTATTGAAACTTTCAAAGTGCAGTCACAAGGTCTAATGAATGTTTATCACGCTTGCAGACATGCTTATAAATGCAGGCCCTAATTTTTAATCATTGTCCATCATACCAGAGAGTTTTTAATTTCTTTTTCCATAGATTCTTCCCAAATCATATTGAAATTAGGGAAATGAAAGGGAGCTTAGGTGAATGTTGAAGTAATTATAAAAGTCATATAATAGAATCTAGGGAAATCCCAGTTAATGTCACTTTTCATAGAAAGAAGGCTGAAATGTGCCATGGTAATGTCCAGGTTCATTAAGATACAGTGGCTTATTCAAAGTGGCTGAAAAACATTATGTTTGGACAATTAATGGTATGATATTTTCCCTTCTGGTGTGGCAAATTACCCAAGAGTTCACCAAAGCCAAAATGGTTTTGTATCCTCAGAGTGGAGGCAGGTCCATTTGGGATATACACCACCAGTGAATTCTGAATAAGAAGTCATAGTTGAAAAAGTCTGACAGAAAATGTAAATTTGCTGAAATCTAGGTATGAAAGAGGCTGTGCCCTAATGTCAAGGAAAGTTTGACATTATCCAAGATTTGGTTGCACTGAGCACTGTCTGAGCAGTGGAGGTCTCTGCACTAAAGATCTTGCACTTGCAGTATTATGCAGTGGCCATAGTGTATGACTTCTCAAAAGTTATGTTCTAGCTTGAGTGAGATTAATCAGATTTATACCTGAGGTGAGAGCTGAAAATGTTTGACCTGTGTTATTACCTCACAGTGGGTTAGATTACACTAATTTATGTACAGGCTGTGACCATAAGAAAATTTTTTTCATATGGTGAAATAGTCACCTTTTCCTTTTTTTTTTTTTTTCTGTCCTCGGCTTCAATCTATTTCAACATTTAAACAAGATGGCCTTCAAATTTGTTGTGGAAAAAAAAAATTACTCTTTTTCACATTGTTATTTATGATTTTAGAGGAAGGAAAAGCACATTTTCACCTGGGGAAAATATGCCATTTTTAGAAGGTCTATTTTTCAGATTGTAAAAGGTGTTAAAAGGGGAAGCAGTTGTTAAGGTTCTGCAAGAGCAATAAGGAAAAATAATTTATATAATATTATTTGTCTAAGGTTGCTTAAAAAAAAATACATATTTGCTAAAGCAAAACTATTTGTTATGTTCCCCATGTGAAAAGAGCAAGACAATCCTGGGTTAGCTATTTAAAAAGGCTATAAAAGATGGTCTTTGATATATTGAAATTATATTTGAAAGAGGAAAAAATGCTTACAGACAAAGAAGAAAATTGCAAGGTTTAGCAGGGTTTTATTGTAATGAGATTGATGGACATTTGTGGGCATACATAAATAGACTTAGTCAGTGCTTCACTGAAAATAACATTGGAGATGAGAAAAATGCCATATTCCTGCTCATATGCAAGACTCGTGAAGGCTGGTTGGATTTTCTGTCTCTTCAAAAACCTGATAAAGTAAAGAAATTATTCCAAACACACAATAAGTAAATGCCAACCATATATTGTAAATGGGTTATTATACTTTAAACTGACTGGGGAGATTGAGAAGGAAAAAAAAAAAAGAATGAAAAGCAGTGCATAGCATACAGGGTTTATTTTGGTTATGATGGAGAATGATCTGGAGCTTTATCACCTGACTGACTACTGGAAACCAGTTCAAAGACAGGATGGTGTGTTGGGTGATAGACTCATTCACAAGTTGTGGAAGTGGTCGGTATTTTCCCTGGCCTGTGTACCTGTGATCAGGTGTTATGGCTAACCAAGCATAGGTGCCAGCTTTGCAATGAGCTGAACAATGAGCTGTTGGCTGGATCTCTGGTCATTGCAATGTGGGCTCTCCTTTCTAGCTCACACACAAGTCTCTGGCTGTAAATATCTATATAAGGATATATAAGGAAAAATATCTATATAAGGAGATCCATAGCTGCAGCTTTTCCAAGACACTGAGATCAAAAAACCAGCCCAGATGACAGATGACAAATTTCCAAGTAAGGCAGCATGCACTGATAATTGCCAGAGGCTCAGAGAGACTCAGAAAAATTAATAGAGGGATGCTGTAGGACAAGCCAACCTTGGACTTTGCGGCTGGGTTCTGTCCTAGTGAATGCCAGTGACTTGATAGGATGGAATTCCATATTCCACTTTGCAGGGAGTGACCATCATTGACTCAGAAGTGGGACAGTGTGATGCTGAGATCTACACTAAGGCAAGGGAAGAGCCAGCTGAGGTTTCTATCACACGTACCTGGCCAGCAGTAAAGACAAGAAATAGAGCTAAATTCTCTTTTCTCCAAGACAGAGACTTTGCAAGAAATTCCCTTGTTTCTATTCTTCCTGAATCTGCCCTTTTATTTTGCCCTCTATTTTGTAGCCTCCTTCTGGATTTTCTTTATTTACTTATTGCTATTTTTCAAGCTGTTTTATCAAATTTTTTAAAGCTATATATAAAATTTAAAAAAAAAATCCTTCACTAATGCTGGAAAGATAGTGTGATTATATGAAAGGACAAAGTACATTCTGAGACTTCCCAGCCTTACCCTGTGAAATAAATAGATGATCATGTTTAATGAATCTGTTGACAATACAAGAAAGGATCTGGTCTGCCTGGAGCTTTATAAATATACTTTAGCTGGAAGGCTTAGTTATGTAGGATATGACAAACTTAAGCTCTATGATCTTAGCTGAGAAGAAATCTCTGTGGAAGCTGGTTATCTGTCATGGGGCTAACACCAAAAGAGTTCAGAGATTATGGAAAAGCTTTGTGAAAACAATATGCATATGGGAGGGAGGAGTTCACTCACAGGATTTTTTTTTTTAATAATTGAGTATGAGGTGATAAGACTAAGCTAGAGAGACAATAGGATATTTTACAGAATCAGGACTCCTCTAAATATTGCATCATGTCTTTCATCTTCTTAATGAAGCTTGAGAGAGCTGTAGAGAGATAGATATTGAACTGGAGGAGTTAAGAATCCTGTGTATTTTCAGTGATGTTGTCCTTGGCCTTTTTTATGCTTTCCTGAAGGTTAATTATCCATGGGTCTTTTGTCCTATTTATATCTTAGAGGTTTTAGTTTAAGCTAAATGATAAACAGCTTATGTACTACTTCCTTATTTCAGCATTTTAGACTGGCTTTTTCTGTAGAAGTCACACAGAGAAAAGTATTCTGAAGGAGGATGTGTATACAGATGTGTGGTGATCTTTCAGAATGTCTGATAAGGAGAAATGTGAAGGAAAAGCATTCTGGGAGAGATAGAATTTAGCCCAAAGCAGGGCCATTTATACCAGAAATATTCTTAACATACATTTGCATGTTTTTAAAAACTTACATGGCAGAGACTCTACAAATGCTTCTGGTGATATTTTCTGGTGCCTCTCTACCCTTACCACTACATAAGTTACAGATATCCTCCAGTTTTCAAAAGACAGATGTGTGCTGGACTTTTACACTGGCAGTAGGTGGTAACTGGCTTCCACTGAACCATTCTCAAATCAAGAAAAGCCTTTAAAGATTACTCCAGTGAAGGGTGACCAAAACACCGCTTCTTCCAGAAGGCTTCCTTGTAATTAAGGGGTCAATGTGAAAGATGATAAAGATTTGCTTCAGTTTTTTTCTTATAGTGACTTCACCAGAGAAAATAAAGACAGGTATCACTTAAAAAGCTGGATTTATTAGGTCATAAACTAGAATATGTAAAACCGCTAGCAAATGGAAAAGACAGTAAAAAAATAAAAAATTGGTTATAAAGCAACTTCCCCTGACTGGCCTGTCCAAGGGGGTTTCTGTTTACCAGCTTTAGTATAGCTCAAAACAGAGGCTCCTGTGATGCAATCAATTCTCAATGGGGCCTTCTGAGGATGAGACTTTTTTTTCCCTGGCACCTCTGAGACACAACCCTGAGCTTCTGGAAAGATTTAGACTCAGGTTCTAGAGAAAACTCTCTGCTTTTCTTTGCTTCCTTGCCATGGTTTTATGTCTATAACTTTTTTTCTCTATTTTCAGTTTTACAGACCTCAGGAACAATAATAATTTTTGAATAAAGACAAACAATTTTTTACTGAATGTCACCTCATTGAGTCTTTATCAAAGCTTAATTCTGCCATGGACCTTCTTGACCTCCAGCAGTTTGAAGGTAATCAGTTTCATGAGAATGGAGTTTATCTAAAATTGAGTTAGAAACTTACACAAATTTGTGGACTTAGCAATTACCTTCCCTCTCTGGATGTTATTTTGTATTATATATTATGTGAGAGAAAATTGAATTTTTTCATCCTCAGACTTGTTCTTAACACAGAACAATAAGTGTCAACTTTGCTGGAAATGCATTCAGTGATATCACTATTAATCACAGTCATTCTACTTATCAGATCAAAGTAGAGCACATATGCCATAAGTCCTTTGTATTTCTAGCTGATCCACGTACACAGTAAAATCCACAAACCTGATTAACATCTCTTGTGTCGAATACTGAGCAGGAGACACTGTCCCTGCACCATCTAGGGGTAGGACCCATCCAATCCAAGATCAACAGCTGTGAAAGAATGTAGCAATCATTTTATTTGACATAAACAAATAGAATCTTATTTATTCTATATAAACAAGTAGAGTCACAGATTATCCTGTGTTGCAAGGGACCCATAAAGATTATTGAAATCCAACTCCTGGCACAGGACAGCCCCAAGAGTCCCACCATGTGTCTGACATATGGAAGTCTTTTTCTTGTTGGTCATCTCAGCTATGAATGTTTAAGGTTTTTTAATAACTTGTGGTTTTGCCCTTGTGTTATTCAAATCATTAGTTTTGGCACTGCTTTTATTAGAAGTAGAATTCCTTCAACAGGAATATTGGACAAGCTACATCTCTGAGCTTTTCCTGAGTGCTTAACAGGACACAACCTTTATTATCTTCAATTTTACATCAGCTTAAATTTGATTCTTTTTTCTAACTGACCTTTACCGATAATGGTGAGGGAAGTCCTGATATCTTTCATTTTGAAAAGGTATTTAAAACAGAATTAGGAGAAATGTTTGCATTTTCCCCACTATTCTATTGCTATTGACTAATTCACCCAAATACACTTTTTATTTTAAGAGATATTTAAAAAATGCATTTCAAGCAGCCTGCAGAATATTCATGTGAGATCATTTTATGTGCAGTCTTATTGCTGAAGCCAAATTACAATTTGGCAATAAATTTGTGGCAGTGGGTATAATGAAAATACCCTTATTATTATTTGGGATACAACTACATGACTGGAGGTATTTATACTATTTACTGAAAAGTAAATTCTTTTAGACTTCATGAGAAGTTATTATTGCCATGCTGGGGTTTGGAAATTGAATATATTTTGGGCAGGCTGGTTTTAGATTAGGACTGTCATGTGTGAGTATACAAATCTGAAGTAAGCCAAAAGAGAGATTGGATTGTACTCCTACACCAATCACTGGAAAATGAAATCAGACATTCCATAATTTAAAGATATCTGCATGAAAGACAGGAGAAATGTGAAGGGGATAATGCCTCAGTGATAATTGTAGGGGGTTTTTTTTTCAGTTTAATGCTCCTTAGGGCAGGATTTTGTTTACACTATGCTACTTAACTTTTTGTTTCTTGCCACTTACCAACTAGGTCATTCTGCAAAGTTCTGTGCCAAGAATTTAGGGAAAATATATTTCCCTCTGAGGATTTATAATATAATTCTGTCTCATTATGCCTGGTGTTTTTCTCCACATGCTACAATATCCTCAAAGAGGAAAGAAATAAAACAGCTTGTCTTCTTGTCAGTAAGGCCCAAACAGACTGGAAATATTAATTGCAGCAATTACACAATAGTATGGTGCCAGCTCATGTGCACTTCTGAAATTATCCTAGAACAAAAGGGAAGCACTTAAAGAGTGTGTGAGGCTCCCCGTGAGGTGAAAGTTAAAAGAAAAATTATTGCAAATTCTAAGATATTTCAGCAAAAATTAGCTGTGATCTTTTATCTGAAAAGCAGAGATTCTTTATATCTTATTCCTGTCTGGTAAGGGGAGGTGTTTGCTGACCTAATGTATTTACCTATTTTTACTAGAGTGGGAAAATACCCTGGAATTTTCATTTATTTATGTTCATGGGTTCCTATAAGAGATGTTTGAATTTTAACTCAAAATGGACAGAGCCATAGTCTATATCCTGGACATTAGACCAACTATACTGCAAATCTCAACTCAGTACCTTTGGACACTCTGCCTTTCTTTCTCACACAGCTGACGAATGGAGTTTTGGGGGAAGCTCTTCCTACTCTGGCCTGCAGGCCAACAGGACACACTCTCCAGTGCCCTGCTCAGAGGATGGCCAAGGACCTGCTCAGAGACCTCAGCACAGCTTACTTGTACTGTGTGCCCAGGGACAGGAGGGGACAACAGGTCGCTAGGAAACCTCTATTCCACCAGGCAAGGACATATCTGGAAAAGCTGTGGTAACTTGTGGATGGGGAGGGGTTACTGGAAAGATCTGTGTGAGAGAGGAAAATCTATAATGACCCATTAGAAGAAGAAAATCTGTGAGTCAGTGGGACATATGCATATGCAAGGCCTGCAGTGAGCTCTGATGTGCTGGACAGAGGCTTTAGATAAAGACATAAAGAAGATTGTCAGTGTGCATGAGGCAGAGCAAACCCAGACGGCAATGGACATGAAGAAAGAATGTGGCTTGTTCTGTACATTTAAATGAAGAGAAAGAACTGAATGACTCATCCAAGCCAAGATTTCAAGGATGAATTGTCATCACACATCTGGGGCTCACAAAGCTGAAAAGCACATCACAGGCTGTATCACTAAATAAATCAATGAGAGATCCTGGGTTGAAGCAGATCCCTCTCTTTACACAATGGGATTTTCACTGATGTGGCAGTGACATGTACATGCCCCCAACCTGCCTTTTCTCAGATGGTGTTTACTGGCTGATTCCAAAATATGTGCCATCCTTCTGTTTGCCTTTGCAGATAAGTTATATCCTTTTATTTTACTGTCCATCACAGTAAAATAAAATTCTAAAGCAAGACAAAGTGGAAAAGGCAATTCAGCAATCTCTTTATCTGCACAAACGAAGTGAGGCTTGCAAAACAGTTGCCTCTAAAACTGAGTATCTTCAAAGGTACCACAGCCTCCCTTTGTCTCCTAGCACTGGTAGTGGATAACTTCTTCCCATAACAACTTTCTGGCTTTCCTCCTTCTTCAATCCATTTCAATCTGAAGTATCCCTAAAACTCAGCCCTTCTGTATAAAAAGAAAATGAATAAATAACTGTTTTAATTTGTTCTGTTCCCTGCTAAATGACAGTGAAATACTCCTGCTTTTATTTCTCTCGGTTCTAAGTTTTAAACATTGCCGTATTGATCCTTATTTAAGTAAATACCTGGGTTCCAAAGTTTAGCTCCTTTTTCTGTTGTCTTATGGTAGCATCTGATCAATTGTCATTCAGCATCGTAGGCTTGTTTAAAAACTGATTTAATTTTTGTTCCTTATGTTCAAAATCCCAATGTTTTCATCAGAGAAAATAGGAAGACCCACACATGTTTAGATATAAGTTTTCTACTGTCTATAAAACAAACAATTACAGTCCTCTAAAGGATTCTGTTGAGTGGATAACTTTGAGAGCACTTCTGTCACTTAAACCTGGCTGTAGTCCCTGAACTAAGCCTCTGTGATCTCTATCCATCAACTCAAGAATCACCTTCAGTATCCCAGCCAATCTCTTATCTCCTAGCTGACTCTGAGCAGAGCAAACAGATGCTGTTTTATGCAGTGTTTCAGGGTGAAATGGCAAAAATTGACATTGTAGAGGTGACCTGAAGGTTCTTTAATATTGCTAAATATTTTGCTGGTGTCCTTTCAAGACCCTTTTGGAGGAATGCCAGTGAAGATGCTTAAGTCAAATATTTGACTCAAATTGAGAAAATCAGGCTTAGGTTTACAAAACAAAAACAAAGTCAAATGAGATTCCCCAAAACCAGTTATGAAACCAGGAGGTGTTTTACGTCTATTACATAGATCCAAATATTTCAAACTCTGGTCTTGAGAAGACCAGGGACTTAATTTGCTGTGGAGTTGAACAATCCAATCCAATTCTTGTTTCTTCCACATTGGAATGGACATTTGACCTGTCTTTTGCTGTATGTTCCTTGTCAGCTCTTACTTAATGATCCTTGTACAATCACTGAATCATTGTTTAAGCATTCCTAAATCATTTAAGGAATGATACTAAATGACTACTACTATAGTTTCAAGGAAGAGAAAATTGGACTTTCAACAGATTGCAGACTGACATGCACGTGTGACTGTTTCAGATGGACAGCTCCTGGCAAAAGCCTTCTGGGTGAAATGTGGGCAGTAATAGCTCATATAAGAATTATTATTTTCTCAGGTTCTTCACTGCTGTGAATAAAATCTTTTCTTTCATTAGATACCAAAGATGAAGGGCGGGCATGTTATCAACCAATATAGAAAAGGTAAAAGTATTTACACTGAGCCACTGAAATCGCGGCTGGGAAAGAGGTGGCTGGGAAATTATCTCTGTGTTAGAAGGAAAACTTTCCCCCTACTGCTAATGTATCTCTTGTGCAGCTCCATACTAACTGATGCATTTATATAGACCAAAAAGAGCTTATCAAAGACGGGAATGCAGGAAAATTATTGTCTGAAATATTAACTTAAGCAGGCCCATGCACATCTGGGAGTGAAATAAAGGAAGGATTAATTACTGAAGAAATATATTTAGCTTCATTATCTTCCAACAACTTCTGAGGCTTAATTAATGTTTTTCTGCATTTTGAGATTACCAGATGGGCAGCATTATACAAATGCAAATTGTTTAATTTTGTTGTAAAACCCTTCAATTTTTGGATGAGCATCAGCTCAGAGTGTTGTGAAATAAAGGTATATTCAGGTGTTTGGACAAATAAGTGAGGTAGGTGCTGGCCAGCCTCTTTGGAAGTAAAAATGACTTCGTAAGAGTTCTGGTCCTAGTTAAAGAGGATGCCTGTGCAGACATAACCTGTAAGTTCAATATAACTTCCTTAAACGTACTTCAATGACAAAATCAAGGGTTTGCTTGAAATAACATATTTGTTTAAAAGAAACATATTTTGACATTGGATTTTTCGGACCTAATATTTTTTTTTTTTTTTTTGTGTGTGCTTGTAAACCTCCTTCAGCCTCAGCTGTACTATAAACTACACAAACACAAAAAATACATAATACATGCATATTTGTTTGTGTAGATATTCAAAAGTGTCAAGACAGGAGTTGAATCCTGATTATAGGTGCAGGTCTGGATACATGGGTCAAAGAAATATGCTAAAATGATATCTTATTATCATAGAATAATTTGGATTGGAAGGGACTTTTAAGGATCATCTAGTCCAACCCTGCCCCCAGCAATAAGCAGGAACATTTTCAACTAGATCAAGTTAGTCAGAGCCCTGTACAACTTGATCTTGAATGTTTCAGGAATGTGATAATTACCACTTTGCTGGGCAACTAATTTCAGTGTTTCACCACCCTCATTGTAAAAAGATTTCTTCCTTATATCTAGTTTAACTTCTCTTTGTTTAACCCTGCTTTGCCCTATTGCAAAAGGTTCTGTAAAAGGTTTCTCTCCATCTTTCCTACAAGCCCCCTCTAAGTGTTGAAATGCTGCAGTAGGATCTCCCCAGAACTTTCTCTTCTCCAGGCTGAAAACTCCCAGCTCTCAGCCTGTCTTCACAAAGAGGTGTTCCAGCCCACTGACCATGTTCATGGCTGTGCACTGAACCCACTCCAAGGGATCTACGTCTGCTGAGGACCCCAGAACTGGAGGGGGTGATCCAGGTGGGGTGTCACAATAGCAGAGAAGAGGGTCAGGATCACCTCCTTAGACATGCTGGCCACTTTGCATGCAGCCCAGGAGAGGGTTGGCTCTCTGGGCTGCAAGCATCTGTTACTGGCTCAGGGTTAATTTCTCATTTAAAGGTAAAGCCAAGTCCTTCTCCTGCAGGGCTGCTCTCAATCCCTTCATCTCAGCCCAGCTGCACGACCTTGCACATGGACACTTTATGATATTTTACAAATGAGATATGAATAATGATATGACTCTGCCATTTGCTTTTTAGGAGAAGAAATAATGTGATAGATATCTGTGAAATGCACACATCCTAGTGGACAGGAAGCAATACTCTACTCTCTAGGGTAGAGTATCAATTTCTTCCTCATTGTTCCAAGAGGTGACATAAAAGATAGGAGATAAAAGCAGGACTAATGAATGGGCAGTGAGGGATGGAACAGATTATTAAGGTTACTTTTGAGACTATTCAAACTTTGATATCAGAAAACCCTTCATCCTTTGGCTGGATCAGAAACCTTATGCTGGAGGGATACTGGGACTATTCAAGGAATGCAAAATACCATGTTAATTATATCTATTAGAAAGTTTAGACTTTGACATATTGAATAGTCACCTTAATTAAGGTAATGAATTGTTATGGTTGTTCAACTAATGGCCTTTGTCACTCATAAAGATAGGGCATGACTGTTAGAGAAATACAGTGAGAATTAAAGTGCATGATAGAGGCCAATTCAGAAAATGCAAATATACCCAAGCCCGCTCTTTCTTCCATGAAACATCACTCAAAGATGACCATCCCTTTAGTCTGCTCCAAAATACAGAAAACCCCCACAAACAGCTCAACAGGCCCAAGAAAACACTCCCCAAACCATGGGTTATTATTTCTCAGTCAGTTAATATGACTTTAGGTTATGGAGTGAAGCAATAGAATGGAATGTTTATTCCAAATACCTCACCTTAATAATTTCCTTCCCCAGTCTCATAAATTTAACTTTGTTTTTTGCATTGGTTTGATTTGGAGCTATTTACCCAGGATTTGATAGGGATTATGAGAGCATTTTAACTTGATCTTGCAGGCTTGGAGGTTTTTTACTTATTTTCAGGAACTTAAATATTTGAGGGAAAACAGATATTGAGACATCTGAAAAGATTGTAATTGTTGTGTTCTCGCAAGGAAAAAACCACAGCAGCCTTATTGTATCACATCACATGACAGGCAATTGCTTAACTGAGAGACCCTTCTTTAGGTTGTACATCCCAGATGGATACACAAATGATTCTTTTTTTGTGCTGCTTCCCATTATATTAAAAGTAAGGGAAATGCAACTCCTTATTTACCTGCTCTGTGCCAGTTATGATTCCCATCCATGGCATCAATGGTGGCTGGAAAAATGTCTCACAGTCTGTCCCCACTGTGTGTAAAATGAAGCTCCAGCTTGGTTCAGCCTCTTGCATCTCCAGGCATCTCCAGCTGTATAGAAAGAGGCAAATGAGTTACAGCACACAGGTAGACCTAGACAAAATAAACATACAACATGGGGAGAGTTATTAGATATTGCTACCTGGTTTATTAAGAAATAGGGAAAAATTCTTTTGCTAAAATCAATGGAAATGAGAAGTCAATGGAAGGCTATGAGAGATGGTGCAGACAGAAAGATAATACCCATGTCTGCTGAATTATATACAACTCCTCTTGGCTTCAAAGAACCAGGACTTGACCCTGGGACCTTTTATTAACTCTGGTAAGAAGTAAATAACTCTGTTTCAGCCTATAATATGTATTAACATCCTTATTAGTTATACATACATGAGACTTGAATGATTAAGATTTGTTTATTGCTTGTATGGGAAGATCTGCTACTTTTTTTACTGCTTGTTTTTCAGCTTTTATAAATACGTTGTTGCAAATCCCCAGGGTCCTGGAAGCTTAAGATAATCAAGTTCATTTACACCAGATTTGTTTTGGGAGTGTTTCTGATTCAGCATTTGCTAGCAGCAGAAGTTTTCCAAGGGCACTGCTGAACTAAGTTTAGGTCATTAATAGACTGAGGCGCTGTATGATCTGTGGGAAGGCACCATCCATGTAACAGTTGCCAAATCTGTCCTGTATTGTATAAATATGTTAGTTTCTTTTCCAAGAACAGTTGGAGAAAGATGAATTCAAATGTTTTTGTATCTGTGTCAGATTCTTTCCCTGAGGCAATTAAAATGTGGAAGCAAAACATGCACTGCTCATACTTTTCTCAGGAGAGAGAAAAGAGCATGAACACATGACAAATGTGAAAGTAAATAACACTCTGGTGGGTGAAAGCTTTGAACTGTGGTGGATAGCCCTATATGGGATCCAAGCCACGAAAGAGTAGCTTTACACTTAATAGCTAGTCCCACTATTAGCTATTTCTTCTTCCTTTCATGTGTAAGTATACCAGGCATGCTATAAATCTCCCTTCTGCGTTTGATTGCACTGATAACAGAGTACTGCAGTCTCTAACCATGAGTTTAGTTTTCGTATATAATTATGGAACAAAGAACTCAGACAATGAGCTAAGAGTTTGGCATTTTGTTTGGTGATTATCTGTAATACTTACAAGTGAGCTATGATGAGGAAAGAAGGAACAAAAGACAATTCTGTGCTCACAAACTGAAATCAAGGCCCAGATAAATTTTTAACATTCTGGTATTATAACAGCTCAAAAGGGTGTCAATATGCCATGCTACACTCAAAGTTAAACCCTGTATTTTAGGTTCCTACAGCACAGCATATTTTGTTTCATTCAAATAAATGGTACAAGCATAGTGTTTTCCCAGGACAGCTGAAAATATTCACCTTTCATCATCCTGGAATCCAAGAAGAGCATCCACTGTGCTAAGTCACTCCCATAGTTCAACCATTTCTTTTCAAAGTCCTGTTTTGGTTTGAAGTCCTAGATGACAACTTTTTCTCCTGATATCAAGGGATTATAGAATAATTAAACAGAATACTGTGTGATGTCCTTAATAAAGAGACATTTCCATTCTTTGGAACTGGGAAACCATGCCAAAACTGCGAGAGCTGTTTGATAATCTAACCCAGAGTTTTTGAAAGCTCTAAGCACACTTAAATTTGATCCCAGAATTTTCTGCAGCATTTACATATGTATGAGCATGTTATTTTTTGTGCCACAGTTTGCTGTCTGTGAAACTAAAATAGACTCCTTGCTTACAGATCTTTTCTAAATATGTACTTGGAGATGCTCAAATGTTGGCTTTACTATTCCAGGCGTGAAGACTTTGCTAAATGCATTTTTGTGTGGTATACAATGAGAACTTTGTAAACATACTTTTAAGCAATCAGTATTATTGTGGATTCTAATGTATGAAAAGATGGAGAAACTTGCAGAGGAGACTGGAGCAAAAAATTACATTTGTCACTGAAATTTAATTTGTTGAAATATGTTCATTATAGACTGCTGAATTGCATCCACAATTAGAAACATGCATTGTGAACATGCTGTATCCCTTCAAGGTCCTGTCTGTGGACTCTAAAAACTGGGATGAACACTAGGGACACTCCAGTTATTCCAATCATCAGCAAAAAGAGTATTGCAGCCCACCACCGAGGAGGAAGGACACTACTCCTCTTCCCCACACAGATGAGGTCTCTTGGTCAAACTCCCAGTAGGAATGAGAAAAGAAATGTTGACAAGACCCTTTTTGAAGATATTCAACAAGCCAATTAGCCTATTTCACCTCTTCTTAAATAGACTTTTCTCTTTTCCTCCCTGGTCTTCCATGATTTATTATTATGGGCTCAGATGGGAATCCTAGGACTTGCAACATCTAGCTGTTGGAGTGGTCTGCTTGAGTTAAAAATACTGCAGTCTGAGAAATTCAGAGGGCAGAAGTGGTAAACTTGTCCATTGAGGGTTTCTGGATTTCTTTCAATGCATTACAAAGAATTTGTTTTCAAATGATCAGAGTGGACTGCTTTAAAATATGTATATTTATATATTTTAATATCAGACTTTCTTTTAACAGGAAAAAAGAAATCTGTTTCAAGTTGAGAGGAAAACAAATTTCAAAACTTCTGAATCCTTTGTAGAAGAGAAATTGCAGTACTCTGTTCAGCTTTAATAAAATGTCACCTTTTAAATGACCTAAATTCACAGTAAAACTAATGAAAAAAACCTGAGTTTCTCAAAGTTAATTTTGGCTATTCTTCAGTCTTATTTCATAATTTCCTAATGTGTGTCAGTGACAGACAATGCACAGTAGTTTAATTATTATCTTCTGCTGTGTGAGCATGCTGTGAAAAAAAGATTGTGGGGAACAGAAGAAGGAGGAGATAAAATATCATGACACAAATTGGTATTTAACATACAGTTTGAAATCAATCTGCTGCTGCCCGTTTCTTCAGCTTTTTAGATACAGCATGCCAGAGAGCCCATCAATTTTATTTCCTCACCAGAATGTGGTGAAGAAACAACTGCTTTGTTTTGTTTGGTTTGGTTTTTTTTTCCCCATTTAACAACACATTTCCCAAAAAAGAACAGACATCTGAGGATGAGTGCAAACACTCACTCCATCAGTTTTGGCTCTGTAAGAATCTAACTCTAGATGATTTAGGGATAACCACTATTTGTCCACCTGTGATGAACATATTTTTCAAGTTAGGGTACCAGGGCTTTCTGTCTAGCAGGCAGATGACAGCCACAGTTTCATCAGCCTGACAAAGTAAATAAGAACGTGTTCAATATTTAACACGCAGCATGTAAATAGCCTGTCTGTGTTCATGTATCTCTTGGATTCTCAAGAAAATTACTGAGTGGATATGCTGTAAGAAAACATTAAAACATGAATACCTTTTAGTAAACAAAAAAACTATAGAGTTTAGTTTTAATTAAAATACGGATGGAAGCAGTTTTGGAATAATGGTTGCTCATTTCTGCCTCTGTAAAATTTGTGAACAGCATTATTCACAAAAGGGTGGCAGAAATCACTGTAGTTGGAAATGGCCAACCATAATTTCCCGTGAGGGCTTTGGAGAAGCTGATATAAGGAAAATATCTCTAATCTCCCTTGTATGCTTTGTACAGAAGGGTAGTAAGAGGCACTTGGATGAAGACATACAAAATAATCAACAGCATAGGTCATACAGGGTTGGGAATTGTGTGGTGTTTTCTTATAATAATGAAAAAGAACATGCATTGAAATAGAAATATGAGAACTGAAAGCTAATGAAACATAAATTCTACTTCACATTAATTTTTTTTTGGCAACTCTTGGGCTGAGAGATTTATACAAACCAAGACCTTGGAAGGGTTGAGTTGAAGCTGGACATTTAAAAAGCAAAAGAAAACAAGAGAAAAAACAGTCAACCACATGGGATAAGATACATTTTTTTCAGATGTAATCCAAGTTTTAAGAAGAACATGAAATTATGAATCTATTTTTCTTCTGATCTATTGGTTGCTTTTACTCTCATTCAGATCTCAGGTGAAGTGAGAAGGTGTACATAACTTGTAGTGCAGTGAAGCAGAGTTTCATGTCAAAATTCTGTGATTATAAAAGCAGGATCACCTTTCTGCAAAACTATTCTGTTGACAATAGCATGCCAGCAAGGAACCAGTTGTTCTGACATAGCTCAAACAAATTTAGCAAAAATACCACCAGTTATTCTGCCAGTACAAACAGATCATCTGCCAAGCTTGCTGTAAAGTAGATCAACTGAGAAATCCAAGCTTGCCTTTGGAAAAAAGACCTTTAGAGGTTAGCACTTTTGATTGCGACTTCTCTTTCTCTTAGTCAGAAGAATGCCTTTTTAATATAACAAAATAGTAAAAAAGATAGAACATAAATTATATTTAATTATGGGATGCAGGTTAGTATTTTTTGGTTTTTTTTTATTTTTTTCAGGATTTTTGATTGTGCACATCCTACCTTGGCTAATTTACCAAAGCAGTAAGTGTTTTCAGCTGCTATTGAAAGATGAAATAATGAAGAGCACCTAACTTCCCACTGAATCAATATTTCAGCTCTGCTTGAGGCCATTTTCAGTAATCATTGGGTTGAATTGTTCTCATTTTTATATTATTAACAAATGGTTTCATCATTCGGTTTAGGAGAGGTAATGTAAAGTTACCAACACCTTTCTTTGGAATATGTGTTTTTCCCTTATTAATATTTTAAGACAAAATCTTACCCCTGGTAAGACATTGAAGAGTTGCCTTTGAATACAAATGCAGAAGAATTATGAAACAGGAACACAAAATACAAGCAGTTTAGCCTGTTTACAAATTATATGTTAGACATTGAGGAATTGTTTTCTGTTTTCTCTTTCCATCCCACCAAAAAGCAGGAAATACGTCTAGCAGCACCAGAGCTCTTCTAAATAGGAATTTGAAGTTGAGTTCAATTCATTTTTCAAAATTTACACATTAGTATTTTTCAGCCAAGAGAGAAAGTATAGATTCTCCCCTCTTTTGAATGCCATGATTGTCAAAAAGGAGAGTTTGGGGGAGGTGGTCTTTTGCCTTTTTAAAATAAAGTCAACATGAAGTAAAGGATTGCTACAAACATGCATGGTTCAAATGAAATCCACTGAATGATTCAGGAACAGAAACTAGCCCTGGGACTGTGAAGCAGTGTGGGCTTTACAGACATGAAGTTACTATGATGGGAAGATTTTTTTTCAGACTATCCCTCCCCAAAGTAATATTTTCCCTGGCTCATCACTATTTGATACCTTAAAGCATTCCCCTCTCTGCCACATTCCCCTCAGACTGCTGCTGTACTCTCTCATATTGTGGAGGGTATCAAATGGAGCAGGCTGTCTTTTTAAATGATCTTAAAAAAAAGATCATTTTTTTAAGCAGTGCATTTTTAAAATGTAATAATGTCCCTAGAATTTAGGTAATACGCAGAAAAAATAATACCACTTCCTTAATTACTTCATGAGCTTTCCGTCTTTGGGCTTACACTGATTTTCAGTAGCTGAAGATCTGCTCATTTGCTTTATAACTTTCCCCATGCCATTGGTCAGTTCATTCCTTACTTTCCAAGTGTCTTTGCTTGTTTAGCTATTACTTTTCTTATTTTACATTTCCCTCAGCAAATATTTTGGGGCTGAGTGTTTCAACATTATTCTCATGGAAAAATACTTCTTTATGCAATGTTTACTTCCAGTGAGGCGTTTTGTTGTTTTGCCTTTGAGCTGTTGCTCTAACTCCTAGAGTCCCACAAGAACAAGAAATGCAGATGGATGCAAGGAATGAAAAAAGCACACTGCTCTCCCACCCGTATAATGACACTTCTGCAAACACTAAATAAAACATTCCTGACAAAGATGTGTCTCGCTTTTGGTTTATTAGGGACTACATTCTTCTCCATTGAAATCCAATTCCCTAAGTCCCAGAGATTTTGATATAAACAGAATGTTATTCCTTAATCAAAGAATACATATTTTCTGCTTTTATTGATGTGCCAGAATAAAAACAGATATGTTCCTCTCCCTGTACTTACAGCATAAATTGAAACCTAAACTGAAATTTTTGGGTTTTAAAGTAAGACAAAGCAAAGAAGATCAAACACCTTTTCTAGTTCTAAGAGATAGAATCTCTATCAGAGTACATTATTTTGAAATGGCTCTATCTTTGATCAAAAAGATGTTAGCTAAAGCAAATCTTTTTTGGGGATGTTTTAGGATGTGCCCAGTGAGACTCTACCACCTTATATAATTTACTTCAGGACAATGTTCCAGCTCCCATTTTCATGGACAACAGTCCTATCTCCTTCTCATTTCATTTATTATGATAAAGAACTCTTTTTAGTCATGCACAACCTGCGTGGCCAACCTGGACATTAGACAAGAGTGCTTGAGAAAATCCAGTGGTTCTGGGCAAGGAGAAGAATGCCTTGTGCCTTCTTATTCGCACACTCCTTTCCCAGATGGCACTGGAGCCCATGCTGGAGAAGGGCACAAAGACACTCAGGGTGTCAGTGGTGGTGGTTTTTATTTTTGTTTTTGTTGGGGTTTGCTGTGGTTGGTTGATTGCTTTTAGTAGGTTGTGGTATTTTTCTTTTTTTTCCAAAAAAAAGTAGCTTTCTTTCTCACACATTCCTGTAACAAGCTTGAGATATTCCTCACAATAATTAGACTTGTACAATTACAGCGCAGGCATAGAAGAAGCTCACAATTTGAGAGCAAAATTGCCAAATGATTGTGTTGTACTTACATGTATTCATCATAATGTAAATTACACAGCATAATACTAAGGGCCAAAAATAAATCTATTCCAAAATATACATTTTAAAAAATATCAGTTTGAATATTTCCAGACTTACATTTTCTAAAGATGAAAGACAGATGAAATACTTTAAATAACATACTAGAAATGTCTTACCACCCATTGCAAGTGAAAATATTTCACAGAAACGCTTTCATTTCTGTTTTCATCTGAATTTTCTATTTTCTTTTCTATGGCGAATCTCAGGAAACAGTAAAAGAAACGGAGAAATATTTTTCATTTATCGCATCATTGCCTTTTTCACAATGCCTAGAATTAATTCTCAAAATCCTTGTGCTAGACTCATACAAGTTTCTCCCATTCTGCTGTTTTCAGCAAACACCTTTCCCAGTAAGAGGAAGAATTCTTATGTAAGTCCATCATGCACAACTTTGTGAAGTTATAAAAGTAAGTGTTCCTTACTCTGTGGCATAACAGAAGCACTGAACTCAATATCTTCCCAGGAGTCCTCTCTCCATTATTGAGCTTGATGAAGATTTCAGTTTTCTGTGATGTGAAGCACTAACAGCCTCCATTCAGCCTTTCACATTCTTTTAAAGTTTCAGAAGGTGTTAGCAAGTATCTGAGATCATTTGCAAAAAGGAAGAATGTTCTTATTTCTTATTCTTGGTTTGTTTGTTTAAATAATCTAATTATTGAGTTATTAATTCACATAATCAAACATGACTGAAACGCAACTGATTTCTTATCACTTTTTAAAGATATGACCTTGTAATGTTTGGAACTTAAGAACTGATAGACATCAGCTATGATGGGTTTGTTAAACCCTGTAATACTCTATAATTATATCACAGTAATGGTCTAGTAACTGAGTCTTGATTCAGGAAAGCACTTACACATGGCCTTAAATTCTCATTTGTTTTATATAGCCTGAAGGCTTGCTTTTCATATCAAGATCCTGTAAAATAGGTTTAGCCAAATGAGAATACAAGCAGGTTAAATTAGAATTGATTTTTAAGCACAAATTGAGGTCTTGAAAACACATTATTTTGGAGTAAAAGCATTCACATTTATTTCATATAGAAAAACAGTTTTGAAAGTACATGTCATCAGATTCACACACATGTTAACAGTTGTAAGGAAGATGAAACAAAATCAAGAACAACTACTCTGTGATCAACAAAAGAAATCTATTAGAATGGAAATAGCTAATTTTTAACAGGATTAGATGTTTCTTATAAGTGCAAAACCTATCTTCTCTTTCTGGAAAGAAGGTTAGCATTGGTCATGAGTCAAGTATATTGCCTATTTTATGGATTAAAGTTCTTTTACCACATCAGTTAAATCATAAATGTCTAAGAAAGGAGAATTCTTTTATAGATGGAGGATGAGATTCTACATGGTTCTTGACTTTGTCATAATAGATAGTGCACTTAAAATCTCCCCCCAAAATCAGCACATTATGAGGAAGACAATTCAATAAAAGGCTACTTAAACAATAATTCAAAAGAGCTCCTTTCTTTCCCTCAGTAGTGGAACAAATGTTAATGAAGCAAGCACAGATTTGATCAAAGTTGTCCTGAAGTTTTAATAACATTTTAATAGCCCTAAACCCAAATAGGAATACCATAATGTGTATCTGAATCTGACTAAGATTTTTTTTATAAACACTGTTCAGTTTTTGGCAGCTGCACATATTTGTGCTGTGATATGAAGACTTTATCACAAATTAATGCATTTTAGAATTATCCTGTGAAGGATTACTTTGTCTTACCTTTGGTAGCAGTTTATAGAGTATTTACCAGGTTGAACTGCTGCTTCCAGAAATGTGCCTTCAGCTGTAAGGAAAAGCCAAAGGAGGATTGGTGAGGTCAGTGGGCAGAGCAGGGTGTCCAAGGCAAAAATGGGATGGAGATTTCCCTGAGCTCCCCAAAGGGCAGCTGGCACAGTGCTGGCTCTCAGGGAATGTGAGCTGATGGAAAGCACATCAGCCAGGAAATCACAACATCATGGAAAGAAATAAAGGTCTATTCCTTGTTTAGCCTCATGATATGGAGAGTATGTGCTGTCTACAGCTGCATAGAGGGATTAAATTCCACATGAAGGAATTTAATTCCTTCAAGGATTAATTAATAGAATTATTTTTTGACAATGGTTGTACAGACTGGTGTCAACAGATTTAAGCTGGAAGTTGGAAAAAATTTCCTTTCAATAGAAATAGTGAGCAAAATAAGGTAACTGCTTTTAAAAATACATCCTTACATCTCAAAATTCAACGGTGTGCACTTCAGCAGAGCAGGTAAACTGAACAGAATGGTGAAAGATGTCCTCTGTCCTCTGTCCCTGCCAGTTCTGGCTGTGCATCAGTTCCTGACTAAACCACCATGAATGGACACAGGTTATAAGACTGCAGTGTTTGGTGGGTGGTTAGGGAAAGCTTTCCTTTTAGATGTTGTCCCTATAATTGGGCAAAAGAAAAAGTCAGTCCAGGATGTGGATGGCATAATGGCTCACATGACAGACATGTGCATGTATCAGATGAGCTATAGCAATTGTTGGTGCACCCCACCCCACATTTGTGCTATATGTACATATGTATGCATTGTTCACAGCACATGGCAGATGATGCACTGTGGCTTAAATTGTAATTTTAAGACTAAGCCAAGTAAAATAATTCAACAGTGCCATAAGTTGAGAATACAAGAAAACACAGCTAATGCAGGCCAGGCAAAGTATAATAATTTCTTATTCTGTAGTATTATGAAAATGTGCCAGAGCCCAGACTTATTAACTAAATTATCAGTGAAAAAAGTGTGAAGCGTTGCAAACTCCTTCTGTCTTCTCTTTCTCAAGAGTATGAGTATATGAGTAATTTATAAATAACCAAGAGACCTTTCAAAGCATCTATAAAATACATATATTTGTGTATGTGAGCATCAGAGAGCTAAACAGTTCCATCTGCTGAACTACTAAAGAAAACCAGGCAGATGATAAAACATCTTGGGGTTGGCATGTCTTTCTTCATAGGTAGTGACAAGAAAGAATTCCTAATACAGAGGAAAGAAATAGCATGTGATACTCCCATATTTTTCAAAAAAATAATGAAACAGTGCACCACTGACACACGACACCTTTTTATTGAGAAACTTTCTAGAAGTGTTCAAAGAGAGTTCCTTCACACATTCTTTCTACAGCTCCACAAAAACAAACAAACAAACAAACAAGCAAAAAACCAAAACTTGCTTTTCCATCAGCCTCTGAAACATCCTTAACCAGGGAGGAGGCAAATGTGTATTCTTCTGTTTGCTGTTACACTGCGTGTAATGCACAAGCCTTGTGCCATCTCTACCTGTTAACCTGTGATTGCTGACATAATGATTACTTAGGCTGCTCTTTAGGAAAAATCATGATGCTTTGAAGTCTCTCAAGCTTATTAACAGCAGCAGGAAATCAATGAGTTTTTGTATTATTCCTCAAAGTTGTGGCAGTGTTTAATATCATTACTCTCTAGGTAAGATTATATAATGGAGTATGGCAGAGACAGAAGTCACTGATTTATGCTACATAAATTCTATCAGATTTAACCTTACATTTTATTTCAGTAGGCTTTTGTATAACTACAGCAAAAGCTAGATATCAAATAATTGCTTAGGTTCAGACTTCATCTAATGAAGTCAGCCACTGATCTGATAAATCTGATCTTAAAAAAACCTAATTAGACAACTGAGTATTGCCTTTTTGAAATAAAAATGAACAATCAAATAATAACATAAAACACCACAAAACCACACACAGAAGAAATGAACAATCTGAAATCAGAATGAAGCAGTGTTGACTCAATATGTAAGCTCTTTTAGGACAAAAGATTATAATTTTTTTTGTTGACATTGTGTATTTAACAAATTATGAAGCTTCCTCGGGTTTGTCATTTGCTGTGAGCCTGAAATGCACCCTGGAATGGAGCAGCTCCTTATATCTCACCCTAATGCCTCTGCAAGCCCATACTGAAGTTATGCTGAACCTGCAGCCACAGACATTTGAAAGGAATTAATACCAGCATATGAACCTAAACTGCCAAATAATTTTTCAAGACCTATAAAGTCACATTTTTAGAGTAAGATTTGAAAAAGGCAACTAATACTTTTAGGAATTACTTATACAGCTCTAGTTGTCCCAGACTACTTGAGTTCTGTGCAAATTTTCTGCCTGGCTTTTTTTTTTCCAGGAGCACAATTGCAAGGATTGAAGCACTTTAAAAAAATAGGAGCAGCTAAAAGAGCATTCTAGCTGAAGATAGCCAGTTTCAGCCTTCCTTCTGTGGCTGAACACTTCCCTCCTCCTCATTCTCTCATCTCTGGAGCAGAAAGTAACACAAGGAAGACCTCTGCATTCTCTAAAATGTGTTCAGGAAAATGCACTTATTTTGATGGTGACATAGACTCAAAAATTAATTTTGGCAAAATAAATGACCAAAGACACTAGGAACTAATTTTGATCAAAAAATATAAGAAATACATTTCCTTGTAGTGAAATTTTTGTGACTCATCTTGACCTTAGTTATTCTTCTTGTGGCAAGCTCCTAGTACTGCATAATGAGTTTCTGAAATTTTTACATGAATTGGGTTGCTTAATTAGTCTCACTGACTCCCCTTTCAAAAGCAGAAATGTTTTCAAGATTGAGATATATACTTTTCTATAGAAAAAAAACAAAACAAAAAACTGCAGTTCATCCCTGGAATAAATTGATTGACTAAGATTAAGCTCTAGGAGCAACGACTTTGGCTCATGCACTGTACTTGTTTAACATATGTAAAAAATCCCAAGCTAAACAGGGCAAACATGAAAGCAGCCTAGACCTCTGGTATTAAAATAGTCTGCAGAAACAGATTGTGTAATGTAGGGTTTATTGAATCCCTGCAGCTTTCCAGCAAAACTCACTGTGTGAGGTGCACGTACAATATCCTGGCATAACTTAAATGAAAATGTTGACTAGCCCTAAAAGCTCCATTAGGTGGTCTAAACTGAATTGACAGCCATTTGCCACGTCCTCAACACCTGCTACTTAAAACAAGGCGTACTGTTACCATGGGTTACCAGAAGGTATTCTGTATCAATTGTGTAATGATGAAATTATAGGAATTCATGTTTCTTGGGGATGAAAATTACAAAACACATGGAACAGCTTTTATTGGACAGTTAAAGTGAAAAAGTCCAGCAGCACAAAGCCCCATTTTTCAGCAAAAAAAGAGTGTGAAAATATAAATAAATATCAACTCAAATCAGCACTTTGCTCCTGAGTTATGGTTTGTACATTGCTTATTGCAGTGCAGAAAACCATCCCACATCCATGAGCTGTAAAGTATCCAGGCTGGGAAAGCTGTGGCAGGCAGACAAGGCTGTCAAGCTCACCTTTTTTTCCAAAAGAAATATGTTTCATGGACATGATCTGCCACTCTGCTGAGTACCTTGATCTCCCACTGAAACATGGAAGTGCTCATCACCTCACAGGAGCTCACTTACACATGGTCTTAAAAGTTTTTTGTACTGGACAGCTGTCATCCAAACTCAACAGCTCATCTTTAGTCAGCAAGGCATTTTTCTGGCACGTGCTGACGTCCTCTTGGCAGTTTAACATAAGCTGCTGTGTTTTATTGAACATGGTTGGACTTGAGCATGTTGGACTTTTCCTTAATGCTTCACTGAACAGGTAGTTCTTATTGAAACTGATTGTTTTGTTAGGCTGGTGCCTGAAAAGAGCGGCATGCTTTAACATTTCCAGCATTGAGGTATGGAGTCTAATTTAGTGATCATCAAAGGCCAGCCATACTACAGCAATTATGCTTCTTTGGCTTACTTTTGATGAAGTTACTTTTTAAAATTATGTGATTCTATGCATAATTCTATTCTATTCTATCCAATGCATCAAAATATTTTGTTATTGTCTTTCAGTCTAATGGACTAGGTACAAAGAATCCCTTTTAGCCTTTGCCTTGATTTTTTTGATCAATGGATTTTTCTATAAATGTGTAAGTGATCTGAAAATTAATTTAAAAAATATTAACAGAGATTGTGGGTTTCCTGGAAGCTGCATAACAACCCTGCAGAACTTTTAGGAAGACATTAGAAACAAATTTCCCAAACATCCTCTGAATTTACTCGAAAGGATTTTGAAAACTTGAACTTTGATTAAGGCTCCACTACTTTTCACAATAATCCACTCACATAAAAAACAGTTGGGGGGGGCAGGAGAGGATGGAGAGATTGTGTCTGAAACTTAGCTAATGTTAAATTCATATATTTGACACTATCATATAATATCATCATATCATATCATATCATATCATATCATATCATATCATATCATATATCATAAATCAGTGCAATCACTGGAACAATAATAGCTTACATTATAGTCTTTGAATTTTATAACTTGAAATTTCAGGGAAACAGCCTTTCTAACATTGGCTTGCCACAGAGAAGGCTAGGGGTGTCCTGGCCTGCATTAGAAGGAGCATTGCCATCAGGTGAGAGGTGATCCTATCCCCCTTCCCAGCACTGCTGAGGCCACACCTGGTGCTGTGCTCAGTTCTGGGCTCCCCCACACAAGAGAGGGACACAGAGGGGACTGGAGAGTCCAGCAGAGGGACTGCCACTGAGGTGATCAATGCACTGGAGCATGTCTCCTGCAGGGAAAGGCTGTGAGAGCTGGCACTGTTTAGCCTGCAGAAGAGAAGGCTCAGGGGTGACTTTTGAATGTGTGTAAATGCCTGCAGGGAGAGTGCAGAGGATGGGGCCATGCTCTGTTTGGTGGTGCCCAGCGGCAGGACCAGAGGCAATGGGAACAAGATGAAGCAAGGGAGGTTTCCTTTGAGCGACAGGAGACATTTTTTCACTGTGAGGGTGACCGAGCACTGGCAGAGGGTGCCCAGAGAGGTTGTGGAGTCTCCATCCTCAGAGATATTCACAAGCTGTCTGAGCATGATTCTGAGCAACCGACTTTAGGTGTCCCTGCTGGACACTGTCCCAGACTAGACAGTTTCCAGCAGTCCCTTCCAACTTCAATCTTTCTGATTCTTGGGTAGCAAGATTTTGAGCACAGCAGTGTGGTGAGCTGTAAATTTTGAGGGATGCTGCATGTCACAGGAGTGTTCACTGGGCCTTGTCATGCCAAAACTGTGGCATGCCAGATCTGGCATGTTTTTAATGGATGGATTCTTAGAAAAGAACTTGTCCTGTAGAAGTACTCTGGATGAAAGCCCTAACCTTTTCATACCCTCAACGAGTTACAGGTTACTTTATTAAAAGAGGAAGCTAAATTTCAAGTTATCAAACTAATATATCTTAAGAGCTTTGGGAAGATCTTATGTATATAAAGAGATATGAAATAGGTGTATGAATGGAAAAGAGCTTCTAGGTTTAGGGGGAAAATATCTCACATGATGGAAATTCTCACACACCCTAGCTAAGTAGAGGCATTGTACTTGGTTCACTAAGCTGACTTTGAAATACTTTAGAAAATCCTTAAAATCGATAAAAAGCAATGAAAAAAGGGACATATGTCCTTTAATCAAAAAGACTTTCACAGCCAAAGGGTACTAAAATACTTAGACTGAATAAGTAATTGCAACCATCACTTAATGAAATGAAACGTCAGAATCTGTCATGACAGGTTTGATGCTGCTGTAGCATACACTGAAGCTTATTACATGTTAAACATGTGTTATAAGTGCTTAGTCTTTTTTAAAGTTATTTCATTATTTAATAAGATTCAATCACGGGTATGGATTGCAAATTTTCTCAAAAATTCAAAGTGTAATCAAACATAGTCATTATTATTTTTTCCCCTCTTCTAGTTAAGTAGATTTTGAACTCAGATATCCACCTCTGTGAATCTAAAAGAGTTGTAGGGACTTGGAAAACACTGCAAGCCAAGCAGAAGCTGCTGCACTAAGTGTACAATTTTGTCACTACAAGTTTTTTAAAAAGCAAATCTCTTTTATGACATTTTTCATGTGGTGAGGGACCAAGGTATTAGTTGATCATAATAAAACATTTTTTTTCCTTACTAATGAAAATTCCTCTGTTGACCTTAAATACAGAAATCAAATGCCTTCATTTAATTTACTTTCATGACTTCGTGAGTCAAATTAGAATTAAGTTTTTCAGACTTACTGATTTAGGACATTTGTGTTGATAGGCCCTCTTGTGACTGTATTTTAAATATTATGCAATAGTTTTGGATAGCAATTTACAAATTAGAATGAAATCTAAGAGCAGTGCATTTCAACTATATGCCAGAGACAGCATTATTTCTGATTTTTGATTTGATTAAGGAAAGCTCTTGATGAGGAAGTGATTAAAAGAAACATACTTACAGCTAGTGAATATCTGTGAATATGAGATTGCAGAAATGCTGCCAGCCAGCTGCCTTTAGCATTACACTGCTCACAGGAAAGCCTGACCCCCTCCCTGCTCCTGGGTTTTGCCTGGTGGAGGATGGAGGGGATATACCTTTCAGCAGGTCTGAGACTCTTGACATATTCTGGCTAACTGATACAAAAATAATATTTCACTGTTTGGTTTCTCTTAGATAAAAACTAAGACTTTGTTTCCCCTTATCTTTACTTGACATAGCAAACAATACTGAATTGCTCATCAAATCGATATTTTTGTTCGCAAAATAAGCAACACAACCTCAGGATTCCCAGGAAGATGTAAAATCCAGAAGGTACTTGCACATGATGACAAATAATCAAGCTAGCATTTCTTTAAACTTACTTATTATTTCACAGCTGGACAAACTACAAAGCTATATGTAGTTAGTTGCTTTGATTGGGTACTTGTGCTTTTCAGGGGATAGCACGACTGTCTTTGAAAGCATCTGTATTCACACAGTGTTCAAACTTATGTTTTATGGTCTCAAGGCCTGTTAAGAAAATTGAGCATCATTTTGGTAAAGATGACAAGCTTAAAGGTGATCTTTCTAATCGTTAGACCAAAAAAAAAAAAAAAATGTTAATAGGCCTTAGTAGGGCATTTTCCAGAACAGGACAGACAAATGTCCATCAGAGGTGGTCATGGAAACATCAGAGTAAGGCAATGAAATGGATTTTGTCCTGAAATATCTTCCACTTTTATAGTCTAGGCTAATGTTTAATTCTTGGTTTGACCATCTGCAACAAAGAACCCTGTACATGCAAAGCATAAAAGATAATCATAGAATGACAGAATTGAGTTGGAAAAGACCTTTAAGGTCATTTAGTCCCACCACTAACTCAGCGCTGCCCAGTCCACCACTAAATCAAGTCCTCAACTGCCACATTTACATGCTTTTTGAAAAGATAAATTACTATATTAAGCAGGACTGGTCCCAGTACTGACCCTTGGGAGCACACTTCTGACCAGCCACCAAGTGGGTTTAACTCCTTTCACCAACACTCTCTGGGCTTGACCATCCAGGCCATTTTCTATCCACGAAAAAATATACCCAGCGAGTTTCTGCAGGAGAATGCTTTGGGAAATGGCATCAAAGGCTTTACTAAGGTCCAGATAGAATATCCACAGCCTTTCCCTCACCCACAAAGTGGATCAGACTCGTTGGAGCCCGTGAGGTTGGTCTCAAGCAGGACCCGCCTTTCCTAAGCCCATCCTTACTGGGCCTGATTCCCTTAATGTCCTGTCTGGGGCACGTGATGGCACTCAGGATGATCAGCTCCATGATATTCCCTGCACTGAGGTCAGACTGACAGACCTGTACTTCCCTGAAATCTACTTCTGGCCCTACTTGCTGATGTGGATCACATTTGTCAGCTTCTAGTCACCCAGCTATCCAAGACTGCTGATAGGTGAGATTGTGGCTCAGTGAGCACTTCTGCAAGCTCCTTCAATATCATAGAGCAGAATTTCCAATAGGAGTAGAATTTCCAAATTCAGAGCTCTCTAACAAACCCCAAACTTCAATCTTCCACAGAAAGTAACTGAAAGAATTATATCTACTACAGAAATGACTAAGGTGTTCCCAGCTACTTTGCAGCAACCTCCCACAGACAAGCACAGTCAGTAAAGTTTATTTGACAGGTTACTGAAAACAAGATATCATAAAAAATTCATTATACTTAAGCCTCATAATAGCTTGGTGCCCATTCAAGCAACATCATAGTACTGAATAGAAACTGTCTAAATGGAATAGGAAAAATATATTTAAAGAAGCAGCAGAAAGATATCTAGATAACAAAGTAAAAGCTGAAATTAATTTTTGAAAGTGTTCACTAGTAGACAGTTTTCACATGACTAGACACCTATTATTGAACTAATCAAAATAGCACTGTTTTGAGAAAGTGTGTGTTTTATCTCATGTATGTAAAAATTGAATTGTGGTAAATTACTTTATACTTATCCACAGCAAAATAACCAGCTTATTCCTCTTTCCATACATGCACTAGTATGTGAAGAGTGTGCACATGCACAGAGTCATTCAAATAAGACATTTTCCATTGCTTTTCGTGGCTTCTCTTAGTCAGAAGGGAAATTTCCCTATTAGAACAAAACAGAGCAACATAACAACAAAATCCCAAAATACACAACCAAAGGGGAAAAAATTCCAAACTCCGCCTCTTGTATAAAGCCTTGTTATCACAGAGTCCTCATCGCTGTGCTTAATCCATAAAATTTGGGGGTTAGTAGTTTTCCAACTGATTTTTGAGAGATTGCTACCAAGCCAGAACTCAGATTCGAAATTGCCAAAACCCAGCTTCATACTTGAAGGACCTTCCCAGCCCTTTTCCTTAGATTTTGATGGTAAAGAAAACATCTGTACAATTTCAGAAGTGGGCTCTACTGATGCTCCTCCTATCATGCACTTAAGCAGGTGTGAGAGGAGTGAAGACAGCCAGACCTGTGAGACTGACATGAATTAACAAGAATTGCTGCTATGTGATGATTTTATTTTCTTGCTCATCTAATCAGTGAGAACACAGCCACTGAGGCAATGAGAGTGCACTGGAACTGCTTGGTTGTAATCATCAGTGAAGAGTAGCAGTGACTGAGAGGGTCAGGAAAACAGGAGTTTTGAACTAGAGATGGGCAGGGTATAAGAAGGATGCTGGCTGTTAGCTAAAAAGGAGAAGGAAAAAAGGAAAAAATAAAAAATAAAAAGAAGAAAAAGAAGAATTTGCATGGGTAATGGAATGTAGTCCAAACAATGAAATAAAAGTGCTGACAAAGTTCCCAGAAGTGTATTCTGTACATTATTTGTTTATATGTGTTATAGTGCTACTCAGGTTTGAAGAAACTTTCTGAATTTTGTATTTACTTTTCATTGTCATATTTTTATCTTGTGGAGCATACCTTTAGTTTTGATTGGCTTCAGTTTTTCAGTTGATCCTACTGATACTGTAAGGATAAGGATTGAGAAACAAAGACTGAATTTCTCAGAGTTTTTCTATTAAATACATCTATTTGTGCAAAGAGTTATTAATTAATATGAAAATATGCTTTGCTGATTAATTCTTTTGAAAAAAAAATTAGATAGGCACCATGTCCCATTCTTTATTATGGCTATGAAAAACGACCCTCTGGGATCTGGGTTGCTGATGTAGTAATATGATTACATTCCTATTTTTTGTGCAAGTGGAAGCCTCCTAAAACAACTTTTTCATTTCCCTTTTTCTCTGGTGAAAATATATTCCCTTAGACTACTCTCAAAGAAGTTGACTCCAATTTACTAAAGGCTTTGGCATCACACCCTGAGAGCTATGAACAAATCAATGTGTAGAATATTAACCTGTCACAATGCAGAAATGTGTTTTCTTGCACTGTCTTCTAAAGAGAGTTTTTATCAGGAGTCTCTCTCATCTGTGAGCTATAAGTCAAACTCAACTGAAAAATGGCACACTCAGAGGTGTGAAAATTTCCTGTGAAATGGAGAAAAAGGCCCAACTGGCAGCCATTAGAATGTCAGAACTCAGTGAGAACTATTGTCCCTTTATGAGAGACCAAGGTAACTCTGCTGAGATAAATCTGTGCTGGGAACACTGGCAAATCTGGTGGGTGGCAGAAAGTGTTCATGGGAAAAAAGAAGGTATTTTGAGTTCTGGTAGCTTTGATAGAAGCAACTGTGCTCTGATATAGTGTGTATTCCCACAGAGTAGGTAAAACACTTGATAAAGAACGTTGAGAATGGTGCATGAGAGATAGCAAGGCTAGGCATTGTTTGCTACAGCTTTCATCCAAAAAAATTTAGTCTGTTTGCCTCAACAGTGCTGCTTTTTTTTTCCCCTCCAGCACGAGAAATCATTATGTCCCTTGCGATAAACAAGAAAATAAAGGAGTCAGGGCAGCAGGGGAAGGGAGAAGAGCAATACTTCTTCAACACTTCTTACACTTGCCACCTGGAAAATCCACAGAACAAAAAAACCAAAACCAACCAGTGATACTAAGGTTGGTAATTCTCTCTCTAAAATTCAAGGGAACATTATGTAAGGGAGACTCTAACTGTACCCCACTTGTCCCAAAGCACATATATGTGCTTTGATGATGACTGGTCCTGAATAGATCCAATAAGCCTCTTCCACTTCCAGTGCCCTGTGGTGGTAAGTAAAAACCAGGGTGGATGCTTGCTGGGAAGTTGTTTACACTGCCTGGATCTTTAGGGGAAGATTTTGTCTTAACTTTTGTTTCTGTTACTGAAGGCAGCTGAAAATCATTATTTCCCTTGAAGGATAATGTAGCAGTAACAAACTTTTATTTTCCCAGTCATCTAATATATGAGACCTGTAAATGTAGTTACTGTCTGCATCGTTACAGAAATTGTATATTGTAGAACAGAAATTATTAATTTGCTGTTTGGGCTAAATGCACATATATCAGTCAGCAGATAGAGGCTTCATAAGAATGATGTCACTATTGCTAGAAAAATGTCGTGGAGAGTGTAGAAGAGAGGTGTCCCACAGCATAGTGTTCCATTGCATTTCAGGGCATTTTTGGCAAAACCAAATCAAAGAATATTGCTAAAATCTTTCCAGCTATGCTCTTGTGGAAAACATATATATACACTCCTGGTGAAGGTCAGACTTGAATGAGAAGCCTATGAATTGTTTCTAGAAAAATCCTTGAATAAAAGTGGTAAATGGAAATATGATCTCTATTTTCCATGTGGATGTATGTGATGAAGATACCAAATGGGCTAGCATTCCTACCACTGAGCACCCTTAAGAGGCATGCTGACAAGGTGGGTAAAACATGTGTGACTCCTTGTTTCATGGAAATGCTTCTCCAGCCTCTCGGCTCATTTTAGTGTGGATTTAACAATGAGAACATGTTCAAATGACCCTTGTTTGCCTTAAGAATGTATGAGCTGTCTGGTGCTTGTGAAGCTATATTAAACACAGAGAGTTGTGCTTGGTAAGGTGCTATAAAACAAACCATTTATTTTATTGGTACCTATTTCAATAATACTTACGTATACACCTAGTAATAAAGTAAATCCATAGCTACAAAAGATGGTAAAATTTCTTAGTTTCAGTAATTCAATTTATTATTTCAGAATTTAAGCAAAAGGTCCTATGTTTATTAGAAAAAATTAAAGTATCAGTATAATAAGTGAAAGAATACAGTGGGGCTACTATTAAGCCTTGCCAACAGCAAATAATCTCAGTTACATAAGAGTTGTGAAACTATCACTTTCAGTTGCAAATGTAACTAAAACACAGTGATGCTAATAAAGCTCTTCCCACTTTATTGGGATGAATTCCACCTATTTGACTTTGAGCACATAATAAACTGTTATGTAAGAGTTTTACTCAGCCTTATCCAATCACTTTGATGAACACAGAGTGGCTACATCCTTCTTTTGCTTCAGTCTCTTATATCTGCTTTACGCGGGTAAAAAACAAATTCTTGCACCAAGAGAGCAGTTATGAGTAATTATTTTGATAATTTTTAGGAAATAACTGATTAAGTGGAGGAAAGATACATTCCCTTATAGCTAGAAGTGGTGCCAATAACCTATTCTATAAAATTATGTCCAGTATATAGCATCTAAGCTGGTTGGTTGAATTCTATTATAATAAGAGAAATATGTTAGAAATGGCACATAAAAATCTCTGGACTGTGTAACTATTCTGTCAAGGCAACAGAATATCTTTTGAAATCTAAGGTGACAGAGTTTGATACAATGAAGATTCATAGTCATAAAAGATTCTTAGGGAAAATAGACAGCGGGAATGGATCAGTATATTCTGTCAGGGTAAGGCAGACCAAGCAGATGTTGTTTTGACTTTTCCAGTGATTCTTAAAATTAACAAGTTAGTTACTTAACTTTTGCTGTCATTTCAGATAATGGCTGCATCATGTGCAGTGCAACATTACTGTCAAAGATTGGTTGCTCTGTCTACTTTTTCTATAGCAAGTGAAAATCTGAAAATATATGGACGAAAGGAGAGAGTGAAACAGAAGGACTGCATTTCTGTTGAAACACTATAGCATATGGTAAATATAAAACATTTCATATTTGCATTAGGCGTAGAGTGAGCATCTCTCTTGGTTGGAAATATAAAGATATTTTATGTAAAAACAAATATAAGGAATTATTGGTGCTTAAATATGAGTGCTTTACTACTTCTTAAAACTGGAAAATACTATACTTTGCAGCAGAACTAGTTATGATGTATATGAGACACTGGAGAGCAATGTTGTGGAAAGGGACCTGTGGGTCCTGGTTGACGGAAAGTTAAATATGAGCCAGCAGTGCCCTGGCAGCCAGGAGGGCCAACCCTGTCCTGGGGGCATCAGGGACAGCATGGCCAGCCGGGAAAGGGAGGGCACTGTCCCGCTCTGCTCTGGGCTGGGGAGGCCTCACCTTGAATATTTTGTGCAGTTTTGAGCTCCACAGTGTAAAAAAGACATTAAACTAAATTTGTTGCCCTCCCTATCCAAAGGAGAGCAAGAAAGATGCTGAAGGGCCTTGAGGAGAAGCGTGTGAGGAGCAGCTGAGGTCACTTGTTCTGTCCTGCTGGAGAAGAGGAGACTGAGGAAAGACCTCACTGCAGTCACAGCTTCCTGTGAGGGGCAGAGGAGGGGCAGGCACTGATCTCTGCTCTGTGGTGGCAGTGACAGAACCCAAGGGAATGGCCTGATGTTGTGTCAGGGGAGATTTAGGTTGGATTTAAAAAAAAAAAAGACTCTTCACCGAGAGGGTGGTTTGGCACTGAAGAGACTCCCCAGGGCTGTCGTCACAGTGCCTAACAGGGTTCAAGAAGCGTTTGGACAATGGTCGTGGGCATTTGAGGTATTTTTTTTTTGAGTTGTCCTATGAAGGGACAAGGTTGCACTCAATGATTCCTGTGGGTCCTTTCTATGATGCTCCAATATAGTTACTCTTTCATCAACTCCTTTTTTTCTGTAAGTGTTTTTCCTCATATGGCATTTCCCAGGTTGAAACAATGTCTTTGCACAGGCAAATCTCATATATAAATTTCAGCTTGCAAATTTTAATTTGAGCTTTGTGATTTTTTTATTAAAATACTAGATTTCTTCAGCAGAGTTATAGGCTTTAAACAGGCTTTGATTAATGGTAACTATGCTTAATTTCTTCTCAGTGGATTCAGAGGATCAGCATGTCTTTACTCCTGAAACAAAAGACAGTGCCTTAAAATGAAGATGTGTCACCCTAATTATACCAATCTTATTCTATTCAGAAGTTATACGAATTGCAACAACTAAAGAATTTCGGCAGATAGTAAAATCAGATTCTTAATTTTAGTGTGAGTCATGAGGATTTAACATTTTACAGCTTTGGACCTGAAACAAGACATCTTAATTATCTTAGCAGTTTCACACATAAAGTGATTTACATGCCACCTCCTACCCATCAACCTGGGGTTTCCTTTCACTTAATTAAATTTCCAGAAACACACTTCATATATGCTGTACTCTGTTGCCTTCATAATCTGTATTCTTCTCTATATATCATATCCCATTTTGTATGTATAAATGATGAAGGGATTTGTGTCTCTCTTTGAAGTTTTAGAGAATATCATCATCTTGTCTTTGTTTTCTTTGGGTTTGTTTTGTTGCTGCCTATTTGATTGCTTTGGTTTTGTTTTTAATAGTATTTCTTATTATGCAAGCAGTTTCTCTGTTAAATTTAAAAAATAACTTGAAGTTGTGAGAGGCAGGGGGTTAAAAGAAACCCAAAGGTTTTGAGAAGGGCTGTTGTAATAACTCAGGGAGTGAGAAGGTAAGCTATCCTCAGCTGGAGACCCAGACCTCAGTAGAATAGGAAAACTGAAATAAACTTCCCACAAAATGCTATTACAACATTCCTGAAGACGAAGCCATATTCTTCCTTCAGTGAAAAGCAAAATATTTTCTACAGATAGCGAAAACTAGAATTTTTTCCTCAAAACATTGAAACATACACACATATGGACTCTCAAAGATCAGCACTGAAGAGCACTTCTGAAAGGGAATTTGAAAGTTCCTTGGTAAAGTCAGAAATTCTGCAGCATCTCCTGCAGGGTTATGGAGTTGGTGTGTCTTCAGTAGCCTCCTGTGTTTTCACTTATAAGAAGTTTCAACATGCACTAGTATTTTCAAAACATCCTGAAATGCAATTTTGCAGAGGGTCCCATAGGGCTGACTAGTGCAGCTCAGTCCAGACAGGTTATATGGTTTTACTGGGATTTTCAAATGTCCAGTCATGAGTAGAACTCAAAAGATAATGGCAGAATTTACCCTTGGATTTTTGGAAAAAGGAAGTTTAGTGACTGTAAGATGCTTTTTGAAGATGAAGGTTTTATTTTTGTCTGTAGACTTACAAATGCCAGTAGATACAGGAATACAGAAAATTAAAGTACTTTCATATAGCGTGATGATAGCAAAGGTATTAGCCCCTTGTAGAGAGTTCCCTTGTAAAAGAAGTGTGATAGCTGGAATTTTGTAAATAATGGGAATCAGCCTAAGACATGCTTTTGTTTTACCTGTATGATTTGAATCTGGCTTAATTTAACCAGGCTCTGAAGGAGCAAAATCTGTAATTTTCCTGAAACAAAACTCAACTCTTGCCTACAAAATGTTCTAGCAGTGCATTCTGCCTAAAGGCCTAAATACTAATGGTTGTACCCTCCAAAATTATGAATGACCTCCTGGTCCCACTGATGTAGTTCCCCTTTTCTTTGTAAGAAATTAAATATATTATAAATAATTATTCATATGGAGACTGTAATCACTGACTACCTAAATTACTCAGGAAGCAGGACCTGCTGGTATCCATTCCCTGAAAACACCTGGCAGTGTAAAAATATACTACAAGATGTGGCAATTGCATGACAAGTCAGTTTTCTTACTGAAAAGAGTTTTCATAATCAGGAAGTACCTTGGAAATTTTGTTTTTCATCTAAACCTTACTCTAGACTATCTGTTCAGGTGATATTTTATACTGAGATCTAGAAACTGTTCATAAAATGCATAATACTTTCTTCAGGTACAAAAATTACTGACATAGAGAGTTTTACAAAGAAATTGTATAATGTTGTTGCAAGCTGAAAATGATCAGAAAATTCCTGTTGAAAAACACTAAGGAATAATTTTTAAATTATATTTACTTAATAGTGGCTATCTTACAAGTTTTAAGCAGTGCTTAATAAGGGATTCTGATAATTATTGTATTCTTACTGTTTTTTATCTATTTACTCAAATTTTTAAATATAAACTAAAATACTGATGGAGTGTGAATCTATGCCCCTCTCCATTTCAGGGAAACAAGGAGACATCAAAAGCAGGACTGGAACTTCAGCAGCTGGGTCACTGTCTCTGTCTTTTGTTTCTGAAGGTGGAATCCTGACATCAGCTGAGTTTTCAAAGACAGCTTTCAGCTCACATTTTCTGCTTGTGGCTTTAAAATATGAAATACCTGATTTTTTTTCTATTGCCCATGAAAAAATAAGGAATAAATATTATACTGGACAGAACTTTTGAGCACTAAATTTATCATAATCCAGCAGTTTGCATTGCAGTTACAGACAGGTAGAGGTTGTAGACAAACAAAAATGTCTCAAAGTACTTGCTGCATCTTTTGATGCACCAGAAGTTTGGGAAATACGCTGCTCATGCATTTTAATGCATTTTGGTGGCATATTTGATGTGGGAAGGTCCACACTGCAGGAGTTCATGAAGGGCCATCTCCTGTGGGTGGCATCCCACACTGAACAGGGGAGCAGGGTGAGGAGGAAGGAGCGTCAGAGAAAATGCACATTGAACAGGCTGCAACTGCCATTCTCCATGCCCCTGTGCTTCCCTTGGAGGAGAAAGAAGAATTGGGAGTGAAGTTGAGCCTGAGAAGAGAGATGGGCTGGTTTTGTTTGGGATTGAGACTGTTTCCTTCACAGAACTTCTTGTGGTGCTGTATTTTGACAGCAGACCAGTGTTCTACCTACAGCTGAGCATCAAGGTGTTTCTGCCTCCCACTCTGCCCCACTGGTGAGGAGGCTGGGGGTGCACAAGAGGCTGGGAGGTGACACAGTGGAGACAGCAGCAGACCCAAGGGGTGTCCCACACCATGTGTGTCCTACTCAGTACATAAACCTGGGAGAGGAAGGAAAGTTCAATGGGATGCCATTTACCTTCCATCATCAGTGTTACGTGGGATGGAGCCCTGCTTTCCTGGGGACAGCTGCTGCAACATAGAAGCAGTGAATGAATTCCTTTTTTGCCTTGTTTGTGTGCATGACTTTTGTTTTACCTATTATACTGTCTTTTTCTGAACCCATGAATTTTCTCCCTCTTAGTCTTCCAATTCTTTTCCCAATCCCACTCAGGGAAGTGGCACTAGTAAGTGAATGGCTGTGTGGGGTTGAGATGATGCCTGGGGTTGAACCACAAAAGGCGGAATGATGGAGGGTGGTATTAGATCTGTTCATTTTTCTTATTAAACTACTCTGTTTAATTGACAATAAATTTAATTAATTTCCCCACTCAGGCCTATTTTGCCCATGATGATAATAATTCATAAGTGATCTCCCAGTCTTTATCTTGACCCACAAGGAGCTTTTTGTCTAATTTTCCTCCCCTTGTCCTGTTGAGATGGATAAGTGATTCCAGTGCTTTTTCCCCATTGTACAAAACTAACTCAAAGAGAACTGGGTTCACTGTTTTGTTTTTTTCTGTTTTGTTTCATTTTGTTTGGGTTTTTTGTTTGGTTTGGTTTGGTTTTTTTCTTTTAATTTTAAAATTCATTGTAGGTTATCTGTACTCCACAGACCAATATTTCTGTTAAAATATTCTTCTTTGAACTTCATAAAATAATGATTCAGTCATTTAGGTTAATTTAACTGGAATGACAGAAAATTAAAAATGCAAAGTAAAAAAGTGATAGAAATTGCCTAGGTAGGTTTACCTCAAGCAAATAGAAACTTAAATGAAAGGTCCATGATAAGGTGGCATCAAAGAAAGTGTCTCCATTTTTGACAGGTGAAACTGTTATCAACCCCTTTTATTGATAATATCAGGATTGCTTTAGTTCCAGACTTTAGAGTTATCAGATAATTTCCCAACCTTCACATTCCCTAGGCTGTATTCAGGTTGACTTTTTGTACCTTTCATCTCTCTAAGGCACATTTTATCATAATTCCCTTTTCTATCTAAATGTGAGAGAAAGAAATTTTGAAGAACACTGTTTGGTGCTGAAATAATGAAAAAAACCCATTCTCTTATTGCCTTGGTGATTTGATACACTGACAATTCAGTTTGTCACCCAATAAATGAGAAAAAATGTAACATAAAACTAGACAAAATCTAACATTTTTGGTTTTCAAAGGGAGATGTCACTGATGTGTCTACCTATAAAGCTGTTTTTTTGAAAATTTTCTAAGATGATTAATCTGTAAAATATACTTTGAGAAAGCTGTGGCATTTCTTTTCTTTACTTCAAACTGCTCTGAAGCATAAGCTGAACTGCTCACAAGAAAATGCAAACTTTGAATAAAACTATTGTTCCTGGATGCACATTTGAATCCAAAGTGATCTCAGGCATCTGGCCAAGTTGAAAGTAATGTCCCATTTTTATTACTTAGAATAAATTTTTATAGCTATATGAGTGTGCACATATTTTTGTAACATTTTACATGATTTTTTCTTAAGAAGTAAGACTTTGCAGTAGAGATAGAAAAAAAATTACTTGATTCCTAACAAGAGTACAAGAAGTTCTCGAGACAATGTAAGGAATTTGCAATAGACAGAGAGTGTTTGGTTTGCTTGTGAACATGGCATATCTAGAGAAATAAACAGTCCTAGAAATTGTATTATTATGAAATACTTGAACATTTTACAGATAGAATATGTAATATCATTACTGATACTGATATAAAAGCTTCTAGACTTCTCTACCAGTCAAATGAAAAAGGGTTTAAATTTTGTTCTCATAAGTATTAGAGAGATAAGAGAAAAGCCTAAATAAAAAACAACCCTGGAGCAGAAGATAATGGAGATTTAACAACAATAAAATAAAAAGCTAAACAAGAGAAAAACAAAACCAGCTACTACAGGTTTTTATAAAAGGTAGAATATGAGAAGGTCGGGGAAACCATTAGGGAAGACAATGGGTCAGAATGCTTTCTTGAATTAAATATTAAATGAAGCTAGTGGGAGTTGACCTTGCATAGAAGGTGGAAACACTTAAAAGGAATACCTTTCAGGCCAGATTAGTTTGATATTAATCTCTACATGGCAGTAGAGAATTTCTTGCTACTAGGAGAAGGTAGAGAATCTGTTAAGTAGGTACAACAAAGAACAGAACTGTAGAGAGTACAATATTCCGGATACATAAAAGTTTAGAGAAATTACATTAGAAATGCCAAATTATAAAAATGTTGAATTATAAAAAATTAGAACTGCATATAAATACAGAGATGAAGTAGGACAAAAATAGGAATCTAAGCAGGGCCCCAAATAAATCTTTCATTTAGTTTTAAGTAAATAATGAAATTAGGGACAAGGCAAGCAGTTGGGAATGAGTACACGGAAAGGAATATAAGTGTGTTTTAATTGGAGGTTAATGTATGGAATTTTGTACACTTTAATTGGGGAGCCTTAACATTGTGGGTTCTAGATTTTGATACTTTCATGAAAAAAAAACAAAAAACCAACAACCAAAAACCAACAACAAGACAAAGCATGACTGGTGGAAAGATGTGAATGGGTGAATGGGAATGCCAAGTTACTAGATCTCTTTGACTCTTAGTTCAACTAGAAAGGAAAATCAGCCACTGTTGGAGAGTCTATTTACTTAGTGAGCACATTGATTACTCTTGTCCTAGAGAATGACTTTTATTTCTTTTGATATAATGAATTCAGCCTGATTTTCTTTATATTAACAGGAAAAGGAGGGAAGGGAAGGGAAGGGAAGGGAAGG
>JAYDZK010000113.1:11393215-11411363 GCA_034509185.1 Euphonia xanthogaster
TCCGACTCCATTGCCAACCATCTTGCTTAGGAATTTTTTCAAAATCAAGAATCATATCTTTCTAAAAAGTCACAAAGCACATCATATAATTTCTGACAAAATTTAGTAAGAAACATTCCTAAGAAGACAATAAAATATTTCTAATTCTAATTAAAGCCCAAACTTAAGGTGGAATAAACGCACAACAATCTTTGTGCATCACTTACATCTTCAAAGATCATTTTCTTGCTGAGAGATATTCAGCCACTCTACTTTTAGCATCTACTGAAAACACAGGATGTTGATCTAGCCCAGAGTTCTGAATGATAATGAGAAGAAAATTATGTATTAGATGACACATAAATGTATAAATCATTCATATCTTGCTTGGTGTTTAACTTTGCCTTGTAGGTAGCAATGTTCATGAAGCCCTTTCCTACAAGCAAGTATTGGTACAGATATTGGTGGGGGTGGCTGTAGAAATAAACCAAAACTCACACGTGGAGAGCAATGAGCAGCACAGCAGCAGTGACAGCCAGCACAGAACATCAGTGAAAAACCACAGAGCCCCCTCTGTAATTCTGAGGTGCTGATGGCTCATCTCGCTGGTGACTATTCTAGAGCTATACTATCATAATATTTTAGGAGTGCTGCTCATGTATAAGCTGATGCAAAATGTGAGAAGAAACTCTCGAGGAAGCTGAGGAAACACAATAAATCAGTGTTTGAGCATGTCAGAGACAGGCATGCAGAGCAGCTCTGTGGCTGTTTTCTCTAAAAAAAATCACTGCACAACTTGAACACAGAAATGTCTTGGAACAAATGTATTTTAGGGACATTAAACTGGAAGGTGTGGTGACTGTGATTTGTGAAGGCAGACAAAACTTCCGACATCTGCTCTCAAATTCAATGAAAAATGAAAGTAATTGCTAATTCTCCTTTTTTTTTAACCACCGGCCTAATTTATTTTATCTGCAGACCCCATGTGAACTGTGTTTGAATGATGTTATAAGGCACAATATGTTAATCCTGCATTTATTTTTAATTTAACTAATGATGGTTGATTGTTATTAAAAAGAGGAATTTTAGATTGTAGGTGGTATTATTTGTTACCTTGGGAATCCAGGTCAGAGGTTTTCAATTTTATTTTTTTTCTATTTGTGACCTTCCTTTTCTTTCTGTTTGCAATATCATATATTGTGAACTGCTTTTCTCAGTCAGCTTCTCTGGAGCTCTTAGAAGTGCACTGGCAACCTCCAGGAATGCCCAGAAAGAAGCCTGGATAGCTCCAGTCATATTTTACTTCTTTTAATCATTTAGTATGGAGGTATCTCCTTTTCAGAACAAATAAATAAAAACAAGAAAAAAGACTTGTGGTCTTTGTTATTTTTTAAAAAATTAACTCCAAGGCTTTTAAAGTTCACATACTGACACTGACAGAAATTTTCCCTCTGTTTCCAGAATGTTTATTTTGGAGACAAGCAACTGCTGGTGCAATTAGGTACAGAATTTCTGAATCTAGATATCTTATTATGTATTGATTTTTGAAGTCCTGGTGTTTATTTAATGAAATGCAGTTCCCTTCAACATCATAAAAAATGTGAGCTGCTGGCCACAATGCACCCTGTTGCCTGCTCTCAGCTGTATACCTGTAGTTACCTGCTCCTATGACCAAGTCATTCATAAGTGTCTCCTGGCAAGGCAACCGCACAAATTGTTTTTTGGACAGGGGTTTCTGTTCTTCCTCCTGCAGTCATGGGATGGAATGGGATCCATCAGCTTTTGCATTAGACTCAGCAAATTGGACATACTTCTTAGCTGGTTTTAATAGGCTTTACAGAGGAGTACCAAGACAGTGCTTTAACATTTTTTTTTTTTTTTTGGTTTTCTTATTTATAAGGGGATATAGAATTAATCACTTTAGGTGTAGATATCATGTCTAGATTTAATGGATCCTCATCTATGATATTTTTTTGCTCCCAAATCAGTGAGTTTAAGGGGGGGAAAGTTTCTGAAAAGCTCGAAAATTAAGTTGGGCATTAACTAAGGTAGAAATTGGTGTGCAAACAAACTATGAAAAAGTCTCAGCTTTTGCTCTCATTGAGTTTGAAAAAGTTAAATCTCTTTTCTCTGGGGAAAACTCTGTTCAGCACTTCTAATAATTATAATAGCATCTTTCAATAGAAGATATAATAGCCAGCTCTTTGAAAAAACTTGCTCTTCCCATCTTCAAAATGTATACTTTGAAAGATGACAAACTGCTAAACCTAGGTTTTATTAAAATGTGAGATGTTGAACATTGCAGCATACACTCAGAAAGCAAGCAAAATGAAATTAAGAGCAGGGAGAGTCAAATGTTCCCCATGGTTATGTCTCAGTGCTGTCCTGCACTGCACATTGTTCTCACCTCTCCTCAAGTTTTCCTGGAACCTCTGGAAGGAGCTTCATTCTGGACCACTTCCTTGTCACCTCTGATTGAATGTTTGTATCTGTAATGAAGACATAAACATTTCTGTAGCCACTGTCTGCTCTCCTTCTGTAAATTCAGTTCTAACCAATGGCTTTGAAGGTAGAATCACAGAATCACAGAATCACAGCATTGTAAAGGTGGAAAAGACCTCCAAGGTCATCAAGACCAACATCAACCTAGTACCACCACAATCATGTTTGCCATTAATCCATATCTTCAAGTGCTGCATGCATTTAATTCTTCCAGGAGTAAAGACAGATCTTATTTAATATTCATTTGAACTGAATCTTATCCTTCCAAAAATACTGTAGTCTTCTCTAAATATAGTCCTGTTAGTTCTTAATTGGCAGTCCAGCTCTGTGAAAAACGAAAAGTCTATAGGTGTGCTATGAACTGTGAAGACCATTCTTCCTATCTTAAAAAATACTGTTTTGTCATCTTATGGATGTTAAAACCTAAACAGGGATAGAGTTGAGCAGTAAATAAATGTACTGAAGAATCAAAAATTGTTAAGATGTTATTACACTGATGGCCATGTATAATAAACATAAGGTAGGCAGACACAAAACTTGAGCCAAATGTTTATTACTCTGGGATAGTTGTTTTCCATAGAAAAACTAATGTATACAATTTTTAAATCAACCTCTTAGATAAAGATAAAATGAAAAGATAATGATGATATGACCATATGATATAATTTTGTGAAATATTCTAATTTTCCATTAATAAGAAATTTTTATAGAATTTTTATAGAATTTTATAGTATTTTTATAGAATTTGCTCCTCAAAAAGAGGTTTTTATAACATTCATTTTTGCTTTTAGAAAATTCAAGGATCTCTAACAGATTTCTTTTCAGCATGTGATTAGTTTACTTTTGTGCTTTCTTTTCCCATTTGTTCCTGTCACCCCATCTTATTTTCTCACTCTGCTCTTCTGAGGAGAGAGGAAGCAGGGGATCAAACGAGTGCATGAAGGTAACTCCTCACATGAACCAGAAATATGCCATAATTCAAAAAGGAAAACAGCTGAGAAAGAATAAATCTTGTTTTAATGTGCCTGAGCTTGTATTAAAAAATACAGATGTACTGTATGCATATGAAATTTTTGATTAAAATGTCTCTCACCAGTCTGTCTCTTTAATTAAATAAAACCTGCTTGGTATTAATCAAAGCATAAAGAATTTATGCCCCAAATCCAGATTAATTAAAAGCCCAGAAGCTTGAAGAACAGACTGTGTATAAATACTAAAATAAATCAATCTAAACATAATATTTATGTATTGGGGCTGTGTATTCCAAAAATATAAATAATTCCAGAAAGTGATTTATGGCAGATTCACTGTGGAAAAACATTGCTTATTAGGATATATTTAAACATGAAGTTAAGCAAACAGTTTGATTTACAAATTTTCTTTTTAAAATACTTAGTTTTTAATTATACCTCTATTAGAACACTTTCTGATGAACAAATCATTAGAAATGTGCTCTTTAGTCTTCCGTTTACTTCAGTAAAAACAAAGGCTGAGAAAAAAACTTCTGTGGCCCTGTGGATTTTACAAAGTCATATTTAAAAAACAGTATTTACTTTTCTAGTAACAATAGAACAGAAGTATCTTCAGTACTTCTGGTTCTATTAGTAAAAAATAATTTAATTTTGGATGTAAAATATTTTGATTTATGGCCAGAACTGAAGACTAGGTCAGAAAATGTGCATAAAAATATTGTGAGAGCTCTTTGAAAGAAGAGAGGTGATACTGGGGCCCTTTTGTAATGCACAGGAAGCCACTAATGAAAAAACGAAGGAGAAAGCAGAAAACATTCAAGGGAGTTCCTAATCTCTGTCAGTTCCTAATCTGTTCCAGTATTAACTATAACTCTTTAAATAGGAAAAGTTTGCCTTGGCATTGGCATTGCAACCCCTTTCCTTTACTTCACAAGCGTGGATCTGATATTCAGGACCTATCAAGTCTCAGGGTGGAGGTACAGAAATTCTCAGTTCCATGTGAAAATTCAGCTTTGAACCTTTTACCAAAAAGCAGCAATCAGGGGACTGTGCTCTCCCAAGGTTGGACAGGAAGGTCACAGTGGATGTTCCAGTCTCATTCCATCATTAACTATAACAGCCTGAAGAGCTCATAACTCACCAAGCTGCAGAGATTATGTTCACACATTTACCTAATCCACTAAGTAACAAGTTGATGCAAAGGGCCAGTTTACAAGATAAATGGACTACTGTCTCCACTGATACAAAAGATATTGAATACTCTGCCCAAAGGGTTGACTGATGGCTGCAGTGACTGCACAATAGTAATTTCCATGCAATTGCAAAATAATGCAAATTGTTCTCTCAATTGCCAGCACTTCTTATGGTAACAATGGCTGCCAGATACCACAGCTGTGAAGACAATGCTTGTCATTGCTATAGCTGTCAAATACCAGATTTAACACCTGTTTGCTAATTTTGAAAATGCACATCATGGACCACAACGTAATGGCTTTACTTGGAATGGGATAGGAGTACAAACCTTTGAAACAGAAAGCTTTTATCTATCTTGAAGACATGCACATTCCTTCTGGAGCCCTCTCTCTTTTTATTTTTAATTTTTTTTTTAAATTTTTTTTTAGTGTCTCTTCCCTCCCTTTGTCCATAGTAGTCATACTGCAGGGTTTTAAAATAATATTTTGGTCCCAAAAAAAGCAGGTCTTCTTTTCAATGTGTTTTATATGAGGAGATGAAAACCTAACCCAAGATTTTGTAGGTTGTTTCTGGTTCAGGCAACCCACCTGAAAGGCCTAATTTTTGACATCTGCACAAAACAGCTGGTAATGAGTGTTTGGATTCTGCAAGTGTCTAGCTTTTAATCTTTTATATTAGACTTGTTAATAAGGATAGATGGAAAGCAGGTGTGACAGTAGTCAAGAAGGTTATTGGAAGACATAATTGCTTCAGCTATTGTTTTAAGTTTTTCTTTTTTTTTTTCTTCCTGCACAGTTTGTCCTTCTCACAGCTGTCAGTTGTGGCAAAGTGGAGAATCTTCAGCTTTACATTTTCTCCACTATTTGCAAGTCTAAATGAATACATGGACACACTCCAAGATTAGTTGTTTGGTTTTTGTTTTTTTTTTTTTTTTAATTGAAAAATCAGAGCATTCAAATTGAAGCAACTGAGCTGAAATGTGTTAGCATGCACAGTGTAATCACTTAAGAGCTGTGATCTAATGGTATCTGGAAGCCAGGGCTGCTTGTGTTTTGGTTTTGGCTCTAACACAGAATCAGAGAAAGGTTTGGTTTGGAAGGAGCCTTAAAAATCATCTTGTTCTAAGCTGCCTGCCATGGATATGGACACAAGACCAGGATAGTATGAAACATACAGAGAAGTTGGTCTGGATCTGTCTACACTGACACTTGAGCACAGAGAAGAGGACCCCAGCCACAGCTGAGCTGACTGGAAGTCACAGTGGTGTGGAGGGCTAGTTCACTCTGCAAAGATTATGTGCATTCTGCAGCAACTCATTTTTTAACATTGCCAGAAGAAACAAGCATGTCTGACTGCCTGAGAACAGGCTAACAACAGCATGATTGTTCATGTCAGTACATAAAAGGGGTACATAAAGTGTAAATCTATATTTGCTTCATTTTACTTGTTTCGACATCTCAAACTTACACAAAACCCATCCAGGACTAGAAATTAGTTAGATAATCTGGGTTTGGTTATTAATGCATAGATTAGAACCTGCTTTGCAATTAAAAATATTAAGAAGATTTCAAAAAGAAAAAATCATACCAAAGCTTTCTACAACAAGAGAAACAGAAACAGTTATTAATTTGTGGCAGCTAGCTAAATGTTTTGTCTTTTTCTGTAGAAGAGGGTTGGGATGTCATAAGAGCAAATAAGGATTAAACACATTTGGAAGAAGAAAGCACTTCTCACTAATGAATTAATGAACAATTACATTAAATAGTAAATGTATGGGTTAGTTGGAAATCCCCAGCTAAAAAACAGGATACTATAACATGAAATGACACTATAAATATTAATAAGTGTTTTTGACCCAAATTTCTCATTTCATTGTACGTGAATTGTTTACATTAAGTGTATTGAGACATTTAACTAACATAGGAAAAACACTTACATATTTTGTCAGATTTTATTGAACAACATTCAATCAAAGATATTTTAGCCCAGTATTTTGCTAGATGATTTGGAAGTTCTGAAGTGGATGACAAAACATTTTTTTTTCAAGATGGTCTTCTAGTACACAACCACTGTGACTCAGGAACTTGATGGTACAGCTTTTCTTTACAATAACCCACAGTGGACAGTATTCTGGATTTTTCCATCACTTTTTAACACTTATCGTCCATGAGCAACTTCATAGCTCAGCTAAACTCTCTTTAGTTTAGTCTCAGCCTACCACATTCTAGTTCCATTTGAAATATCCTTTATATTGAATTGTGAGAGGCAGTACTATTCCTTCATATTTGCTCCAGCCATGACACTTAGAAAGTTTCTCCAGATAGAAGAATCCCAGTTTGCTTCATCAGATATGTCATCTCATGCCTCTGACCATCCTTGCTTTCCTTCTCTCTACCTTTTCCTATTTTAGCACATTTTTTCCCATCTTGAGAGAGAAAAACCATAACTGCATGCAGAATTAATACAAGGAGCCTATAAAACTATGTCATCTACATAGGTTAGGAATAAAATCATAATATTTAAGCAGCACCTTTCCTGAGATCATATGCTTGCCCTCTATTCCCCATCCTGTGTAAATACAGAGAAAACTAACTTTTAAAGGCTTGATATTGATAGTAAAGATCATATAAACTTACCTTGGGTTGGTTGTTTTTTTTGTAATACTTGTTCATGTATCACATGGCTGTTTAGAAATAGAATTCTTTATTTCTATTTCATGAACAGTTAGATTCAACAGACAAATTAGCAATTTTAGCAACGTGTACATTGCTAAAACACATCCTCCAGATGTGCTAAGCCTGAAGCATGGCATGTGTGGGGAAGGTGTGCTCACTCCAGCATTCGCATGGATGATAGCACCATTTCTCATGACTGTTCTTTGGAACACAGAGATTGTCCATGATCATGCTGACATGTATGCTGTTCTCAATTTCTCACAGACAGTTTTCCTCAAAATTGTGAGTCTTTCCATCACACGCTGCATTGTGGGATTTTTTTTAAGTAAAAATTTGTATCAGGCAGGATCCTGATTAATACCATGCAAAAAGGGTTGTTTTCATCTTTGGTGCACTAATCCAATTATTTTAGTAAAACCCATAAAATCCCACTGATTTTAAAAGGATGTCTTCGGCAGCAGTGAGCAGAGTTTAGTTCAATATTTAGTGGAGCTGATATGGGGATGCCGTGTGCACTGAAATCTGAAATATGAGCGATAGGTTGTAGATAGCACTTCAAATACTGCCTCACTGTCACAAGCGGAGTTGGGATCTCCTCTTTGTCATTCTCTGAGGCATTCTTAGCAAGGTTATTACTACTGCAGGTATGAAGAAATATTTATTTTTATTCATTTTGAATATTTCTCTGCCAGAGGCCGAATTAGGAATTGTCCTTGTGTAGCTACACTCTGGGATAAAGGAAAAAGGTTTCCAAAGTGAAACTAATGACCATATTTTCTTTTCATTATATCTTCTTATATCTGGTTATACAGTGAGAGAATACATATCCTTTTTGCAAGGTAAAAAAAAATTAGAAAAGTAATGATAACCATATTCTTGATAGTGTTCCAAGTTATTATTTTACCTGAAAAGCAAGTTTTATCATTATTTTATTCTCTCTATTACTTCTTTAATTTGCTTCACTGTGATCAGCATAAAGCCAAGAGCAGATTGTATTCCTAGTCCATTAACAAAATTTGGACTATTCCTAGTCCATTAACAAAATTGTGTCATTTTGGTGAAACTGTTCTTTCTTAATATTTATTTTCTATACCATTCTTCATTACAGCCAACATTAACTGTCTGTATATATATTCATGTCTCACTCATCATTATTGGATCATGATCCTGTTGACCTGACAACATGTTATTCAAACATTACTCCAGCATCTTATTTTGAGTTTGATGTGTGAGAATGAGAAGACGTAACACCCTGAAGTTACCATAGTCCTTTGAAAATGTCCATCACTTTGATGGGAGCCAACAACTGAATCTCAAATGAAGTGAATCTTTTTGGCAGGTCACTTTTGCAATAGCTCATCTGTTTTACAGTTTTGCTGTCTAGAAAACTGTCACTTGCCTTCAGTCTGGAACATAAGAACCACAACTATGGGACCATTCCAATTATAAACACTTACAAGTACTTTAAGCTGTCTGTGGTCTGATTTTCAGAGGAATAGAGCACTGACAGGTTCTGTTGGGAATTCATCACTAAACCAAGCACAAAACCCCCAAGAACAGATGCCATCCCTTCCTCCCATCCTTTTATTTGCCTGCTTGCTTCCTGTTCCTTTCAGGAAAGGGAAGCTGCTCTAAGCTCCTGTACTTTTGGCCAAGCAGGGTCCAAGTAGCTTCATTAACTTTCCCTACCTGGCAATAATAGTCCCAGCAGGACTAAGTGGTGACAATGGTCCCAGCAGGTAGTGCAGCAAGGTCCCTGCAGCACTGGGTGCCAGGAGAGGAAGCACATCACTATAGTTAAGAGCTGATTGTGGTACTATTGTTACCATAGATACATTCAGCTGACTTTAAAGAAAATACCTTATGGAATGTAATAATTTTCTGAAAATCGTTTGAACTGTTTAGGCTCCTAATTGCTCCTGAACAAAGTAAGAGGTGACAGACTGAATATTTGAGTACCTCGGGTAACAATATGCTATTGGTGCAATCCACATGTTATGGTTTAAAAGGGCTGGCTGATCAGTGCTCCAGAACATGTCTCTGTATCTCAATACTTGTCTGGCATTCCAGAAATAGCTCCTTAAGCATAATATGTGGAATTCCAATGAGTTTATAGTTCCTGATTAATATGCTATTTTGTCAAGTTGTTGACTCTGTAGCATTAACTTTTTAACCTTAATTGGAAAAAGTATTTCTGTGTGGCACAGATAATCAAAGGCAAAATCAATCTTGCTTCTTATGAAGAGAATTATTCACCATGTGTTTGGTATTTTGCATTATTTAGAAGATACTTGTTTTTCCACAGCTATTTGATTCAATAAATGGACTTTGAGAAGCGTGGGAAGGATATAGAACTTGAAAGTAGGGATTTAAATGGTGCACACCTAGACTCTCGTGAGTTGATTCAAAGCATTCACTTTGTAAACTATTTATTTGTATTACCTCTCTCAAAGAAAAGTGATTTATTTAATTTGACGACATAGGTATCACAGTGCAACTGATTGTTTAAATGTTGGGGTTTTTCTCATATTAGTCTAGCAGGACTCACCAGACCCTGCACGAAAGACTGAAAATCTCTCAAACTCATTGTTGTAGGTGGATGCTTTTTCTGAATGCAAGAGATAAAGAACAGAGCAGTCTGGAAAAGAGTTCAAGTGCACACAGCAGACAAGGAAATGTCATCCTGATGCCTCTTCTATGGTTCTGATTTTAACCACCTTCTTAGCTCTGACCCTAACATGTCGCAAAATCTGTCTTTCTGCAGAAGCTCCTGTGAGTGCCTATGCCAAAATATATAAATATTAATTTATTTTCAACTGAAAACCGGAAAAGAGAAACTAGACACTGTGAAATGTTATGTTTTGCCAAAAATTATTTTAAGAAGGTTTAAGCTAGGTCTATTGCACAGTGATATCTCTTAGCACACAAAATGACACGTGCCAGTGGTTTTTCAAATACAAATATTTATAGGGATATCCACCTACAGCCAGTGGAGGATCCCAAATCAAAGCAGAAGGATGCCCAAAGGAGGCTGTGATCCTTTGGGAAGGTTGCACTGGAGCAGGCTCCCAGCAAGACCAGGTTGGCTGGTAGAACTGGTGACCCCAGGAAGGGACCCACTCTGGAGCAGGCTGTTCCGGAAGGACTGCCCTCCATGGAAGGGACACACACTGGAGCAGGCTGCTCCTGAAGGACTGCCCTCCATGGAAGGGACCCACTCTGGAGCAGGCTGCTCCTGAAGGACTGCCCTCCATGGAAGGGACAAATGCTGGAGCAGTTCATGAAGGCCTGTAGCCTGTGGGAAGGACTCATGTAGGAGAAGCTGGAGAACTTAGTGGAGATCTCTCTTTCATGGGAAGGATCCCACTCCCTGTCCCCCAGTGCTGCTGGTGGGCAGGAGGGACAGAATTTAGAAGTTAAGTTAAGCCAGGGAAGAAGGAAAGAGTAAGGGGAAGGTCTTTAAAGTTTTGGGTTGTTTCTCTTTACCCTATTTTGATTTGATTGGCAATAACTTAATTTTCCCCAAGTCAATTCTGTTTTACCCATGATGGTAAATATCAAGTGATCTCTTATCTCCACCCATGAGTCTTTCACTACATTCTCTCTGCCCTGTCAAGCTGAGGAGAGTACAGGTGGCTTTGGTGGGCATCTTGTGTGCAGCTACATTTAACCCACCACACATGGGGACAGTAAAAAATTTGAACGTCTGATAAAAATACATCTGATATTTCTGCGTGTTATGGACTTCTGTACAGCATTTAGGGGCTTGTTGTGGCTGAGAACAGACATCCCTAGGGCTTCTCAGGGTTTGTCTTCTAAGTTTCTGCTGAGGATCTGTAGTGACAAATAGCTCTATGCAAATCAGACTTGCTGTATTTCACTCCTGAAAAATACACCAACCCTTGTAAAAAGCACCTCGGAAAGGAGAGGAAAAAGTAAAGATTGAGGGATTGTAATGTACCTCTCCAGCATTTTCAGACTGTGATATGCATCTTTATTCTTAATGCAGAAGGCTCCTCTTAACCCACTCCTTTTTCTGGCACTCTTGAATCTTGCCTTGCCTGGGATGGGTGGGCAGGGTTGGCCCAGGCCAGGCTGGCACAGGCTGGGCAGAGCTGTCACCAGGCTCCTGCTGGCTCCAAGGATGTGGCTCTGGCTCTGTGTGTTTGCAGGCTTCTGAGGAGCAGAGCTTTGTCTGCTGCTCCATGAAACACAGCTGGGCTGGGGACAGGTTGTCATCAGGGACTTAAGTCATTGCTGTAGCCTTGGACAATATAGGCCCCTGATAATTAAGCATATGCCTAATTTTATGTATCATTTTCAATTTGATTTAACCATCTGCTCCCCTTGTATCTATTCATTATTTTTAACACAGTGAGAGGCATATTTGAAAAAAGAGTAGCAATATATTTGTTTTCCAAATCCTTGTGCAATTTGGGTGTTTTATTCCCTTTTGCTATTAGCATTAAATTTTATAATTATTTGTTGATTTCAAACAATGCTGAGAGGAACCTTGTGAGGTTTCAGCTTTTCAGGACAGCTTTTCATCCTTAACTGCTGGAAAGCAACTATCTGCTTCACTAGTAATCTATGCACCTTTCAATATCTGGCCCTTTTGCCCTCAAGGGTGTTGAGACACCTAAATCACATTTAGATGCTCCCCCTGAATACCTTCCTCAGGATCAGATTAAAAGCATTTGAAGAGCAGAACCAGGCTTTCTCATGCTATGATGGCAAGTCGATTAATTCTTTGTCTCTTAAATGGTAACTAGATCCAAAGATGTGGATCTGGAGTGATGGTTCAAGATAAGTCCTTCCTCAATGCAGATGTATGACACAGTCTTTTCCAAGTGTTGCTGAGGTAATTATTTTCTTTTTTTTCTCTCCCTCAACAAAAGAGTTCAAAGCTTTTCTAATTGCAAATGACCTTGAAAGGTTCTCCTTAGACAAGGAAGGGACAAATTAAAATGCAGCTTTCATGGTATTTTCTTCTGAGTTGTTTTGTGTCCAGAATTCAAGTACTTTAATTCGTTTATGGAATTTTGCACTGTTTGTTAAATTGAGGAAGAATAATAGCCTTGAGGTTGTTTTTTTGTTTGGTTGGTTTTTTGTGGTTTTTTATTTTTATTTTTTTTAAGTTTAGCAGTGAATAAAAACACTTTAAGACTAGAGGAAACAGTTGATAAAGGATAGGGACTCATTAAAAATGTTTTAATTTAAATTTCAAAATGTTCTTCAAAATTTTTTTTTTCTTTATTAAGTCTTTTTCTTCTTAAAATAACTTAAAAATAACTTATTATATATTAAAGATGTCAAATAAGAAGGCCCAAAATTGCCCTTATTAGGCCCTGTTTTAGGTGCTTGTAATTATTACACTTTAATGCTTTTATTCAGAATACTTCAGTGCTAAATATCTTCAGGTTTTGTCTAAAAAAAATTGCATTAATTTTAGCAAAAATAGTAGAGTCTCTTCAGAGAATGGGTGACAGAAGTGCTCAGTGATTTTCCTGAGTAGATGGATACAAAATACCAGAGGAAATATCTGTGTGTTTTTTCACAAGAATTCTGTATTTGGATGAGTTATGAGCTTCAAAAAATAGCAGTTTACAAATACCCAACACAGAAAATGTTACATTTTCTTGTTATTTGTATAGGTCTCAAGTTGTGCCAGGGATGTTTCAGCTGTAAATTAGGAAAAATACTTTTCCAAAAGGGTTGTTATGCACTTGAACATGCTGCCCAGGGAAGTGGTTGAGTCCCATCCCTGGAGGTATTTTAAAGACTTGTAGGTGTGGCTCTTAAGAACACGGTTTAGTGGTGGGCTTGGCAGTACTGAGTTAACATTTTGGCAGTTAGAGGTCTTTTCCAACCTAAAAAGATTCCATTATTCTATGATCCACAGCAATCAGCATGGCTAACCACTTCACAGTAAATCAATTTACCCCAATTATTCTGTTTATTGATCTCACTGTAACTATATGGTCACTGTGTTTTTAAATTTGCAGTACAATTTAGGGCTGCAATCCCTAATCTGACAATCAGTTTATTTATTCCCTTGATTTTATAGTTGTTTAAATATTTTTACCCAGAAATCCAAGAACATTCCAGGTAATAGGATTCATGTGTACTACCTGGTCATTCACTTTACAGGTGCAATTTTACTTGCCTGCTAGACAAGTTTTCCTAGGTTTTGCTAGACTGACTAACTATTGTCTCCTTTCCTGTGCCCCATGCTGTGTAATAATGTGGGAGAACTCACTGTTTCTAAAGATGACTTGGCTCTTGAGACCAGGTATTTATTTTAAAAAATGCTTTGATAGAAGTGACATATGCACACAGGCACAGAATCTTTGGGTGCCCTGCTTGCCACCATCAGAGATTCTCCCATCAAAGTCAAAGATTGCTTAATGGGGGAAAATTCTATAATAGAAGTGTTTAAAGTGTAAATTTTCTATTTTATGTCGCAATTTTTTTGTGCTTGATGATCAAAAACTTAATATTTTGAGGAAGACTGTGTGTTTTCTTAATTCAATGACAACTGATATTTTGGGTCAGGAAGGAAAAAATGTTTACTTACAAATAACTCTGGAGACAGCTGTGCTCTGGGGAACGGGATATACCTATATCCTGTGAAAAGCAGCTGCTGACAGAGCAGTGAATTGCACATATTTCTTCCCTCCACAAGAGACTAAGTATATCATGTTAAGATCATACTTGGCCAACAAGAAGATCACCTATAATGTTCTGATGGCTGCTCCTGCTAAGTAGAAAAGTAACAGTATTTTTTTACTGCAATATATCAAGATGCTGTTAGTGGAACCAGCAGTTCTTTCATTTTAATGCAATTTTCTCCAAAGCGAAGAGCAGTGCAGTATGGACAGCTGAGAAATGAGAACATGTGTTGGCATTGTAATCCACTGAAGTTTCATTTATTTTCCTCTTATTGTTATCGAGATTTCTTGTCTTTTCAGTTGCCTTTTTAAGGAAGACAACAGGAAATATCAGACTTGCTTGAGGCCAAACATAATGTAATTCTGGTGTGGTTTCTCTGTATGTAAAATCAAAATCTGTTGCAAAGGGATTTCAGTATGACCTCAGTGGAGAGCCATGATTTATTTCAACTTTGCTTGTCCTGTTAAGGAATAATGTAAGCTCTGTTATTTGAAAATCACCTTCTGCAATATGTGGGTGTGTGCTGCTGTCTCTGATGGGTCCTGGTTGTACTCAGGACATCCAGGTGCTCTAAAAAGATACCTTACCAGTAATTCCTTTTCCTTATCTAAATTCTTTTGGAGAGCTAAGTGTAGACCATATATGATTTTGCTGTAAATTATGGTAATGAAAATTATTATCATTTTAATAATTTCTTTGATTCTGGAAAATAAAAAGTATGTTGTGAGATTGTAATTCAGAACTCATCTATTTTTGGAGTAAAAAACCTGTTTTCAGTATTAAAAAATGGCTTTCAGCATGAAAACACATGTATTAGGAAAGAAATACATCATGCACTACTAAAATCAATTTTGGCCAAAGATGTGATCTATAAATTTCTTTTAACAACTGCCAGAAAGGGAAACTGCAAACAAGAGATTCTCATGTGACAGCATTCCTGAGCCTTGTAGCATGGTAGAGAGAAGGCAGTGGCATTTTTTGTGGTTAAAAGACCAGTCAACAGAAGGAGGCTAAAGATGTTACACACCTTGCAGCAAATAAAATGATCTTTAACTCTCAATATAGAATTAATGATTCTTCCCAGCTCAGCTCTGCTCCCCCTTCTTTGTTTATTCCACTGATAGAGTTTATTGGGGATTTTGTACTATATTCTGAATTTTCATGTGACAGCAGGTCAGGAGTGAGGACTCTTGTTAATTAGGGGGACTGGTAGCAATGCCTGAAGTTAAGACTGTGCAATTGATCGTTACCGTCTTCCAATTGTTTTCCAAACAGAAAATCTAGGCTGCATTTTGTGTGTTTGCTTCAGGGTGAAAGTTCTTGGAGAGCCTTGTCAGGATACATAGAGAATGATTTAGAAATTCTTCACAATGAGTTGCTGAAAACTTGGTTTTTAAAACTTCCCTAAACTGCTTGCTAAGACAAAGGCCTAGAAAACACCAAAAACCTGCAATATTTTTGTATTAGTGGTGCCTTCTCCAAAGCTGTGTCTTATACAAGGGTCAGTCCCAACAGTTGCAGGCAGGGCTTGTAAAACTTTGGCATCTCAACCCTCAGCTGATTCCCTCTGTGCTGGGTCTGCTACAAGTCAGTTGGGAATTTGCATTCAGGGTTTTCCTGCTGCTCCACCTCCTCAAGAGGAGCAATTCCAGCTGCAATCCTTCTATTGTAAAGTACAATAGCACGTGCAGCAAAACTTGATGTCTCAGAGCCTGATCTCTTGTCAAATGTCACTAAATACTTCATTCAGGGAGCTGCATTTTCCCTTAAGATCAGATAGCCTGGCAAAACTTCTGATTTATGTAAAAGTATTCAAATGACATATTTAGAAATTGTGCATATAGCAGCACAGATAAGTCCTCAAATTTAAAAGTAGCTTAAATATACAGGTCAGGTTTAGGGTGGTTTGGTTTGGCTGGTTTTATCAGTTAATAAGTGAAGTAAACTTCAGGCATTGTAGGGAAAAGATGTTACAAATTGCTGGGGATTTACAGATGTTATTGATTCTCTGTAGTTTAAACTAAGGTTTCCTTAATTTTGATTTAAAAGATTGGACAATCAAATTTAAATTATTTTTAGTATTTTATAAAACTGCTTATTCTGGTATTTTTATTTACACAGTCAATGAAGCAAGCTTGCTCTTCCAAGAACATGGATAAATTCTAAACAGAGTTGATTTGGCTTTAACCAGTCCCAATGTTCCCCCTTCCCCCAACCCCCCAAAAACCCCACATACAAAACAGGAAGGAGAAGAAGAAGAAGAAGATAGAGAAGAAAGAGAAAAGTAGACTAATAAGATTTAAAATAAAGTGAAAAATTTAAAGAGATTTTAATCTGCAATCTCCATAAATGATATAAATCTAGAATCAAGCTCTATGAAAGACCAAGCCTTATATGTAAAAATCCTAGATTTTTACATAATAGCATACTAAAGATGCCTCTTATTTGATATTTACTGTCTAATCATAATTAGGAGAAGAAATCAACAGAATCTACAAAAATTTCTAGACAAATATTGCACATAACAAGAGATTATAATTCCAGCGTCTCTTAGAATCATTTTAAAATCTCTCTTGTCTTCCTTTATTCTCCATTTTTAGCAATTAAAATAATCTTTTCTTAATGTTTTTTTTTTTTCTCCCTGATCCTGGATTTTGAAAATTTTTCTGTGGTTTCTGATAAAGTGTTCTTCCCAAAATCAGGCAAAATGTTTCAGTGGCTAAGCAGAACATAACAGTTACCCCCTATGCCTTCTGCTTCTGAGGGTGAGTTTCATCTTCTTTTGAGCCCTTTATGCCATTCATTTATAAATAATCTGTTGTCAGTGGAAAGTCTCAGACTCTGCTGCTTTAATGATGCTTCATGGATCACTCATTATCCGAGGAGTAAGAAAAGTATCTGGGCCTCTGTCCTCTTGGGTGTTTCTGCATAGAACAGTGGCAGAACATCCATTTATGTGGCTGCCAATACCACTGGCTTTGCAAGGATCTCCTCTAGCTGGAACCTAAAAACCAGCCCGACTTTTGTTGCAGCAACAGCCACAATAAATCCCTAATTCCTTTTATCAGGTCTGCTCAATGTAGGTTTCCCCAGGGCTGTCCATCCTCTCTACATGACCATTTCTTAGCTGTGAGAATTAGCGCCCTATCGAGGTGCTCAGCTGTGGCTGTGCTAGTGAAGAAGGAGCAGCAGGACAAGACAATTCTTAACAATGCTGCAGGGGTGCTCCCATGCCTGCTTCCCTCACATCTTGTGGAACAGGGCTGTGGTCATCTGGGCTGAGGTTTTTTTCCTCAGGGACCACATCTCCAAGCTCCCTGACACTCACCTTTACCCACAGTCACCTGTGCCTGCTCCAGGCTTGTACTGGAATAATCACCTGCTCCCAGGCTAAGCCTGCATCTGGAACTTTTGGATGTTTATCTGAAATGGCATTTCCAGTTCATCATCCAGCTTACTGGAGGAGCATTCGGCATGCTCTGCCGCACGGGCAGTGACACAGGGTGACCACAGCTGCTGTGCTAATTTGGTGGTGGAAACATCCAGAAAGCCTGATAAGAGACTGATTTTTGGAGGCATGAAATTTTAATGCATGAAGTCCGTGTGTGTGTGTGTGTTTATGCAGAATGTGGTACTGCTTGCTCAGTTTGCAATATTTATAGTTTTGCTTCAAGAGCTGGCTTAAAATAGATTAAAATAAACACAGTGTGGGTCACCAGTTGACAGAATGACATACACAGCTTCACTAGAGTTGTGTTAGTTTACAGCAAAGACCTGGTTCAGGCATTGCAGAAACTAGAAAGTAGAAGTTTGCAAATAAATGCCTCTAAAATGTATTTTGGATATTTTGGATTCCTCAAGCCAGTGAGATAAGGGAGCATGTGTAATTTTACTCAACAGTCATAATTATGGCTAACTGAAAAAAAAAAACCCAAAAACCTGACCTTCTCAAAGTAAGTTACATTTTAAAAATCTCAAAATATTAGCTATTTTACAAGGAAATCTCAGTGACTCAAACTCTCCTACAATTGGTAAGTATAAAAACAAACTTTTAAAAATGATTCTTGATTATTCAAATAAATTCAAACACTTGTAATCTTAGCTTTCTCGAGATTACTTTTGTGATATATTAAGGCAAAATCCAATTGTCACTAA